>CM050516.1:2710000-2912500 GCA_027563665.1 Antrozous pallidus | reverse complement strand
CCTTCCCCCCACAGCCCCCATCGCTATCTGACAGACACAGAGAGGCGGGCGATGCCACCCGAAGCAGGAACCGGAGGCCCTCGGAAACAAGGAGAGGCGGCGAGAGGTGACACGCCTGAAACGGGCCGGTCCTGGAGGCAGGATATGGGGCAGCAGCCCGCCACGCTGGAGGGACACAGACGACCGACAAGTTAACAGAAACAAGACAGCGAGCACCGTCCTAACCCGTGTCGCTCAGTGGGTAGAGTGTCGGCCTGCGGACTGAAGGGTCCCGGGTTCGATTCCGGTCAGGGGCATGGACCTTGGCTGCGGGCACGTCCCCAGTGGGGGGCGTGCAAGAGGCAGCTGATCGATGTCTCTCTCATCGATGTTTCTAGCTCTCTGTGCCTCTCCCCTCCTCTCTGTGAAAAATCAATAAAATATATGTGTGTTTTTTTTAAAAAAAGAAAGAAAAATATCCACAGGGTCCACACACACATGCATGAATAGCTAACTGCCCTGGGATGAGCGAACCTCTGAGAACACGCTTCACGGAGCAGAGAAAGGGCAGTCACTGGGCAGAGCCGCGGGGAATGGACGCGTGGAGACGTGTCAGGCGGACAGAGCGCGAGGCTCTGTCGGGGGGTGACCCGCGGCCGACACAGCCACACGCACGCGCCCGCTCGGGGCTGAGCGGAGGCTGTGGGGAGCCGAGAGGGGGCAGAGCCTGGGCCCGGCCCGCTCGGGGCTGAGCGGAGGGCTGTGGGGAGCCGAGAGGGGGCAGAGCCTGGGCCCCGGCCCGCTCGGGGCTGAGCGGAGGGCTGTGGGGAGCCGAGAGGGGGCCGAGCCTGGGGCCCCGGCCCGCTCGGGGCTGAGCGGAGGCTGTGGGGAGCCGAGAGGGGGCAGAGCCGGGGCCCCGGCCCGCGAGCTGCCCTCACTCACGGACTTGCGGCAGGCCCGGGAGGCCAACATCTGCCGGACGCGGGAAGGCCGGCACATGACCCCGGGGCTGTCGCTCAGCATGAAGATCAGCTCGTCGATGTCCTGGGGTCCGAAGGTCCAGTTCTTACTCGTGGGCAAGCAAATCAACTTAGCCCTTTCGGTGACGGGAGCTGAGAGTAAAATGTGAGAGAAACGTCATCAGTCGGAAAAGGGGAGTCGTGGGAGTGCTGCCTGTACTGAGTGTGTGACAGAGGACAACCGTCCTCCCTTCTTACAAGACACGGGGTCTCCGTCACCTCCAAGCTTGGTCCTGGCTCCAAAGGGGCCACAGGTCCACAGTCTTAGGTACCGTATTTTCCGGCATATAAGATCACCCCCCAACTCTTCCAGTTAAAATATAGAGTTTGGGGTATACCCACCGTATAAGACTACCCCTCTTCCAACGCACACCCAATAAAAATTTTAAAAATATCAGACTTGATTTTAATATGGTAATTTTGAAAAAATTTTTCCTGGGTTAAAAGTCGTCTTATACGCCGGAAAATGCGGTAATAACTCACCACTTTCATCGATAACAAAATCGAAGCCATTCTTCCGGAAGATTTCCAGGTTTTCTAGCAGGACGGCCTCGCTGACAGCAGTTAGGCTGAGCGTCTGGGGGCTGAGCAGCACAGGAGGGTCAGGCCACACCCCGGGCCGGGTCAGACGTCCCCGGTCACGCAGAGACGGAATGAAAACGATAATGTCAGTGCTTGAGTCCATTCCCACAAGCAACGCGAACGGTAACGCTTTTCTGAGCTCCGTGCCTTTCCTGTCTCAACACTTTGAGAATTTCCTTTTAATTTTTGTTAAGTTCATTCCGGAGGTTGAAAGTATAAAAGTTGCTCTTCATGAATCTGCCATCCCACCTGTCTTTTTCTGAACCCTCCCCTTAACTAAAACAATGTAACTTTTTTTAATGCTGGTTTTCTGTGTGTGTTTTTCCCTCCCCACAATAGAGACCATTGGAGAGGCTGGGTTGGGCCACTACAGGAACTTGAAAAGGGAGTAACATTGGACTTGTACTCCACGCCTTCCTCGGCCTGCGCTGTTTCTCCTTCCACCTACCATCGGCAATCGGCCGCCTCCCGATTTACCGCGTCAGACAGACCCAGTGAGAAAGCGCACACCCGCTCTGCCCTCGTGGAGTATTAGTCTAGTGCCATGGTGGGCAAACCGCGGCTCACAAGCCACATGCGGCTCTTTGGCCCCTGGAGTGTGGCTCTTCCACAAAATACCACGGCCAGGGCCAGTCTGTGTTGAAGAAGTGGCGTTAGAAGACGTTTACGGCCGAACCGGTTTGGCTCAGTGGATAGAGTGTCGGCCTGCGGACTGAAGGGTCCCAGGTTCGATTCTGGTCAAGGGCATGTACCTTGGCTGCGGGCACATCCCCAGTTGGAAGTGTGCAAGAGGCGGCTGATCGATGTCTCTCTCTCGTCGAGGTTTCTAAATCTATCCCTCTCCCTTCCTCTATAAAATATATAAGACATATTACTTTTAAGAAGTTTAAAAATCTTCCGTAGGGCCGCTCGCGGCAAACCTGGGTGTAAATACACGGGCACACGGGCACGCTATTAGAGCTCACATGGGGGAGGGCTAACGGCCCTGCCGGCCGGACGCTGCGGGGAACCTGCCTGATGAGCCGCTGGCCCTGCAGCGCCGTGTGCTGCTGGAGCCTCTCGAAGTTGTACTTCTCGTCCGTGGCGTGCTGGTCCACGATGAAGAGGTCCGCGCCCAGCCTGGTGACGATGAAGCCCAGGTTAAACTGCCCGACCACCTCCATCTCGGCGAACATGCTCTTGCTGCGCGGGGAAGACGCTCGTGGTGAGACCTTTTATTTTTTTTTTTAACACATATATATGTTTCATTGATTTTTTACAGAAAGGAAGGGAGAGAGATAGAAAGTCAGAAACATCGATGAGAGAGAAACATCGATCCGCTGCCTCCTGCACACCCCCCACTGGGGATGTGCCTGCAACCAAGGTACATGCCCTTGACCGGAATCGAACCCGGGACTTTCACACGCCAGGCCGACGCTCTACCACTGAGCCAAACTGGTTTCGGTGAGACCTTTGAAAAGGCTACTTTTCCGATGGAAAAAGAAAAAATCAAGAACCACAATAACAGGTGATCAGCAAGTGCTTGCTGAATTAATGAAGATCTCTTTTTAAAAATCACACTTAGCCAAAACCGGTTTGGCTCAGTGGATAGAGCGTCGGCCTGCAGACTGAAAGGTCCCAGGTTCGATTCCGGTCAAGGGCATGTACCTTGATTGCGGGCACATCCCCAGTGGGGGGCGTGCAGGAGGCAGCTGATCGATGTTTCTCTCTCATGGATGTTGCTGACTTTCGATCCCTCTCCCTTCCTGGCTGTAAAAAAATCAATAAAATATATTTTTTAAAATGACTTGTTAAAAAGACCAAAAGTTAAGAATTTCAGAATTCAGCATGTTAACAAGTCACAATGTGGTGCAGGATTCCTGACAGAAAGGGGGCAGTGTTTCCTATGACCTGTATTACTAATATTTTTCTCTAAATTGACTCCTAGTCCTTAGCCTAATCCTGAGTGATCTTCTTAAAACCACAGGTTTGACACTGTGTCCAACTTTTTCCCAATAACACAGAAACGGGAAACAGCAACAGCCATCAGAGGCCATGAGCTCCTTATGGGGGAAAAAGCTGCCGTGGGCTGAAACCTTGAGGAAGAGGAATGAAATCAGGACCAAGGCGGCCACTGACTGGGACAGACAGACAGGACATGCTAAGGACACCGGGGATTCTCGCACGGTCTGGGACAGCAGACAGAGTGCTCTATAGCACACGTGTCTGGGGACGCGCCAGGCCGTGCGACGTTGGTGAACGGAGAAAGCCGTGCGAGGGACGCACTGGTGCGGGTAACGGCCGCTTTGTGGAATCAAACTGGCTCCAAATTTAGAACCTTCTAGAGGGAGGGAGAATGGGAGGAAAACGGGGCAAGTCTGCGGGGCACGGAACACCCCAGGGAGGACGGACCCCCTCCTGCAGGCAGCAGGAGCCAGAGGACCAGGGAGGACTCCCCGACAGGCAGCGGGAGCCAGAGGACCAGGGAGGACCCCCGACAGGCAGCACGCAGAGGAGCAAAGGCTGACTCCGGAAGGAGGGGCCTTTGGCTCCCGCACACACCCACGAGCGGAGCGTCCTCTACCTTATCTCCTTCCGCAGCTCCTCTTCCGCCGCTTGGTTTTCCCCGGGGCAGATCCTGGCCCGGAACCGCCGGTACCTCTGCTCGGCGCCGCGCTGCTCCGGGCGGGGCCGCCGCCTCACGCGCGAACGTAGAGCACTCAGGGAGAAGTCCAGGGGCACCACCTTCTTGTCCATTTTCACAGCGACGTCCACCTGAGGCCCCGGCGCGGCCTGCGCATCAGCCGACTGCTGGGGGGCATCAGCCGACTGCTGGGGGGCATCAGCCGACTGCTGGGGGGCGGCAGGACGCAGAGGAGCGGCTTCCTGTTTGAATCGCTTGGTGTCTGGGAGATGGGCCGGCGGGGGCCGCATTCCAAGTTGACAGCTGCCGTCTCCCCGCTCCGATGGGCACTCCGCGTCCGAAAGAGGACGCCCGCTTTCAGGCGACTTCCCGCCCGGCTCCCTCTTTGCCGGGGGAGACCTGTCTTCCGGGCAGCTGGGTGCTGGGTCGCTGCTGGAGTGGCTGCCCCTGTCCGGGGTGCTGAGCCCCTCCTCTGAGCCCGCGGAGGCGCTGCCACGCCCCGAGTCCCTCTCCGCCTCGGCTCTGTCCTCCTCGTCTGGACTCGCCGCCCCGCCTGTGCCGGACCAGCCCGCGCCCGAGCGGGGCGTCGGGGCGCAGAGGGCGTCCGGGGGCCCGGAGGACGGCTCGCCTCTCCTCTGCCGCGGGGACACCTGCCTGCTCTGGGGCCTGCTCCCCGCTGAGTGGCGGAGCGAGAAGGCCTCCCGCAGTCTGGAGATGGCCACCGCCCTCCTCTCTTCTCCCGGTGTCCCCCCCGGCGAAGCGGGGCTCCCCTGTGTCTCCGCCCGGCGCGGCTTCAGGGAGTGGCCTGGGCAGAGAGGAACGGAGGAGGGTGTCAGGAATAAGGGGGGCAGCGCCACCCAAGAGGAGATGCAATCTGAGAAAACATGGAAACGGTGCGACACGCACCGTAACGAGAGACAAGGGGACGCCTCTGAGGATGCCCGGGTCTGCTCGCCAGAACGGGTGGAATGAAAAGAACAGGCATTCTCGCGGCCCGGCTGGAGCGGGTGCTGCCACGTGGCTGGCGGTGGGGAGGCGGATGCCCTGCTGTGTAAGGCCCTCGGGAGGGTCCCCTACACCTAACCGCGTGCCTGCCTGGGCCCCTGCCTCGCCTCCGCCGTCAGAAACGCTCGCCCGGGCTGGACAAAGCCATGGACAAGGGTGTTCGCCCCAGCCTGGTTCCTCACAGCCCCGAGCTGGAAGCTTCCCCACAACTCCCTCCTCCCCCAGAGGAGTGGGAAAATGGGCAAACACGGTCAGCATCAGCTGTCTCAGAACTCTGAAGACGAAAGGGCTTGCACGGCATTCAGCTGAGTTCCGGTAAGAACACATCCCTGTGCATTAGTGTGCACTAACGGTGACTCATGTTCTTCCTTTCTTTCTTACTTTATTTTTTAAAAAATGTATTTTTTATTGATTTTTTTACAGAGAGGAAGGGAGAGGGATAGAAAGTCAGAAACACTGATGAGAGAGAAACATCGATCAGCTGCCTCTTGCACACCCCCTACTGGGGATGTGCCCGCAGCCAAGGTACATGATCTTGACCAGAATCGAACCCGGGACCTTTCAGTCCGCAGGCCAACTGACTCTCCATCCACTGAGCCACACCGGTCTCGGCTCTTTCTTTTTTATGTTAGAGAGAAAGGGAGAAAGAGAGAAATATCGGTTTGTTGCTCTACACATTCATGCAGTCACTGGTTGTCTCCTGTATGTGCCCTGACCAGGGACCAAACTGGAAATCTTGGCCTATGGGGACAGCACCCCAACCAACTGAGCTACCTGGGCCAGGGTGCCCCTGTTCTTTTAAACAGATTACTTTCGCCGAAACCGGTGGATGTTTCTGTCATCTGATTGATGTTTCTCTCTCATCGATGTTTCTGACTTTCTATCCCTCTCCCTTCCTCTCTGTAAAAAATCAATAAAATATATTAACAACAACAACAAAAAAAACAGATTACTTTCTAGTGACACATCTTTTCTATCTAGGAGAGATTTTATTTCCTGTCAAAACAAACTAAGGAAAGGATCACAACAGCTATGTTCTAGAAGCTGCTGATATACTTGCAGTCTTTTACCTTCAATATCCAGCAGTGGCTGCTGACTGGCGTTCAGCTTGTTGACATCACTATCGAACATTCCTATCAAAGATGTCTTTAAAACTGCCAACAGAAGCTTCTCCTCTTGTAGGAAAATCTGCCTTTTATCTGGAGTAACATTGATATCAACACATCCTACGGCAAAGAAAAAGACAAGACACTGTGTTTAAATTCACCTATGGCAACAGAAATCCCCCTACCTACTGTTTTATTCACTTGTTCTGACCAAATGTACCATTAAAGACATTACAGTGTCCAAATTTTTATTCAAAACTATAAAATTAGATTCTTCAAATAAACAAGGAAAAGATGATCAATTCGCTAAATAGAAAACACATGCAGATTTGAATGAGTAAATTGCAAAAAAAAGAATAAGCACATGAAAAACCTATGTAATAAATCTTATATAATAAAAGCCTAATATGCTAAGTGTCCAGTCAGCTGTTCAACCAATCAAAGAGTAACATGCTAATGATATGCTAAGGCTGCTCAACTGCTTGCTATGATGTGCACTGACCACTAGGAGGCTACTGACTGGCTGACCAGGCACTATGACATGCACTGACCACGAGGGGGTAGATGCTTCAACTGGTAGGTTAGCTTGCTGCTGGGGTCCAGCCAATCCAGATTGAGAGAGACAGGTCCGACATACCCTGGAGCCCTCCAGCGCTCCCTCCCCAGCTGGCCAACCTCTGCATCCCTCCCCAGCCCCAATCGAGCACCAGTGGGGTCCCTAGGCCTGGTCTATGCCCTCTCACAATCTGGGCCCCCTCGGGATGTCAGAGAGCCTGTGTTGGCCCGACAGCGGAACCACCAGGGATCGCCGCTCAGCCAGAAGCCGGACTCGTGGCTGGTGAGCGCAGTGGTGGTGGTGGGAGCTTCTCCCATCCACACAGCAGTGCTAAGGATATCCGACTGACGGCTCAGGCCTGCTCCCACCACTGCCACTGCCACTGCCACTGCCGCTGAGTTCGCCAGCTGTGAGCCTGGCTTCGCTGAGCGGGAAACCTCAGAGGAGCAGGCCTAAGCCATCAGCTGGACATCCCCCAAGGGCTCCTGGACTGTGAGTGGGTGCAGGCCAGGCTGAGGGCCCAACCCCCGAGTGCACGAATTTTATGTATCATGCCTCCAGTGTATAATAAAATTGCAAACTAAAGGAAGACATCACTTTATCACCTACCGAATTTGGTTAGAAAGTATAATACCTAATACATTGTTGGTAGATGTATAAATTGGTACACCACAATCATTTCCACTAGTGCAGTCATTCTAATTCTAGGAATTTATCTAAAGGGAAGATCAAATATATAGGTAATAATTTAATTATAAGGACAGTATTTAAATTTCCAAAAACTGAAATAAACCAAAAAGTTTAAAATTAAGATATATCCATACACTGAAATATAATAAATGTAGCTATTAAAATCATGCTTCTGAATAATTTTTAATAACATAGTGAAGAAAATGTTTATATCTAAGGACAAAGTGTACTGTATAAAATTACCCAAAATTATTTTCTCACCCCAAAGTATATGGATAGATATAGAGGTCACTACACATTTTTAAGGTGTGCACATATGTATTTTCTAAGTACTTAGAAAAAATACTGGATACAATAAACCAGAATTTTAAAAATCGTAAGAAAAATACGAAACCAATAAAAATATATTTAAAAAATACAGGGCCATTAATTGTTACTATAGGAGTCTGTTTCCAATCATATCAGAGCTTTATACTTTCACTGTATTACTTTAGGAGTAAGTCGCCGATTTTACTGACATGTCAGTGGAACTTACCCGAATCAACAGAAATGTTAAGAACAACAAATGGGTACTGATGTCGATTATACATGTGATAGACCTCGTTGACAAGTCTAGAAACCTACAAACAAAACAAAGATTAGGAAAAAGTAAGTGTTCCCTTTCCCTAGGGTTCCAACAACATGCTATTCTAACCCACCAGGGGTACCTGTTTAACAGCTTTCGTGAGGTCTAGCTGGCCTGCAGTAAGTTACACATATTTAAAGTATACAATCAAGATAACGAATACAGCCATCACGCAAAAAAAAGATTCCTTGTCCCCCTCCATCACAGACCCCTGAGACTGAATCTTTTTCCAATCTAAAGATGCTCTTGAAAAAAATGCCAAACATTGCAGGTGCGGTTTAAATACCCATAAAACACATCTAAATGGACACAGAAATGTATTTGTATGACTTAAAAAAAAAAGTGCACAAAAATTTTTCAATACCTTTGCTGGGTCACACGGCCGCCAATTGATAAAAAAGAACTGTCTGTCCGTTGAACTCCGTCCAACACCATGAGTACAGTGAGAGATGAAGCCCGAGATACTGTTCAGCGTGAACAAGGGCGGGAGTCCAGAGTGAAAAGGATTAGAAACGCGCAGGAGGTGGCACATTCTCAAAGTAGAAGAGAAATAACGTAACACCTGGTACTAACATTTCAGAGAATGTGCACCTGTGTTCCCTTCCCGTGAGTCACAAGAAGGGCTCGGACCTTCTGCAAGGCTCGAACGCTCCGGCAGAGCAAATCCACCACAGGCAACGCCACAGGTTCCAAACGATTTGCTTCAGCTCCCCTCTCACCTCCCCTATTCGATCCTGGGTCTCGCTGCAAGCTCACATTCCAGAACCTTCGTGCTGTCCCCACCAGCTATCAGGGAACCCGACTATTTGTCACCAGGACCTCTGCCCTTTTAAAATCTGCTCTGTTAGCAAACGCCTATCTGCTGAGGCGCTGGTAAGGTGCGCATTCCACCAGAGATCGGCCTCAGGACTATTTGCATTTCCGTGAGAATGGTGCCGTAACATAAATGAATCCTCCGTCTTTCATTCCGGGCAAAGGCCAAAGGCAAGTGGAGGGAGAGTGAGCAATACAGGCCCCGCAGGCCCAGTCCTGCGTGTGGAAAATGTCTCTTGTTCTCACATTAAAATTAATGACTTCGGGTAAGGCGTGAGTTAAAGGAAACACAGCCTTCACCCCTCTTGGCCAGGCCCCAATGAAGTAAAACGTTATTCGCAAAATAATTTTTTTAGTTTTTGTAATTGCTCACTAAACGTAACCTTTGCTACAAAGACGAATTCAATAGGAAACCCCTGAGACGCACCAGTTACCCAGAAGTAAGTAACTCCCTCCTTCATCTACATCGCTTTCTCAGCAGTTCCGCTGCTTACAGGTTTATAATGGACTCAAGAAACTAAAAGCCTTAAAAGCACTGGCTTTAAAAAGAAAAAAAACTCGAGAAGAAATACTTGATTGCGTTCTCCTGGAGGCAGTCCACTCACCAAAACTGATTCTGCAGAGCATCCGAGCAGCTGAGCCCGAACTCTTCACAGACGCTGTCGCTAGGGGGCAGCTGGACAACGGGCATGAGGCTCTGCAACTGGAAGAGAGCGGGACTCGGTGACTTCCTGGCAGACAGAGGGACCAGCTGCAGAAAGGCTGACACGAGGCTTTTGGGTTTCCCTTCCCGGTCGACTATCCACAGTAAGAGCAAAAAGAATTTCGTCAGCTGCTTTTTGCACTAAGCTTTTATTTTTCTTTACAAAGATGAAACTTAGCTCCTGCTTATCCATAATCAACACGTTGCCCGGAATACTTGCTATTTTTCAGACAGAGAGTAAAAGTATTATTTTAGTCTCTACAAGACTGAAACAAAAACTCTCAGAATTCAACATTCATGTCTGTGCCCCAGCTAGTCTGGCTCAGTGGATAGAGCACTGGCCTGCGGACTGCAGGGTCCTGGGTTCAAGTCCAATCAAGGGCACATGCCTGGGTTGTGGGCTCGATCCCCAGTAGGGGGCGTGCAAGAGGCAGCCGGTCAGTGATTCTCTCTCATCATGGATGTTTCTGTCTCCCTCTCCCTCTCCCTTCCTCTCTGAAATCAATAAAATCATATATATTTTTTTAAAAAACCACATTAATTTTTGTGACAGGTACCCAATGATATCAGTTCTTGGACTTTATTCTCCGTTCTATGGTAAAGGACAACAGAAGCCTGCCTTAATCGCCACGGCAGTAAGCTGTACCTGTCTCTGCCCGAACACAGATCCAATGTTGTCCCTGAGGCTGGAGCTCCCGCTCGTGCCCACCACGGGCTGCCGTTTCCCTTGTCCCACCTGGTTGGTGCAACTCACACGGACGCCCGAGGAAATGATGCAGTACGCGTGCAGGACGTGGACCATCTTGGCAAACTCCTGTTCCAAAAGCACAGGCAGGCATCGCAGTGAGAGAGCAAGTAGAGGCGAAGCGGCCTAGCGGATCTTCTGCTGCGGGGGGTCCTAACAGTCTCGATGCTTCTGGGGCCCCGAGCGGACCGACCTTTTTAATGTTCCGCTGAAACTCCTTATGGCGCACAGGCAGCGTGTAAAACAGCTGCTGGACACTGACTGTCGTCCCCCTGGGCCGTGGGCAGGGGGCTTTCTGGGTGATTTTCCCATTGTGATCGAACACCAGTCGAGTCCCGACCTTCGCAGACGAGTGGCAGGTGGAAATGGTGACGTCACTGGAAGAGAATGCCCGGTGTGGCCCGTCAGAGAGACTCCCTGGTGGTGGACATGACAGCACACCCTCACTTGCTCACTTCTGCTCTCGCAAGACTCTACGGTGATGGCCCGCTGCGGTCATCGGGAGTTTAAACGGGCGAGGAATCGCCATAAAATCTGAGGTGTCACAGAGCGTTCTGAAAACGCTCTTTGTTGAGATGGGGCAGGTGAGGGCATATACTGGGGGGGTAGGGAAAGTCAGGGGGAAGTTGAAGGGGGAAAAAGAAGGAAACATATATACTACTATTTGTAATACTTTAAACAATAACAAATAAACAAACATATCCATAATAAAAAATGCTTTTTGTTGATTTTTGGTAAAAATATGTTCTTATTGATTTCAGAGAGGAAGGGAGAAGGAAAACGAGATAAACACTGTGATGAGGGAATTATTGATCAGCTTTCTGCTGCGTACCCCCTCCTGGGGATTAAGCACGTAACCTGGGCATGAGCCCGGATTTGGAATCAAACCATGGCCTCCTGGTTCAACCACTGAGCCACACCAGCCAGCTGTAAATGCTTTGTCTTGATAAAAACTTTGTAATTTGTCTTTTTGGTTAAACTGTAAAAGAGTAAAAGATCTCAAAACTTATATTTTCACAAATAAAAATTTCTTTCTGATTTGTTACTAGTGCTCTAACAAAAATTTTTAAACGGATCCAAAAGATCTTATAGTTCAAAAATTGAAATGAAAACCAATAGCATCTATAATTTATTATCTTCGCTATTTTAAAATTGAGAAGTCAGCCCTAGCTGGTTTGGCTCAGTGGGTAGAACGTCAGCCTGTGGACAGAGGGGTCCCGGGTTTGATTCTGCTCAAGGGACCATACCCAGGTTACAGGCGCGTGCGCGCTCGCTCTCTCTCGCTCTCTCTCGCTCTCTCTCTCTCTCTCTCTCCCTCTCCTTTTCTCTCTGAAATCAATAAAAAATATATTTTTTTAAAAAAATTGAGAAGTCACTGTTTGACTAAGGGTAACAATTTTTTTTACAACACTATTTGCTTCATTTCATTCATTCATATTGCTTACATTTCAGAGGCATTATCACTTCGATTGATAGTAAGATAAAACAGATGCAGAAGTGAAAAGCTGAGACACTCAGACGAAGAAGTGTAAATAATAATGATTCTAATTATGCCTTTTAATTTTCAGGAAGATTTTTTTACAAAGAGTCAAGTTAGTAGATAAAAACATTGCATCACCTCAGTGCACAAAGTGAGCTCAGAGCTTCGCCCCGGAAGCCGAAAGTTTCAACCTGAGTTAGGTCGGCAAACTCTTGAATCTTCGAAGTGTGATGTTTCAGAGCTGGAAGAGAGGAGCGGAGTGCGGCTCAGGCTAGCTGAAGGGGTACAGCCATGAACACACGCAATGCCCACCAAGGAACTGGCTTTGAAAAGCTGTTTTAGTTCAACTCAAAATGTGGAAATATTTTGCCCACATATTTTTAAATAGGGTTAGAAAAATCCAACTTACTTAAGCCTTCAAAGTTTTCTTCTTCTACCCCACATCCATTGTCTGAAACTTCAATGAGATCCACCCCATAGTCTTTAAGCCTTAGATCTAAGGATAAGATATTATTTTTCAAAGAATTGACCCATTCAAAAGCGTTATATTGACAGCATTTATAACATACATAGGCAAATTTGAGTCATAACTGCACTTATTTAAATGTACTATTGTCATTTTATTTTTTCAAGTCCTTCTCTGCTACTTTCTACCGTGGTACTAATAAAACAGTTTTGTTTTTATTTTTTTCCTTTCCATTCTGTCTTTAAAAAGAGTAATTTTAACATGCTCATTAAAGAGGCTCTGGCCCTCGCTGGTGTGGCTCGGCGGATAGAGCATGGGCCTGCGGACTGAAAGGTCCAGGTTCGATTCCGGTCAAGGGCACACGCCTGGGTTGCGGGCACAGCCCCAGATCGGCAGAAGGGAGCCGACCCATGATTCTCTCCCACCATTGATGTCTCTCTCTCTCTCTCTCTCTCCCTTTCCCTTCCTCTCTAAAATCAATAAAAATATGAAAAAAAAAAAAAAGAAAAGAAAACAGGTTTTGTAATCAGACTTCCGGGGGTCATATTTTACTAGCTTTATAACCTAAAAAAAAAAAAAGTAAATTCCTTGCGCCTTAACTTCCTCCTTTGTAAAATAAAGATAATAGTTACAATAGTAATAATTCCTCTCTCGTAAGATTAATCTGCAGAATAAATAAGGTATCCCATTCATAGTTCTTAACACAATGTCTGCCTAGCACATAGCAAGAACACAATAAAAGATAACTGCTATTATTATTACTACCTAGCACATAGTAATTTATTAACTAAATTTTAAGTTAAAAATATAATTGAGTAACAAATGTTACATGAATAAGACAGCATAAACTGGCTATTTCTTGTGCCTTCAGTCTCCCAAACTCACCAATAGTGGTGGCGCCGGCATCCACGCTGTTCTCTACCAACTCCTTCACCGCAGAGCTGAGACTCAGGACCACTTGCCCAGAACAAATCTGATGGACCGACTTCCGGTCGATAGGTCTGATGGCCTTCGCGAGTTCTGCACTGAAGAAGCCAGTGGCAAGAAACAAGGCAAGTGTGCGTTTATGTCTTTTCCATCCGCTTCCAATGGTGGGAAGTGATTCCTCTCTGTTCATAGTTAACGGGGCTAACGTGTTCATTTGTTACACAAACAAATGCATTTATTACATTCATAAATATTAAATGTTGATCTTGCCCTATCTGGTTTGGCTCAGTGGAGAGAGCGTTGGCCTGCAGACTGAAGGGTCCTGGGTTCGATTCCGGTCAAGGGCATGTACCTTGGTTGCGGGCACATCCCCAGTGGGGGGGTGTGCAGGAGGTAGCTGATCGATGTTTCTCTCTCATGGATGTTTCTAGCTCTCTATCCCTCTTCCTTCCTCTCTGTAAAAAAAATCAATGAAATATATATATATTTTTAAAAAGTTGTTCTACAATTCTTAAACATTTGTGAAAAAAATCTGACCAGACACTATGAAGGCAACAGATATTTAACAATCTAAAGATACTGGGATCTACATGGAGGAGACACGTGTCCCTCAACCTGTGGGTCAACAGTTTCTTGCAAGGACGGGATCTTCTTTCTTGAGAAGAGAAAGCAACATTTCTCACACAATTTGCAAAATCAAGAGCATGATGGGAAATATTAGGTGCTGATGTCAAAACCAAAGCCACCCGAGACCCTGGTGCCGGTTTGTAAAACTGTGCCCATAGCTGCCTTTGAATCCCGACTCGGGGTCCGGGCTGCCAGCTGCTGCCTGAAAGTCCTCCAGGTTCTGGCTCTCCCTGCCTTTTCACTTTTCTACTCCTCACCAGAGGACATTTCCCGCTGGTTTTTCCAGAGAGTGGAACGGAGGAGAGACAGGGAAACATCAAAGTGAGAGACACATGGGTCAGCTGCCTCCTGCATGCCGGGACCAGGGCTGGGGTGCCTGCAACCAAGGTACATGCCCGTTAGGACAGAAATCGAACCCGGGACCCTTCTGTCCGCAGGCCGGCCCGCCATCCCCTGAGCCAAACCAGCTAGGGCTGCACCTGCTTTAAGAATTTTCCAACCATTGTACTACTATTTGTAATACTTTAAACAATAAAAAATTTAAAAAAAAAAACAATTTCCCAATTGTTTGTCTCCACTTCCTCCCTACTCCAACCCATCCTTCCTGCTACCCCATAGCTTCCTCTGAAAGCACCAGGCTGCTCAAATCACTTTTCTGCGGAAAAACCGAGTAGCGTCCCTGTCTGCTGTCTGAGGTTTAACACCGAGTTACACTGAACCCAGTCTCCTTCCTCGCTCGTTCTCTCCAATCCTCCCTGACCCTCCCCTACGTTGTGCTCCTGGCCTCTGAACTGTCTGTCTGTCTGTCTGTCTGTCTCCTCTCTCCCTCTCCCGCCTGGCAACCTGCTCATCCCAAGGCCGCGGGTCCGTATGTTCATGAACTTCACAAGTCCTGGTAAACGGGGCGATAACGGGGGTGACAGAGCACAGCCCACAGGCCTCAGTCCATTTCTGTATTTACTTTGAGGGCTGGGGGACAAAACACTCAAACGCGGCGAACTGGGGTGCAGGGGCCTGACGCCGAATGCGCAGAACCCCCCGAAGATTCGCACCCCGAATTCGGCGCAGCTCACCAGCCGGCAGGCGCATTCTCGGGCAGATAGAGAGGTTCTGCATTTTTTAAACGGCGGCCATGCAAATGAGCATATCCCTTAAAGTTTCCTCCAAATAACCTCAATTTTTTCCCCCAAAAAAAGAGGAACCTTCGATACACTGGGACTTCAGGCCCGCTGCAGGTGTAAGGACGTGTGGCGGCGCCTGGGCTCAGCCTGCCTGGGAGCGGGCCGATCCCCCGCCGCCCCGGCCGCCCCGAGCTCCCGAGGTGGCAGCGGTCGGCAGAGCGCTGAGGAGCCCCCTCCGGGGCCTGCGAGCCTGCAGGCTCCCCAGACGCCCGGCCATTTCTCCCTCCTTCGCAGGAACGCCGTGCGCCTGAAGGAGGGCGACGGCGAGGGGAGACTGCAGGCCCCCGCTCACCTCAGGCCCTCGGCTCGTTCCATGGGTGCAGAGCCTGCCGCGCTCTCGGACTCGCGACAGTCCCTCCCGCCGCTCCCACGGGTGTCCCGCCCCCGAGCCGCCCATTGGCTGCTTCCGAAGCGGCGCCCCGCCCTTTCCGGGTGGGGCGGAAACAGATGCTCCCATCGCCTTCTCGCTGATTGGTGGTATGGAAAACAGGGTCGTGACGTCAGAGAGAGCCCGAGCCAATGAGAGCGCACGGACTGCGGGTTTCCGAACGCCCGGATCTGGATCGGAAGGGAGGCGGCCGCGAGACTTGTAGGCTCTGACGGTTCCTGGGCGGTCGTGTCCCCTCACCCGCCGCCGCCCTTCCTGCGGTTCCCACGATGCCGATGTACCAGGTAAAGCCCTATCACGAGGGCGGCTCGTCTCTCAGCATAGAGCTCCCCACCTGCATGTACCGGCTCCCCAACGTGCACCGCGGGACCGGCAGCCCGGCGCCGAACGCGGGCCACGTGAAGGTAGGAGCGCATCCCCCCCCATCGGTTCAGTGCGCAGGCGCCAAGGCTTCCCGACCGCTCAGTGCGCAGGCGTCGTGGTAGCCAGCGGAGATGCGCGAGTAGGGCGCGGGGTCCCTCCAGACCCGGGTCGTGTATCAATTTTCTTTTTTTCGCTTACAGCGACTTAAACTTTACTCACAGGAAAGTGACTAGCACGTACATGGCCATTTTAAGAATAACCAGTGTCGCCGAAACCGCTGTGGCTCAGTGGGTAGAGCATCGGCCTGCCGACTGAAAGGTCCCGGGTTCGATTCCGGTCAAGGGCATGCACCTTGGTTGCGTGCACATCCCCAGGGGGGGTTGTGGAGGAGGCAGCTGATCGATGTTTCTCGTAGATGTTTCTGACTTTCTGTCCCTCTTCCTTCCTCTCTGTGAAACATCACGAAAATATATATATATTTTAAAAAAGAATAACCAGGGTCACCCAGGCTCACACACGCTGTCAGTGCCCCACTTAAATGACCCCAAAGGGCCCGGCTTCCGTGATCATGTCCTGCTTCTCTCCTGCTGCGCCGCCTAAGGATGCATCCCGAGGCCCCATGAAGGGAAGCATGCAGTTTGGTGGCTTGTGTCTGGCTGCTGCTTCTAGACCCGATTTCAGGACTCGCTTTGTTGCATGAAATGAAGTCTTTGCCCTCTGTGGATCTGCCGTCCCAACGCGTTAACGGTAACCCCACGGTTTGCCCCATCCCACTGCCCTCGGATGCCGGGCCCTTTGTAAGCTGCTGCGTTTTGCAGGGACTGTTTTTGCACAGGTATTTTACTGGGGATGGAATTGCCGACCCAGCGGGCAGGTCTGCCTTCAAGGGTGAGTACTAGGCTCTGTAAATTGCTTTGCAGAGTAGTTGTGCTGATGTAGGCTCTCCCCAGCCGCGTATAAGTTTCCTGATGCTGGCATCCTCCCCACAGCTTACAATGTTAGGAGCCCCCCTTTCTGTAAGAGAGGATGGCAGTGTGGATAGGCGGGTAATTAGAAACCCAGCATGCGGAGAGCAACTGGAAGAATAAACTGCTTCCAAATACGTATAAAACAAGTTGGTAAACACATTGGCCAAGTCATAGTCTAGTCTGAGCAAGAAGAACAACAGCCCGACATTAAAAGGGATGATAAGCAGCAGATTTGAGCATTTCCTCATGCCTCAGATCAAGGGGTGAGATCCAGCTATTCTGGGGACCTTTTATTATTAGCACTAGGGGCCCAGTGCACGAATTCGTGCACCTTGAAAAGAATTTGGCTCCGAGGCTGTGGTGGGCACTGGGGTGGGTCTCAGTCCATCATCCTCTCCCTTGCCCCTCCCGCCGCAGCCCCCTATCCCGTCTCCCAGCAGCCCTGCTCCTGCCACTGCCGCTCCCATGCACTGCTGAGGTGCCGAGGGATTGGGGCCGGCTCCGGCAGCAGGTAGGAGAGGCAGCTGCTGGCCCCAGTTGCCCCTCAGGAGCAGGGGGAGGTGGGAAAAAACCTCAGGGGCAGTTGGGGCCAAAAGCCACTGCTCGCACCTACTGACGGCACCCCGGCATTGGCAGCAGGTGCAGCTCTGGTGCTGGCAGGGCCGGCGGCAGGTGCGAGTTTCCGGTGGGACTGTGGCACGCAGAAGCAAAGTGCCCGTCAGCAGAGGAGTGGATTAAAACCTGTGGTACATCTACACCATGGAATACTGTGCTGTGGTAAAAAAGGAGTTCCTACCATTTGCAACAACATGGATGGAACTGGAGAGCATTATGCTAAGTGAAATAAGCCAGGCAGAGAAAGATAAACGTCATATGGGCTGTTGTGGAATATCATGAACGGAATAGACTGATGAACAAGAACAGGCCCAGAGACTGAGAAACGTCATACCTCAGGGAAGGTGGGGGAGGGTGGGGGTAAGATGCAGAGATCAACCAAGGGACTGGTGCGCATGCCTTTGAGCCTAATCAATAGACACAGACAACGGGGGGGGGGGGAGGGGGGATTATGGGGCAATAAGGACACATAGGTAAAAATAAAAGTTAAACAAAATTATAAGGGGAAAAAATAAAATAGTAAATCTAATCCATACTAGTGGTCAAAAAAAAAAAAAAAGAATTTTCAGTAACCCCCCGAGGCTCACCCCAATGACAGCAGCCCGTCCCCCTCCTTGGTCTGGCGCCCCCTGCTCACCTGCTCCGCCCTCCCACCACGGCGAATGCCCGCCGTGTTCCCCTCGCATGCACACTCTGGTAGTCAGCGCCCGTCATAGGGACCGGCTGTTCGCCGCTCAGTCTATTTGCAGCACCTTATTATCGAAGCGGCATACGGAGCTGTTTGTTGTCCTTTGTTCCCCTTACATGTTTTGCTGTTCGATCTTAAACAAGAGCATCAGGCAAGGAGAGAGGCGCAGGTGGCAGTTCAGCTGTAGGGTGAAGAGTTGAACAGATGCGATAACAGGGAATGTCGCAGGGAGGGGACGGAATGGGAAGCCCGGAGGCCGCGGGGGCATGGTGTGCTTTAGGAATCCCAGGGACTGTGCGGCTAAAGACAGAGCAGGGAGAATCATGTGAACCGAGGCAGCCAAAGGACAAGTGATACAAACTATTCAGCAAGCCAGGGTAAGGGCTTTGCTTTTAGCTCAGGAGGTGAGCAGGGGGAGGAGGTGGCAGGGTCTGCCTGTTCTCATCACTCTAGCCGCCGTCTTACGGGTGGGTGCGAGCTGACCAGTGGAAGTAGACCAGGTGGGAAAAAACGGTGTCTTGGACTTGGCAGTGACAGTGGAGCAGGCACGCCTAGAGGCAAGTGAATTCCAGGAAATGGCCGGCACCTGGTGAATCGGTCCTCGTGAGAAGGCAGTGTTAGGAGTGACTAATGTTCCCAAGAATTAAACGTAGCAGCACTCAGGTGTGAGCAAGTACACCTGCCCTGAGATTCTATCATGAATGCATCTTTCTAATAACTCAAGGCCATTGCCATGGTTCTGACCGTTCTCTCTCTCTCTGAGCATTTAGCTAGCGTTTTGTTTTCTCAACTCAAAGTGGACGGCCTACTGCAAGAGCTCAGGGATCTGGAGACAGCAGTGTGTCTGCCCCGGGAGGTTTCTTGATATTATTTTACAAGTTAAGTCTAGATTGACTTGAGATCTATCATAAACATGACGGGTAACTTCCTGTCTACCAGTCACTGGAGCAGGCAAGAAAGACGCAGAGGTTCGGTGAATGAAGCATGTGAGTGTTCCACATGTGTACACGTCAGCAGTGAAAGTTCTAGGTGCTTCTACAGTGAGAGCCCGTACTGCCCTGAGAGTGGATGATTTGGGGAGTTGACCATTTGACCTCGGACAGACTTATAAGCCAAAGGACACTTTTTAAACCTCTATGTGCACCCCTTTCCCTTCTATTAGTATTGATTGAGTTACATTTTCACTGACCCCCCCTTTTTTCTGTTTGTTTAACCAAAGTGGTTTGGTATGAATAAAGAACAACTCGTATTTGTTTTCTATTCTTCTCTCTTCTTAGACGAAGTTCCCTGAAATTAGTCATACAAAGAGACTGTCGGTCATGTTTTTTACTTATTTTAGAGCATTTGTGTCTCTACTTGCAGGGCTTATCAGACAATGGGAGAAATGAGATTATGCTGATTCCTTTTACTGATTTTTAAAAGGTGGGCGGTTTGATGAATCTGGAACTAAGTGGAAGACCTGTAATAGAATTAAGCAGACTGCTTTGATGGCGGAAATGAACATTCTGGTGTTGGTTTGCTTAGGGAGCGTCTGACCCGTCTCTCCAAGCCCTGGAGTCCCGTCAGGATAGCATCTTGAAACGTCTGTACGAGCTGAAAGCCGCCGTCGATGGTCTCTCCAAGATGATTCAGACGCCAGACGCGGACTTGGACGTGACCAACATGATCCAAGCCGGGGAGCTCGCCGCTTTGTCAGCCGCTGCATTGGACTTGAACTCAGTTCTTGGGAAGGTGAGCTCACTTAAAGCCACAGGGCGTCAGCGTGCTCGGTGGTGAGTGCGGCGTGAGCGGAGCCCTGGCGCGCCGGCGTTCAGAGGCGGAAAGCGTGCTTGTGCGACGCACCGAGTAGGTGTGTGAGGTCTGGTGAAGCCAAAGCAAATGCTAACGCTGCTGCTGACCTCGGCCCACTGCTGTCGAGAGGGGCGTCCAGTACAGCTTCTCCCCGGTCCCGCAGCCGCCCGGCAGCCTGAGCCCTGGAGAGAGACCTTCAGTCGCTCCCTCAGTGCCGCTGGGTCCGCAGTCCACCCCGACTCTGGGCAGCCCGCACGGCAGGGCTCCGGCTGCACAAAGTCCCACCGGTCCTGTTGAAACGTCTCCCCAAGAGCCGGTCACGGGGCCAGATCGTAAGTGTGTTTTGCGAAATTCAGTTTGGTTTATTAAAATTAAGGTGTATTGGCCACCTTTAATGGCCAGTCTTACAGTATTCAGCTAATTGAGGGTGTAAATGTATTTTAAGAGAGAGAGAGAGAGACACGGGTAGGAAAGAGCGTTGTTACAAAGTATCATGTACTAGAGGCATAAAGGGCTCGTCCCAAGAATCCCCCCAATCCCTCCTGTAGGATTGGCAGTGGAGATGGCGCTACTTGAGAACTTAAAAACAAGTGGGATTAGGCTCTCCCAGGGCTGTCTTTTGTAACCTCCAAGCCTCTTCACACATGTCCCTTTGTCACCCAGGCCATGTCTGTGTGCAGCGGCCGCAGGGGCGCCTGGCAGGCCCTGGGGGGCATCCAGTTGACGAGTCAGCGGTGCGGCCTCAGACACTGGGAGGGCCCCCCAGAGCACGTGCCCTTGAGATGACTGCGGACGCCTCCGAAGGCACAGGGTCGAGTGACACTCTCAGACAGCTGCGGGCACTTGGCCCGTGCGAAGGGCATGGTCAGGAGCGTGAGGCCAGAGGCCAGACTGGCCAAGAGACTCGTCCACACCGCGCAGGCACACACTGACGAGACACAGAAACACGCTGTTAGGTGGTCAGGTGCTAAAGATTTGGAAAGGGGAATGTAGCCAGGCTTCGTATCCGTGGGGGGCTGTTCCAGGGTCCCCCTCAGATCCTAAATCGGCATATGCTCAAGTCCCTTCCGTGACATGACGGGACAGTGCATATGATCTGCAGATCCCCAGCCATGGATCAGAAGATTCCCCCCCCCACGGCCGGTGTGGATCAGTAGTTAGTGCACTGGCCCACGCACCGAAAGGCTGAGGGCTTGCCGGTCAAGGGCACGTTCGTATCTGGATTACTGGTTAGATCCTCAACGCTGGTCAGGACCCACGTCCATGTTTCTCCCTCCCCCTCACCCCCCTCCCTAAAGTCAGTGGGGAAATACCCTCAGGAGAGGATTAACAGCAAAAGAAATAGTTTTCATTCCCGTTGGTTGAATCTGCAGGTGTGAAACCCGTAGACAGGAAAGGCCAATTGTAATTGCATGTGATTCTTTTTTAACTCAGGGACAAATGGAAGTGTCGTTCCCAACTTGTTTTACTACTTTGACTGCAAAAGCCAACTTTTTGTCAGGAGCCACTAGTGCAGGGGCTGGGGGTTGGTATCAGCTCAGAGCCCAGCTCCCCTTCCTTGGCCTGAGTGACCTTGGATAAGTCACGGATCTCCCAGGCCACCTTTCATCAGCTGTGAGGGAGGACAATGGTAGCACCTCCTTCGTGGGCATTAGGGTATAGGAATAGCTCCTGGGCCAAAACCGGTGTGGCCCAGTGGATAGAGGGTCGGCCTGCGGACTCAAGGGTCACAGGTTCGATTCCGGTCGAGGGCATGTACCTTGGTTGCGGGCACATCCCCAGTAGGAGGCGTGCAGGAGGCAGCTGATCAATGTTTCTGGCTCTCTATCCCTCTCCCTTCCTCTCTAAAAAATCAATAAATATATTAAAAAAAAAAAAAAAACAGCACCTGGTACCAGCACCGACTCAAATTGCCGCTTGGGTTTCCTCGCCAGGATTACGGGGCCCTGAAAGACATCGTGATCAACGCAGACCCGGCCTCGCCCCCCCTCTCCCTGCTCGTGCTGCACCAGCTGCTCTGCGCCCGGTACAAGGTCCTGTCCACCGTGCACACGCACTCCGCGGTCAAGAACGTGCCGGAACACCTCCTCAGGTGCTTTGGCGAGCAGACCAACAGGCAGCCCCGACATGAGTACCAGCTGGGCTTTACGCTGATTTGGAAGAACGGTGAGCAGAGGGCACTGGGTTCAGCTACCCTATGGGGCGAAATGTGCCTCGTCTGTCATTTAAAGGCATAATATGCTAATTAGACCGGACGACCTTCCCGACAAAGCCGGGCTGTGAAGGAAGCTCGGGTCCCAGGCGCCTGCCTGTGGCCAGAGGAAGGCAGGCCTACTTTTTTTTTATTTTATTATTTAATATATTTTATTGATTTTTTACAGAGGAAGGGAGAGTTAGAAACATCAGTGAGAGAGAGACATTGATCAGCTGCCTCCTGCACACCCCCTACTGGGATGTGCTTGCAACCAAGGTCCATGCCCTTGACCGGAATCGAACCTGGGACCCTTTAGTCTGCAGGCTGACACTCTATCCACTGAGCCAGACTGGTTTTGGCAGGCAGGCCTCTTGCATGAATTTCATGCATCGGGCCTCTAGTGACCTTGTCCACCCAGCCTGGGTGGGCGGAGTAGCAGCTGTCATGGCTGTCTTGCCCTCACATTCCAAAGCCTGTCATTACAGTGATACTGATGTCCTCGTCCCAGCTGGCCATCAGGATGGCAGGGTATCACGTATCCATCATCCCTCTAAAGGCCTCCCGTGACACGTACACAGAGGGCAGCGAGTAATGCCTCTCACCCAGGGGTGCCTTAAGTCTCCGGCCTGGGCGAGGGGACTCCAGGTCTCGGCCCCACCCTGCAAACCCAGACACGGGTTGGAGTACGAGGTCTGATCCCTTCTGGCTTGGAAACGGTCAGGGTCAAGTGCCAGACGTGATTACTTTCCTAACATACAGTCTGCATTCTTCATTTTTATTTTTTAGTATTTTTTATTTTATTTTTTACAGAGGGGGATAGTTAGAAACATCAGTGATAGAGAAACACTGGTCAGCTGCCTCCTGCACCTCCCACAACTAAGGTTCATGCGCTTGACCAGAATCGAACCCGGGACCTTTCAGTCCGCAGGCCGACGCTCTAGCCACTGAGCCACACCAGTTAGGGCTGCACTCTTTAAACATAGTTTAAACTTTAATGTCACACCTAAAAATGTGATTTTTCTCCTTGAAAATACCCTTTTCCTACTTCTCGGGTGCTGCTCCTGCTGACGTTCGCGGTGTTCGCCTTCCAGTGCCCAAGACCCAGATGAAGTTCAGTGTCCAGAGGATGTGCCCCGTCGAAGGGGAAGGGAACATCGCGCGGTTTTTGTTCTCTCTGTTGGGCCAGAAGCACGACGCGGCGAATGCCACCCTCATCGATAGCTGGGTGGACACGGCCATCTTCCAGCTGAAGGAAGGCAGCAGCAGAGAGCGAGCCGCCGTGCTGGGCTCCATGAACTCCGCCCTCGGGAAGAGCCCGTGGCTCGTGGGGAACGAACTCACCGTGGCGGACGTGGTGCTGTGGTCCGCGCTGCAGCAGGGGGGGGCCGGCAGCGTGCCCGTGCCAGCCAGCGTGCAGCAGTGGATGCGGGCCTGCGAGAGCCTGGTGCCCTTCAGCGCCGCCCGCAGGCTCCTGCAGTGACGCTCGGGCGATCGTGCCGGGCTCCCATTTAGGACTGGTGCTGTCGCCTGTCGCTGGTCAAGGGACTCGCGTAAGTTGGTCTTTAGGCAGTTGTGGAGTAGCAATAAAAGCACCACGTAATTTGTGTGTTTTTTTGTTTTGTTTTTTAATATATTTTATTGACTTTTTATAGAGAGAAAGGGAGAGGGATAGAAAGTCAGAAACATCAATCAGCTGCCTCTTGCACACCTCCCACTGAGGATATGCCCCCAGCCAAGGTACATGCCTCGACACTATCCACTGAGCCAAACCGGTCTCAGCTGTGTGTGTTTTGAGATTCAGCGGCATCATACGCAGTATGCCACAACGCCTGCCAGCTGGGCGCCAGACACCTCAGCAGAGGAGCAGGCCACACTCTGGGCTCGGAGGAACGTGGGAGTCGGGTTCTGGGAAGAACAAGCCGCGGCAAAGTCAGGAACGCTGGCACCCGAGCTGCTCCGAGACCGTTTTGGGGCACGCAGTTTGATGCCAAGTTGAAGGAGACGAGAACAGAAATAGGCTGGGCCACACCCTGCCAAGCTGACTTTCCTCTTGGAGGCAGCAAAGGCTTTTTGAGCCTGGCGTGAGCTGGGACGTCCTGGTCGTTGGCTGGCAGTGTGGAGGGTAAACACAAAATGACAGCTGCCGAGGCCATCAGCCCAGCTGGCGCACAGGCTGGACCTGGGTGGTGACTGGGTGCAGGGCACCCCGATTTCTGCAGAAGTTTCTAGAGGGCAGTTCAAAAGAAAAAACTGATGTTTAAACTTCTGAGAGACTAGACAGACACTAATGTAAAAAATGCAGAAATAAAGAACCTGTGGGACCAAGAGGGGGAGTACAACAGGTGTAGTTTAGAGCAGTCACGTGCCAGTGCCATCTGCACCCTAATAAAGACCGAAACTACACATCCCAGTTGTCTTTAGCTGACAGAGTTCAAGTTCATTTTCATGTTCCTAGAGACTAAACTAGACAGGAACACCCCCGTCTTTCATGTCATCCTTCACCCCTTTGTCCTGAGAAAGGAGGCGTAGCTTCCTCTTCAGTTCTTCTATTTCTTTTTCTTGCTCTACTATCTTCATCTGCAGGCTGACGTTAACCTGAAACGGAAACGTGGAAGCTCCGTTAAAACGGCTTCTTTCCTTGTAAATACACAAGCGTGCCTCGCTTTGCAGTCCCCAAACGCAGGGACCCATCCAGCCCTCACTCAGTTCAGGGAGATCAGGCCAGTAACCCCGCCACGCGGCTCGCTGCCGGTTACCACGAGTTTTATCCACAAAACGCTAACCTGTGGGCGTCCTGGCCCGGACAGTCCCATCCCTTCACTCGAGTCAGCCAGTGCGTCTGTCCGTCCACACAGGCTGCCTCCCTGTCCCGGGGGCACCCAAGTGCCATTTTTTCCAAAACTGGACAACAGAGGGGACTGGCCCAGGACAGCAAGCCAGCGACAAGGGTTAGTGCTGGAAGTGGAGATGGAGTCGGCCGAGGCACTCGGGAGAAACGCGCCCTGGGAATGAGGGCTGAGCCGCCACGGAACCAAGGAGGGACGTGGCCACAAGTGGAGGGAGACGGTGGCGCTGGGCCAGGGGTCACACCAGCAAAAACCTCTCCTGTGAGCTTCACATCGGCAGTGCCCAGCGCAGGTGCTGGAAGCCGGGCCCAGCGCAGCCAGGAGCAGGCACCGCCCGCCCCGAGTGACGGGGAGGGAGGCGGGCGTGGCTCGCACTGCTCGGGAAACACGAGTTCTCGATGGCACTGCACTAAGTACTCGCCTACAGGGGGTGGCGGGTTTTCACTCCGTAAGGGTTTCAATGCCTTGGTCCACATTCTTCAGGTCACGGAACCATCCGAACTTGCCCCGGGATTATCAGACCCCTCTGCACGGCCTGAGCTCTGCCCGGTCCCTTACACTCCTGCTCTCCTGTGCAAATGAGGGCTGGCTGCGCATGCACTTACTGTGTGCCGGGTACTTTATCAAAATCTCCACAAGACAGGAGAAATCCTTACCATACACAGAGACTTGGTCTCCAAAAGTTACCTTCACGGGGAGTTAGAAATCCCTTCCATCGGTCGTTTCATACCCACACGGCCATTTTCAAAGTCTCAGAAAAGTACTCGCCCTACCTGTTTATCATTCAAGCTGGTAAGATTCCGTTTTACTTGAAAATTAGTTAGTGGGCATGAGAATCACTTTGAGGACCTGCTGAAGCGCAGATGGCTGCCCCTCACCAGACTCCGGGACCCGCCCCTGAATGTGGGGGGGGGGGGGGGAGCGGGGGGACGGGGCCTGAGAATCCTGTCAAGTCCCAGTGACCTGATGCTGCTGGTGGGGAGATGTGTAAACCACTGTTTTCGCAGGGCAGACTCTGACTCAGGAGACCTGGGAGCCTCAGACCCCGTGTTTCTAAAAAGGCCCAGACAATGCTGCTGCTGCTCCGAGGACCCCGTGCCCCAGGAGCTGTGAGCGTGCGCTGCATCAAGCTCGGCTCCCGGCAAGTTCCTCGAGGATCAGAGCTGATGAGTCATGTTGCCAGTGGGTGAGCCATGCTTGCAGATGAGGGGCTGGCCCTCTAAGGGTCAGGCAGGAGGAAGGCAGGGGGCTGCCCAGGGCAACGCCACGCGCAGGACCCAGCGCCAGAATCGCAGGTGATGCTGATGTCAGGTTGGCTGGGGCGCTCCCCGGCCCCCTGCTCAGCCCGAGAACGCCTGACCCTTTGCTGGGTCCCTTTTACTGGTGGGCACGTTGTCCTCATTTATGAAAGGTTACACACCAGACCGGAGAGGAGAACTAGTGCCTGTTGGCTTAGCGAGGTGAGAGGTGAGACTGGGCACATAGTGTGCGACTGGGAACCCTGAGGATGGGCGCAAACATGGTTTCCACAGGCCTTCTGCAAGCTCTCCAGGACACCCTGAGACAAATCCTACGCTCCGCATTTTCCCAGGTTAGAAGCCCTGTACGTACACTGCCGGAGTCCCGGAAGAGCTCGCTCCGCAGCAGCTGCACGGCGGACGGCCGCTGGGCCGCATCCTTCCTGGTCAGCTCCCGGACGCACCTGGCCTGGACGGGACACCGCTGGCCGAGGGCCTCGGGCACCTGCCCGCTCCTCAGGCGCGTCAGAACCTGCGCGCGCTCCATTTCCGTCCCGAACGGCTGGAAGAGCTCCAACAGGATCACGCCCAGGCTGTACATGTCCGACTGCAACGGGGGGGAGGCCGCTGAGCGCCGAGAGCCGGTGAGCACCCAGGCCCACGGCGGCACCGGCCCCTCAGCAGGAGGGCGCCCCGGAAGGACGGGTGATTTAGTCTCCAACGTAACGGCTGGCGCGTCTCTCACAGGCAATGGCCTGCCAGCCAGATCTACTGCAAGGTGGCAAGTCCTGTCCCAAAGACCCTCCCTTGAATGCCAGGAAGAGGCTCACGGGACAAAGGACTGATGGCCGGTGAGGACAGGGTGAGCCCATCACCACAGCGGCCTGTACCATCCACCGACTCCACCCCCACCCCCAGGCTGGCCAGCCGGACAAAGGTGAGCTCCCCCATGCTGGGCACACAGTGACCCGGGGCCTCTGCCAACCTCACCGCTTCCCTTCCAGCAGGAAGTGCCGGCACAGCTTAGCTGCCCGCAGACTCTCTGTGCTGCTCCTGAACCCCGCTCCTGAACCCCGCACTCTGTGCTGCTGCTCCTGAACCCCGCTCCTGAACCCCGCACTCTGTGCTGCTGCTCCTGAACCCCGCAGACTCTGTGCTGCTGCTCCTGAACCCCGCAGACTCTGTGCTGCTCCTGAATCCCGCAGACACTCTGTGCTGCTTCTCCTGAACCCCGCAGACACTCTGTGCTGCTTCTCCTGAACCCCGCAGACACTCTGTGCTGCTTCTCCTGAACCCCGCAGACACTCTGTGCTGCTGCTCCTGAACCCCGCAGACACTGTGCTGCTTCTCCTGAACCCCGCAGACTCTGTGCTGCTTCTCCTGAACCCCGCTCCTGAACCCCGCACTCTGTGCTGCTGCTCCTGAACCCCGCAGACACTCTGTGCTGCTTCTCCTGAACCCCGCAGACACTCTGTGCTGCTGCTCCTGAACCCCGCAGACACTGTGCTGCTGCTCCTGAACCCCGCAGACACTCTGTGCTGCTTCTCCTGAACCCCGCAGACACTCTGTGCTGCTGCTCCTGAACCCCGCAGACACTGTGCTGCTTCTCCTGAACCCCGCAGACACTCTGTGCTGCTTCTCCTGAACCCCGCAGACACTCTGTGCTGCTGCTCCTGAACCCCGCAGACACTCTGTGCTGCTTCTCCTGAACCCCGCAGACACTCTGTGCTGCTTCTCCTGAACCCCGCAGACACTCTGTGCTGCTTCTCCTGAACCCCGCAGACACTCTGTGCTGCTGCTCCTGAACCCCGCAGACACTCTGTGCTGCTTCTCCTGAACCCCGCAGACACTCTGTGCTGCTTCTCCTGAACCCCGCAGACACTCTGTGCTGCTGCTCCTGAACCCCGCAGACACTCTGTGCTGCTTCTCCTGAACCCCGCAGACACTCTGTGCTGCTTCTCCTGAACCCCGCAGACACTCTGTGCTGCTGCTCCTGAACCCCGCAGACACTGTGCTGCTGCTCCTGAACCCCGCAGACACTCTGTGCTGCTTCTCCTGAACCCCGCAGACACTCTGTGCTGCTGCTCCTGAACCCCGCAGACACTGTGCTGCTTCTCCTGAACCCCGCAGACACTCTGTGCTGCTTCTCCTGAACCCCGCAGACACTCTGTGCTGCTGCTCCTGAACCCCGCAGACACTGTGCTGCTGCTCCTGAACCCCGCAGACACTCTGTGCTGCTTCTCCTGAACCCCGCAGACACTCTGTGCTGCTGCTCCTGAACCCCGCAGACACTGTGCTGCTTCTCCTGAACCCCGCAGACACTCTGTGCTGCTTCTCCTGAACCCCGCAGACACTCTGTGCTGCTGCTCCTGAACCCCGCAGACACTCTGTGCTGCTTCTCCTGAACCCCGCAGACACTCTGTGCTGCTTCTCCTGAACCCCGCAGACACTCTGTGCTGCTTCTCCTGAACCCCGCAGACACTCTGTGCTGCTGCTCCTGAACCCCGCAGACACTCTGTGCTGCTTCTCCTGAACCCCGCAGACACTCTGTGCTGCTTCTCCTGAACCCCGCAGACACTCTGTGCTGCTGCTCCTGAACCCCGCAGACACTCTGTGCTGCTTCTCCTGAACCCCGCTCCTGAACCCCGCACTCTGTGCTGCTGCTCCTGAACCCCGCAGACACTCTGTGCTGCTTCTCCTGAACCCCGCAGACACTCTGTGCTGCTCCTGAACCCCACAGACACTCTGTGCTGCTCCTGAACCCCGCAGACACTCTGTGCTGCTTCTCCTGAACCCCGCAGACACTCTGTGCTGCTCCTGAACCCCGCAGACACTCTGTGCTGCTCCTGAACCCCGCAGACACTCTGTGCTGCTCCTGAACCCCGCAGACACTCTGTGCTGCTTCTCCTGAACCCCGCAGACACTCTGTGCTGCTTCTCCTGAACCCCGCAGACACTCTGTGCTGCTGCTCCTGAACCCCGCACTCTGTGCTGCTTCTCCTGAACCCCGCAGACACTCTGTGCTGCTTCTCCTGAACCCCGCAGACACTCTGTGCTGCTGCTCCTGAACCCCGCACTCTGTGCTGCTTCTCCTGAACCCCGCAGACACTCTGTGCTGCTTCTCCTGAACCCCGCACTCTGTGCTGCTTCTCCTGAACCCCGCAGACACTCTGTGCTGCTTCTCCTGAACCCCGCACTCTGTGCTGCTTCTCCTGAACCCCGCAGACACTCTGTGCTGCTGCTCCTGAACCCTGCAGACTCTGTGCTGCTCCTGAACCCCGCAGACACTCTGTGCTGCTGCTCCTGAACCCCGCACTCTGTGCTGCTCCTGAACCCCGCAGACACTCTGTGCTGCTGCTCCTGAACCCTGCAGACACTCTGTGCTGCTCCTGAATCCCGCAGACACTCTGTGCTGCTCCTGAACCCCGCAGACACTCTGTGCTGCTGCTCCTGAACCCTGCAGACACTCTGTGCTTCTCCTGAACCCCGCAGACACTCTGTGCTGCTCCTGAACCCCGCAGACACTCTGTGCTGCTGCTCCTGAAAGTCAGCTTTGTAGGAGGGCCTTGACTAGACAGGGTTTTTGAAACGACCTCTTTTCTACCAGCTCATTCGCAATCAGGTACCTGAGTTGCAAGTCATTCCCCCCCTGAGGGGAGAGGGGTTCGAGTGCCAGAGGAAACCAATCGCTGTGTCTCTCTCACACCAAGGTTTTCTCTCTCTCCATCCCTCCCTTCTACTCTCTCTAAAAATCAATGGAAAAAATATCCTTAGGCGAGGATTAACAAAACAAAAAAAGTTCAGCTGAAACCAGTTTGGCTCAGTGGATAGTGTCGGCCTGCAGGTTGCGATTCCGGTCAAGGGCATGCACCTTGGTTGTGGGCACATTCTCCAGTGGGGCGTGTGCAGGAGGCAGCTGATCAATGTTTCTCTCTCATCGACGTTTCTAACTTTCCATGCCTCTCCCTTCCTCTCTGTAAGAAATCAATAAAATATGTGTGGGACTTTTTTTAAAAGTTCAATGATTCATTAAGAGGAATAGACTATATTAGGTTCCATGGTGAGAGAAGAAGTTACTGATGCCCCTTCCGGAAACAATGTGGATTAAAGGGACACGCTGCCCCAGAGCATTAAGCACTTCCGTGAGCTTGGAAACAAAAACGGAAGGCGGAAAAGAGGGCTCTGATTCCCACCTCCTGGGGTGAGTGGGACACGGAAGGGGAAGCTCATTTCAAACACTACTCGCTGTGCCCGTGGGTTCAGAAACAGTAAAGGAGCCTAAGAAACGCAGTCAGGTGCCGCTGCACAGCGGTTTCCGGTCGGTCCGTACGGAACGGTCAGCTCCAAGCGCCCCTCCCCGCGGAGCCCGCCCTGCGCTCCCGGGCTTCTGTTGTTGCAGCGGCGGAGGGGCCGGCAGAGCGAGAGCGGGGGCCGTACCTGGGCGCCGTACTCAGAGCCGGCCAGCTGCTCGGGAGACGCGTACAGACAGGTGCCCACTCTGGACGTGTGCGGGGGCGGCCCTGCAATTTGAAAGGCTCCACGTCAAATGCCGCAGCGCTAACCAGGCAGGAGCACCGACTCGGTACCACACGCTGTCTCTACCCCGCTCTGCTAGTGAATCTCACGGTTCTCTTTAGTGACATCGTTTTTCTTTAACGGAAAGATACCGGCACTTACGCTTCCCATCGCCGCTGGCCCAGTGCGGGTTCTGGAGGATGTCCGTGCAGGCCAGACCGAAGTCTCCGATCTTCACTTGCTGGTCAGGGCCGTGAAGGAAAATATTTCTGGGCTGTAAACAAACAGAACGAGTGTTCTAAAAACAAATCGTACAAATGTCGGGATGGTACAGAGTCTAACTCAGGAGCAGGTAGCCCCCCGAAAGTTAAAAATCAGAGCAGTGGCTCTCAAACTCAGCCGCACGAGAGTCACCGGAGAGCTTTTCAAACAAACTGCACCCGAGCACCACCCGGGAACCCAGGGTCAGGGTTCGGTTCCCAGTCAGGGCACACGCCCGGGCTGCAGGCCTGATCCCCAGTGTGGGGTGTGCGGGAGGCAGCCCATCAATGATGTTTCTCTCTCATCGACATTTCCGTCTCTCTTCTTTCCTCTCTAAAACGCAATCCGAGCCGAAACCGGTTTGGCTCAGGTTCCGGGTTCGATTCCGGTCAAGGGCATGTTCCTTGGCTGCGGGCACATCCCCAGTAGAGGGTGTGCAAGAGGCAGCTGATCGATGTTTCTCACTGATGCTTCTGACTTTCTATCCTTCTCCCTTCCTCTCTGTAAAAAAAATCAATAGAATCTATTTTAAAAATAAAATAAAAATCAATTTAAAATATTTTAAAAGATAAAAAACAAAAACGACTGTCCTCTTCAACAAGTCCAACACTGCAGTTTTCCTTAATGAAAAAAAAAAACTTTAAGAAAATGTCTGAAGCTCCCAGACAATTCTGTTAGCCGGGATTGGGGACGACTGAGTCACACTGTAACGGTACACGCTTAGCTCTACTTAAGCGGCCACCAGACCCGAAACACCCCCCGGGGAACGAGTCCTGGGCCGGGGAACACCGCACCTGGACTGGGGGAGGGGAGGACTCCGCTAAAACCTACACATTTAGCTTAAAAGGTGGGTTTTCTTATTTTAGATGTAGCCGTTCTGGTTTTCTGTTTTAACGTACGACGGTGCTTCAGCGCTGTTAGTTTTGTTCTCTACAGCCAGACGGAGAGAGAACAGAACCGTACACGGAAGACGAGAGTTCGGGTGTGTCCTGTGGTCAAGTGCAGAGTCCGGAAACCTGTGCTTGCGTCTGGCCTCACGTGAGACAGGAACACGGCCTGGGGCAGTCTGGCTCCGCTACAAAAGCGCGTCGTGCTCATGGAGACGGCCCTCAACAATTCCAGAACAGTTCTAGAACCGGCCGGGGAACGCCCAAGGCTCGGGAACGGGCCAGTTCCGCAACAGGCTCCCCTGAGCTCCGCCGCGCTCGCTCGCTCGCTCGCGTTGCTCATGGGAAACATAGTCAAGAGGGGCAGCCGGGAGCTGGCGGCCGCCGGCGCCCCGCCGCCCGAGGAGGGCCCCCGGGAGGTGCTCCACACCAGGCTCTACGAGGCCATCATGACCGAGGACTGCGCCGCCATCCGGGCCCTGCTGCGCAGCCACCCCGTCAACCAGCCGCTCACGGTCCTGGCCAACGCCACCAACTGCGGCCTGCTGCTGGCGCAGGTACCTCCCCTCCCGCCGCCACTGTTACCATGTTTTTTAATATGTATTTCTTATCGGTTTTTCACAGAGAGGAAGCGAGAGGGAGAGAGAGTCAGAAACATGGATGAGAGAGAAACATCCATCAGCTGCCTCCTGCACGCCCCCCACTGGGGATGTGCCTGCAGCCAAGGTACGTGCCCTTGACCGGAATCGAACCTGGGACCTTTCAGTCCGCAGGCCGACGCTCTGTCCACTGAGCCACACCGGTTTCGGCTACCCCCATTTATTTATTTTATTTTTTAAAAATATATATATTTTATTGATTTTTTACAGAGAGGAAGGGAGAGGGATAGGAAGTCAGAAACATCGATGAGAGAGAAACATCGATCAGCTGCTTCCTGCACACCCTCCACTGGGGATGTGCCCGCAACCAAGGCACATGCCCTTGACCGGAATCGAACCCGGGACCTTTCAGTCCACAGGCCGACACTGTCCACTGAGCCACTCCGGTTTCGGCTCAGCTCCGTCACTTTCAGAGGAAAGGCTCGCGATGCTCTGGAAGGACCACACCAAGTCCTGGCGATCTCACGAACCCTCTGGCTTCCCCAGCAGGCCCGGCGGGCAGTGTGCCCGCACCGACACCGCCCGTCCTCACCGAGCTCCGGAGAGGCGGGCTCGTCCGGGCGGGGGGACAGTCACGTCGCCTCTCAAACACACCAGTGGTCGCTGGGTCCGTGGGATGGGGTTATTTTTCCCTTTTACATACAACTTTTCATTTCCTAAGTGTCTATACAATAATTATTACCGTTATAATTGACTTCCTTTTTGAAAAGTGACCCTTCTCTACCCCGCCCTCTTATATTGCAGCCATGCTGTAAAGCTGCTACTTACATATGCTTTTGCTTTAATATATTTTATTGATTTTTCCCAGAGAGGAAGGGAGAGGGATCTCGAGAGTCAGAAACATCGATGAGAGAGAAACATCCATCAGCCGCCTCCTGCACGCCCCCTACTGGGGATGTGCCCGCAACCACGGTCCATGCCTTTGACCGGCATCGAACCCGGGACCTCTCAGTCCGCAGGCCGTCGCTCTATCCACTGAGCCACACCGGTTTCGGCTTGTGCGTATGTTTTTAAGAGCCAGCACAAACACCTCTGCTAGTCAGAGACAGAGCCTCTGCTGCGTATCTCTGAGGCCCGGGAAGCGCAGGTTTTTCTGCTCATACTGTGGCAAAACCTCAAACAACACACAGCCTGTTTGTCCATCCCCTGCAGGTTAGTCTAAGGGCGAAGTGGCTCAATAGCAGTGGCCATTAATTTTACACGGCCAGCTCCTCCCAACAACCAACTTCCACAGCGCTGAGGGAGTTATTTGTCGCCCGGTGAATGTGCCTTTATCACACAGATTTTATAACATTCACAAAGCTCACTGGCTCCGGGCCACTGAACACAGGCCGAAGGAGAGGGAAGTGTCAGTGCACACGCCTGTTTCTGCCCCGAGACACACAAACCGCTGGTGCGCTTTGGCATGGCAAGCTAACACCATGTTCTTCTAACCCCGTGGTCGGCAATCTGCGGCTCTCGAGCCACATGCGGCTCTTTGGCCCCTTGAGTGTGGCTCTTCCACAAAATACCACGGCCTGGGCGTGTCTGTTGAAGAAGTGGCGTTAGGAGGAGTTTTAAAAAGCTGGCTCTCAAAAGGAGTTTCACTCGTTGTGCTGTTGATGTTTGGGGCTCTGTGGACGAATGAGTTTGCCGACCACTGTTCTAACCACACAGGACACTTGTAACGGACTTGGGTTTCTCCCCCTGAAGCAGACGCAGACCGTCATCCCCATCCACCTGGCTGCCGAGCACCGCAAGGCACAGAGTCTGCACTGCCTGTTGGAGCACGGTGCTGACCCGGAGGCCAGGTGAGTCGCCAGCAGGTGGCCACTGCTGATCGGGGAGACACGTGATCCCCTCGTGAGCTCGCCCGGTCACGTCTGTGTTCCTCCACCTCAGGAGCTGTGCCCTAGAAAGTAGCGTGTTTTGAACAAACCCATTTCTTTCCTCACTAGAGGAGCTACTCTGAAAAAGTGGGGAGATGCAGGAACACAAATCAGTGAGCCCCTTTAAAGCGTCCCGAGTACTGAGCGCTCACCATCCTCCCCCCGCTGCCTGCCCAAACAAAGGGCGTTCGGGGGCAATCCCGAGAGATTTCAGGGAGAAGCAGATGAGGGCCAGGCCGTAAAACAGGCATCCACCCGGGGGAAGCAGGGAACCAAGACGGATGGGCCTCACTCAGCCCCGAGGATCAGCAGTGAGTGGCTGTGGCTCTCCAGAGTCAACCCTGTCAGGTAACCCAGCGGTCACCAACCGGCGGTCCGAGGACCACCGGTGACCCGTGAGGTCCGAACGGCTGGCGGCCGCGGGTCCAGTTCACCTCCGCGCAGGGAGCATCAGGCGGGGGCAGACGCAGCGCCGACCACACGCGAGCCCACAGCACCGAGGAGCTGCGGTACCAAGAACACTGGGGCACTGTAGCTGATGATGCTAAGCGTATTTAACTCTGACAAAAACATTCACCTGTTAATGCAATCTTAGAGGGAAAACCTGTTTTTATGACTATCTGCCTTAAAGGAAATTTAACACAGGAAGTTTCACTCTGCTGTTTTCAAAGTCTATAGTGACTATTCCAACACGGACCCACAGAGAGGCCCGGCCCTGCAGGAGTAACCGTAAAAGCAAGCTGCCAGCAGAGGCCGAGGCATGCCTCCCCGCCCCCGGAGCACTGACATCCTGAAAAACTAAACAGCAATGCGGATGTCCAAACCCTTCTTTGTAACTGCCGCATGTTCCGGCGTGTCAGACAGCCGGAACTGATGACGGGAGGGAGATAACAAACAACAGAGAGAGAGCAAGGGCCGGGCAAGTCCCTGGCGAGTTAGCAACGCCCGTCATAACTGCAGGCTGCGGTATTTCCACACCCGGCGTATAAGATGACCCCCGACTTTTGAGAAGATTGTCCCGGGTTAAAAGGTCGTCTTATACGCCGGGAAAGACGGTAAGTAAGGGCGGGGATTACTTTCAAGGAAATGTCACCGTCGTTAGCACTAGTCCCCCGCAGGAGCCATTTCCGCTGTGTCCAGCGTAACCAGCGCTCACTGCCCGCTGCAGGGACACCCGAGGCCTCACCACGCTGCACCTGATGCTGCTGCACTGGCCCATCACGGCCACCGTGCAGACGAAGCCGGGGAACAGGATCCAGCGGCTGCTGGCCGACATCCAGAACAACGCCGTGACCTGCCTGCGCATCCTGTGCGAGCACGGCGCGCAGGTGAACGCGCGCGTGGACAACAGCCACCAGCACTCGGCCCTGCACCTGGCCATCCGCTACGGCACCTACCCGGTCCTCTCCGTCCTCGCCCAGAACGGCGCGCAGGTCAACGCCATCAACGAGTCCAACATGACGCCCCTGCACATGGCCGCCGACATCCTCAACAAGGACATGATGGAGACGCTCCTCGCCTGCGGCGCCAACGTCAACTACGCGGTGCCCTTCACGGGGAACACGGCCCTGAAGCTGGCGGTGTGCGCCGCGTCCAGCAAGGCGGGCCGGGTGCTGGCCGCGGGCCTGAGCTGCATCCGCCTGCTGCTGCTGCGCGGGGCCAAGGTCAACGTCCAGGACCTCAAGGGCCAGGCGGCCATCCACGAGGCGTGCTTCGCGGGCAGGGAGACCGTCATCGACCTCCTGCTGGCGTTCGAGGCCAACATGAACCTCCTGACGAAGAACGGCGAGTCGCCCATCCACATGTACCTGCAGCGCAGCTCCAACGTCAGGGACACGGCGCTGCTGGCCAAGCTGCTCTACCGCTCCTACCCGCTGCGGCTCACCAACAGCCAGGGCGTCCTGCCCGCCGGGCTCCTGCTGTCCGAGTTCCAGCTGCTACGGGAGTCCCTGACCAAGCTGTCCCAGAGGCCCTTCTCGCTGGAGGACATCTGCAAGAGGCGCGTCCGGAGCGTGTACGGGGAGAGGTTCAAACAGCACGCGAGGCGCGCGCTCCCCGAGAAGGTCTGGAGCTCCGTGTACGGGCGCCACGACCTGGCCCGCCTCCTGAAATGAGCCGAGCGGCCGGGGCCGCGGGGCCCGGGCCCCGGCACGGCTTCTGGCCACGCGGCAGGGACCCAGAACACAACCCGTTCGCCGCCTCCGTCCCAAACACACCAACTACTGGTTCTTAAACTTCTTAACAAAGTAAATAAAATGATTTGCGTGTCACCTTGCTGTTTCTGGATATTCTCTTAAGTGCATTCTGCACGTTTTAAATGTCGCCTAGGTGGTAAGAAACTAAATGTAAAACGCTCAGGCAAAGAAGTGAACATGTTTTCTGTCTTTCTTGATAGTGCTTTCTGGATCGGTGTTGGAAGAGTCGCTAGATTTTGAAAACGGCAGAATGAAATTGCCTCTGATAAATTTCCTTTAAGATAGATCATCATAAAAACAGGTTTTATCTCTAAGATTGAATAGATGAATATTTCTGTCAGCATTAAGTACAGTTAGCATCGTCAATTATAGCAGCACTCAGAACACACTTACTACCGGAAACACAGGGAGAATATTCAAACGCCCGAAGTTCACTGCTTTTCAATTCAATCATGATCAGCCGAAACCGGTGCGGCTCAGTGGCTAGAGTGTCGGCCCGAGGACTGAAAGGTCCCAGGTTCAATTCCGGTCAAGGGCATGTACCTTGGTTGTGGGCACATCCCCAGCAGGGAGCATTATGCAAGAGGCAGCTGATCGATGTTTCTCTCCCATCAATGTTTCTGGCTTTCTATCCCTCTCCGTTCCTCTCTGTGAAAAAATCAGTAAAATGTATTTTAAAAAATAAATACATTCAATCAAGTTTTTATGTTCTGGACCTAAAAAATGATGACTTACATGAAAGCAATGCCACCCTGCTAGACAAATGAATAAAAGAACTAGGGTACGTAGTCCCCTTAATTCTACAAATGAGCACCACGTCAGCCCTGATGAGCAGTTTCAATGATTTCAGCTTTGCCCCTTACCTTCAGGTCTCTGTGCACGACCCCCATGCTATGGATGTAAAATACACCTTCCACCAATTCTTGAAAAATTTTTGTTGCAACACTGGCCATAACATAAGGACCTGAAGTTAAAAAAAACAAAAAAGTTTTATTTCTCTAATTTTTTTTACTCATTAATATCTAAATGTTAATTGTCTAAATACATTAACATCTGACATCTACACAACCTTCAGATTTTTAACAAAGTCAACGCTCCCAAGAACGGTTTAAACCCAGAGGGCTCCTCAGCAAGTAAAGATGCCACAGAAAACTCGCGCCTGGCCGAGGCCAGTATGGCTCAGTGGATAGAGCGTCGGCCTGTGGAATGAAGGGTCCCGGGTTCGATTCCAGACCAGAGCATGTACCTTGGTTGCGGGCACATCCCCAGTGGGGGGTGTCCAGGAGGCAGCTGATGGATGTTTCTCTCTTATTGATGTTTCTGATTTTCTATCCCTCTCCCTTCCTCTCTGTAAAAAATCAATAAGATATATTTTTTTAAAAAGAAAGAAAACTAGCACCTGCCTTCAACAGAGTCTGTCACCAGAAAGACACCTCCCATCTCACTCAAGAGCCCCCGTGGCAATTACTCAGCAAGCAATCCCCGGGCACCAGGTGGCCACACTAAAATCACATGGAAGTCCCTTCACCCCCTAACATCCTGGGTTTCATGCTAATAACTCTGGTGTCCCGGTCCACTGTAACTGAAGATCCCATTACAAAGAATAAAGTAAGAAGGTAAATTATGTTCACCACAAGGGGTGAGCTTTGTCCTCCGGATTTTTCTTTAATTTATATTTTGTTGATTTTTCACAGAGAGAAGAGAGAGGGACAGAGAGTTACAAACATCGATGAGAGCGAAACATCGATCAGCTGCCTCCTGCACACCCTCCTACTGGGGATGTGCCCACAACCAAGGTATATGCCCTTGACCGGAATCGAACCTGGGACCTTTCAGTCCACAGGCTGATGCTCTAGCCACTGAGCCACACCAGTTAGAGCCGTCATCCGGGTTTAGAATGCACATTTTCAAAAAAGGCCGACAAATGAAGTACATGGAGAAAAAGTGAATGACTGAGTAACTCATCTGTTAATATGATGACAGAGCATATGAATTCAGAGGGTGGAGAGGTTTGTAAGACTAAAATAACAAAAAAATGATTTAAAAAAAAATCCTGAAGTTTCCAGCCAAGAAGTTTAGTAATACAGCGGGAACATACAGGAGAGGGGTAAGAGCTGGAGCTTGAGAGAGACAAATTTTGACCACATGCCTTTCAATAATGGTTCCTTTAATGGTTTCTTTTTGTAAGAATACCACATTTTCAGGTTAAAAAACTAAAAACAAGTATTTAAATTTTTCCTTAAAAAAATTTTAAAGACCTTTCCACCCTAAATCAGTTTCCTAAATTCCAGCACATTACTGCTTAAATGTCAACAAACTACGTATCTATCAGAGAAAATGAACTTCCAATTACTATTTGTTTGAAAAATGTTGAAATGAGCATAATGGTTTTCTCGGTTTAAAACAGTTTCTTTCCGTCTGAAGACGGGCAGCAGGAGGCGCGGTCCCCTGAGCCCAGCCCCGCTCCGCAGCGCACGTGGTACTCACAGGCAGACTCATCCACACACTCGCGGCTCCGCCTGTTCCTCTCCACGATCCAGTCCCACAGGGAGAGCTCACACAGCTGCATCTGGATGTGCAGCATCAGGTGGTACTGCATCTAGGGGGCGACACAACACCGGCCCGCCTCTGAACCACTTACACCCTTCATTTAGCCAGCCAATCCTCACTTGCCCGCGCTAGGCCAAGCACTGGCCTGAGTGATGAGGATAAAGGTGACACGTAGGCCTGCCCAAGATGCCCGAAGTCTAGTGAAGGAGATGGAGGAGGAAAGCAATCCCTAAAACTGTGGTCACATTCCAAGTGGGCAGGGCTGGCCTGCTGGCATTAGGCAGGTGTCGAAAGGGAGAAGCTCTCGAATGTGACACTGAGGCACTGAAACTGTTTGGTCTGCTCACTACGTGAACAGTTTTGAAAGCGAAAATCCTGTCCTGTATTGTCCCCTCAGGAGTTCAAAAGACTGGGAGTTCGACCCCTTGCTATGACAAGCACTGACCACCAGGGGGCGGCGCAGGACAAAGAAAGGCCCTGGCCAGCCAGCGGCTGGCAGCTGGGGAAGGCAGGCTGTGGCAGCAGGGGCAGCCCTATCTGTGCTTGAATTTCTTGCACCGGGCCCCTCTAGTCAAGTATAAAAGGATGGCTGTGGCTATCTGCGACTCTGTGTGTATCCCCAGTACACACACAGTTTGGTTAGCTTCACGCTGTACACAACTAATAACCTGTCCAACGAGAAAGTCAGCAAAAATGTAGCTCACTGTAGCCCACTGATGTAGGCATCAGGAAAATTTCCCCAATTTATACAGAGAAATGAAGTTCTCCTGAATAAAATTTCCTCAAACCCAACTCCTTTGTATTCAGGTTTACGTTCAAAGTTTCATGTTTCGTAAAAAATCACTTGCACACGCCACGTGTTCCTGGAAAACGGTTAATTCTGCGTGTGTCCACACAGTTTTGTGATCTACCATGACCAGGTGGGTGCAGACCCTGTTCGTCTTCAAGCTTTTTAACTCTAATACTTGACACAGAGCGGGCACACGGGGAGTCTCCCCGACACATCAGTAACCCTCAGCAGCATCACCTGCACATGACCTGGGCATCCTACTCGGACTCTCTTAAAGCCAGGTTCCGAATGCAGAGAATCTGTCTGCGTAAACAGATATTTATAACCCGTGTTACCATACAACAGAAACAGACCGTGCGCCATGCTTCCCTCCCCGGCGTCCATATGAGATACTGTCTAGGGGCAGGAGTGACCCAGAGAAGGGCACGTTAACCAAGGGAAGGTGTGAAGGGCAAATACATGGGGGACGGGGACAGAAGAGACTGACGCAGGACAGGGCGAGAGCAGAGAGGGAGGAACAGCCGGTGGGAAGCCAGCTGAGGAAGAGGCGGCCGTGTCCAACCAAACTCCCCTGCATGACATTCTGAGTGAACACGAAACCTACCTCTGTCCGCCCCGCCGTGTGCAGGTCTTCTTCAGACGACTCCTCCGAGGACGTGACGCTCCCCTCCGAGTCCGAACGAAGCCTCAGCGGCAGCTGCTTCTCAGCCGGCGACGTGCACGACTCCGCCAGGCCACCTGCTGGGGGCTCGACGGCCGACTCCAGTCCCCCCGCACCTCCTGGGACCGGACTGGGGGTGTAGCTCACCAATCGGTTACTCCGGTTTTCCCCGCCAGCCTCTCCTACGAGTTGTCCTTTCTCTGAGGTGGACTCGGCGAAGACAATGGACGAGCTGTTACTTTCATCCGTTTTAACATCAGACTGATCTCTGGAGGGGAGAAAACAGGAAGGATGATAATCCATAATCAACGTAAAAAACAAAAAGATCAAGCCGAAACCGGTTTGGCTCAGTGGATAGAGCGTCGGCCTGCGGACTGAAGGGTCCCAGGTTCGATTCCGGTCAAGGGCATGGACCTTGGTTGCAGGCACATCCCCAGCGGAGGGTGTGCAGGAGGCAGCTGATCGATGTTTCTCTCTCATCGACGTTTCTGACTTTCTATCCCTCCCCCTTCCTCTCTGTGAAAAATCAATAAAATATATTTAAAAAAAAACACACACAAAAACAAAAGATCAAGAGTAACTCGACTGCTCCTTCAGGTCTATGTAATTCTTACTGGTAAAGCCGGGGGGCGGGGGGGGGGGGGCATCCAATCTACCTAGCAGCTACATTTATTTCAAATACGGACAGGAAATATCCGAGGGGAGGAAATAACGTAACATTCCATGACGGAAGTCAGCAGACACGAGGCTGGAACACTCCTGAGCTGCTCACGGAACGGCAGAGGCAGCCACGCAGGTGCCGGCCGCGCCGGCGCACTCACCTGTCGTCCCGGGCGGAGAGCAGCCTCAGCGACGGCAACGGGGCGGAAATCCCGTCTGCGGAGCGAGCACAAGCACACCTTCAAGCAGCCAGGCCCTAACCCTCAAAGGCAGAGCCAGAACATGCAAACAGCGCCAAACGCAACCGCCTATCTGAAACGTCCTGCCGGTCCCGCTCGGTGGACGGAGCATCGGCCCACGGACTGGGGGGTCCTGGGTTCCATTCCGGTCAAGGGCACGCACCGAGGTCGCAGGTTTGACCCCCGGCCCCCAGGTGGGGCTCGTGTGGACGGCAACCAGTCAATGTGTCTCTCTCATCGATGTTTCCCTCTCTCCCCCGCTCTTACACTCTCTAAAAACCAATGGAAAACATATTCTCGTGTGAGGATTAGCAAAAAAGTACAATAAAAATGTCATGATCTTCTGGCAAAGTACAAGTTTATCCAAAAGACTGGCACATATAAGGAACTACGAAAGAGCTGTTCCTCTACACGAGGGGTCAGCAAACTCTCTGTGCGGGACCTGACAGCGAGCAGGTCAGGTCTCTCGGGCCCGACTGTCCTGCAGCTACTCAGCTGCGCTACTGAGGGGAAAGCAGCCACGGACAACACTCACCGGGGAGCCTGGGTTCTAATGAACTGTTTGTTGACACTGAAAAGAGGAATTTCACATCATCTTCACAGAACATTCTTTTCCTGCCTCTTAATCTTTTCTGAAATGTCAAAACCATAAAAGAACGCGCTCTGCCGACCCTCCCCTCTCTCTAACCCGAAACCGCGTACCTGGCGCTGGGGCCACGTGGACGTGCTCAATCCAGGCCGTGTGGTAGCCCACGATGTGGGGGTGCTGAAGCCCCGCCAGCACCTTCACTTCCCGCAGGACCTGGAGGAGCAGCAGCATCAGCCCGGGCTCGCAATGGCAACCTTAAATGCTCGCGGCACCGAATCCGACCGGGTGTCCGGAGCAAACGGAAAAGGCCCGGTACCAGCCATCTAAACGAGGGGCAAGTAGCCAAAGCCGGTGTGGCTCAGTGGACAGAGCGTCGGCCTGCGGACTGAAGGGTCCCAGGTTCGATTCCGGTCAAGGGCATGTACCTTGGCTGCGGGCACATTCCCAGCAGGGGGTGTGCAGGAGGCAGCTGGTGGATGTTTCTCTCTCACCGATGTTTCTGACTTTCTATCCCTCTCCCTTCCTCTCTGTGAAAAATCAATAAAATATATTTAAAAATTAAAAAATAGAAAAAAATAAACGAGGTAGAAGTAACGGGAATACCTTTATGAGAGACCAAAGCAACTGTCACAGCCGCGGCACTTACACACAGACGGCACCGCACGCTTTACGTTCATCCACACCCTCCTCCCGAGGGAGGCCCAGCTCACAAGGTAAACAAGTCCACCGGCAGCGCAGGGGACGGACGTGCCTGGGAGGACGAGGTGATCCGCCCAGGACCGCACCGCGTGTCCGGGAGAAGACGGGGACCTGGACTGAGCCCATGTTTTTGGGGTTTCGTTTTTTTTAATAGTAACTTGTATGGCACACAAATCATTTAATTTAAAAATTACCGTCCCCAGCAATGACCCTGAAATGTGGCCAACATGAAATCCTTGTAAAAAACTAAGTCAAATAAATTTAGTTCTGATGTGTATGTTACTATGTCCCATTCTTAGTAAACTGGCAAGCCACACCACCTAGTATTTGCCAAATACTCACTCTCTCTCACTCTCTCTCTCTCTCTCTCTCTCTCACACACACACACCTCTTTCAAAAGAAAATTATTCAAAATAAATACATTTTTTAAATCTTACCTTCATGCAATCTGTCTTAGTTGCACGTTTAATCAGGATTTTCTTAATCGCATAATACTGACCATCTAATTTATTCCTGACCTGAAAAAAGTAGAGAAAAAGACAAAGTATATTGTGCCATTAAATTTCAACAGAATAAAGAAAGTTCTTTCACCTGAACTCAGACCATCCAAACGCGCCAGAGAGAGAAAATTAAGGTAAAGACACCAGAGCTCGCCGAAACCGGTGTGGCTCAGTGGATACAGCATCGGACCATGGACTGAAAGGTCCCAGGATCAATTCTGGTCAAGAGCATGTACGTTGGCTGTGGGCACATCCCCAGTAGAGGGTGTGCAGGAGGCAGCTGATCGATGTTTCTCTCTCATCGATGTTTCTAACTTTCTATCCCTCTCCCTTCCTCTCTGTGAAAAAAAATCAATAAAATATATTTTTAAAAAGACACCTGAGCTCTTTGCTATGGTCAGGAAGTCAACAAGCTCAGCTAGACAACAGGTTTTCAAATGCAATGAGAGGCCCATTCCCAGAAGCCCCCGGTCAGAAGACTGGCAGCACTGGCCACAGGGCTCTGTGAGCCCCAAGAACAGCAACATTCTTTTCACAATACATTCCACATAAAAGGTAACTACAGGACAAAACTCAGTTTCCAGAACCATCAACCCACCCATGTGGTTAGGAAAAAGTGAAGACCTGCCCAGTTGCCTGTAAATGACAAATCTTGGTGAAAAGCAAATGTACACAATTTCTAGGAATTTTCCTTTGTGTACTTTCAAACAACGTCTCAAAGAACATTGTAGAGGGCCCCCAGGGAAGGCACCTGAGCATTCTTTAAATCAGTGTCAGCTGAATCCGAGGCTCCAGGCAGAGCCGTGTCTTGGAAACACATCCACCCAGAAGGCTGGATGCGGTATCAGTACTGACTCTTAACTTGCTCCAGGTGTTGGGGAGAGGACCTTGAAAAGTGGACTCAGCCTAGTTCTGGGAACGAGGGAATGAGTGGGGCCTGGGCCCACTTAAGCTCCTTTGATCCCAAGTTTTTTCAGATAAAACCCCTCTGTATTTTGGTATAAATAAACACACTATAGTTGGGTTTGAAATCCTGTCTCTCCATCAGAGACCAGAGATTCCACCCAGCCCTAGCTTTTTATTTCTATTTCTGTGTCCTCTGTTTTCTTTTCTTTCTCAATCCCCACCTCCTCTACTCAGAAACTGAACCCACTCCTCTTTCCACACTGGACATGGAAAAGAGAGAAAACCCCCACAAACATTTATTCAAAGCAAGACGTCAAAAAACACATGTGGAAAATAACCTTGTACACTCTTCCATATCCACCTTTTCCCAAGATGGAAACCTCTTCAAATTCATTCAAGTAACGTGAAGTCTGTGCTTCAAAAGCTACTTCCCTGGACCTGAAAGTTAAAACAAACATGCGCACTTCAGAATGTTCTAGCAGCTCATGGTCCCTGTTTCACTACTAACCTCCTACCCTCCTCCATCACTAAACTGTGGTGATTTGGAAAGCCAAACGGAGCGGCCAGTACGGCTCAATGGCTGAATGTCAACCTACGACCCAAGAGGTCTCGACTTGATTCCTGGTCAGGGCACATGCCGGGGGCCCGATCCCCAGTGTGGAGCGTGCAGGAGAGCCGACTGGTGATTCTCTCATCACTGATATTTCCACCTCTTTCTCCCTCTCCCTTCCCTCTGATACCAATACAAACATTTTAATGAAACTCTTCATTCTCTAGGAAGAAAAACAGTTGCGAAGCAAACTGACAGGTTGATATGACAGTGATAGGGTGATTAATCTAACTTCAAGTATTTTACCAGGAATAAGTACTTAATGACTAATAAGCAAAAGATTAGTGGAGTTCAGTAAGAAAGTCACTTAAATTTCCAGACAAGTTACAGACTTTATATCAACACTTCCTAAACACAGACAAAACTCCGTGGTTTTCCCCAGCAGAGACCAGATATCAGTGCCCTGCATTAAAACTGGGGCCTATGGAGTCCACAGTGAAAGAGGAGAGCAGGGGATCAAAAACGAAGAAAAAAATGTTTAAAGCAAAAAAAAAAAAAAAAAACCCAAATTTTTATTATTATTTAAAGGAGGGAAATGAGAATTTAAGCCAATTGTGGAGCAGTAATTAATCACCAAGAATAAAGTTTTTAATTTGCATAAATAATTCTGACTATAATATTTTAAAACTCAAAACTCATTTTCTGATTAATTCGGGATTCTTAATCCTGACTAGATAGTTAACATTTAAATAAGCACAAAATATTTCATACAGACCTGATCTTCGGAATATGAGAATTATCCTCACAAGGATCCTAAAATAAAAAAATAAAAAAATTGTTTTTAAAAGCATTTGAAAATTTTATGAAATAAGGAATCTATCAAAATTCAATGTCATATTAATAATCTCAAATGCTTACACAATATTAAAAAACTAGAGGCATGGTGCACAAAATTCGTGAGCGAGGGGTGGGGGATGTCCCTCAGCCCAGCCTGCACCCTCTCCAATCTGGGACCCCTCAGGAGATGTCCGACTAGTAGTTTAGGTCCAATCCCAGGGATCGGGCCTAAACTGGCAGTCGGACATCCCTCTCACAATATGGGACCTCTAGTTCCTAACTGCTCAACTGCCTGCCTGCCTGATCACCCCTAAATGTACCCTTGCCAGCCTGATCACCCCCCACACTGGCCTGGTCACCCTTAACTGTACCCCCCACTGGCCTGGTCGCCCCTAATTGTACCCCCCTGCCTGCCTGGTCGCCCCATGCAGCCTGCTATTCAGTCATCTGATTGTCCCTCACTAAACCCCCTGCCGGCCTTGTCACTCCATGGAGCCTGCTGTTCGGTCATTACTGTGATAGAGTCCCAGATAATTTGCATATTCCTCTATTATTAATATAGACTAGGGGCCTGGTGCACGAAATTCATACACTGGGAGTGGGTGATCCCTCAGCCCAACCTTTCCCCTCACACATACTGGGAGCCCTCAGAGGATGTCCTACTGACCACTCACCCCTAGCCTGCCCAAGGCCTAAAGCCTCTGGCTGAGACTTTAGGCCTTGGCACCCAGCCATCACCCTGCAATGAGGCCAATGGCTGGCTCTGACCCAGCCACGCCCCTCTCTTCACCCCAGCCCAGGCCTTCACCCCAGCCAGCTCACACCCGGCTAGCACGGGCCTCGGCCCCGCCCCCCCAGCCCAGGCCTTCTCCCTGGCCAGCGACCCCGCCCCCCCCACGGCCCTGGTCGCCTCAGCCCCACCCTCCACGACCCTGGCCACCTCGGCTCTGCCCCCCCATGGCCTGGGCCCCCTTGGCTCCACCCCAGCTCCTGATTGGCTGGTGAGAGTGGCTGGTGGATGTAGCGAAGGTATGGTCAATTTGCATATTACTTTTTTATTAGATAGGATAAGACTCAATGGCTTTTTCAACATTACCTAAAAATTTACAATTGACAATATATCTCTCTTAACCAGAAGATCAATCCTAAAAAACTACATTCTTGCTACCCACTGACAAAGCTGAGAATACACCAAGGCGCACCATAAGCAAATGGTGATTTTTACCTTCAAAATATACGCAGAAATTGACAACTTCTCACATCTCCATGGCTACCACCCATTCCAAGCCACCACCAACTCTTCTTGCCTGTGTGACTACACCAACACCCCTTGGCCCCCCTCAGTCTATTCTCAACACAGAAGCTGGTGACCCCATTAAATCCTAAGTCACATGATGCAATTCTTCTGCTCAACATCCAGCAATGCTGTTTTACTGAGTGAACACCAAAGACATGGAAATGGTCTCAAAATCGAACTCTGACGTCACACTCCATCGTCCCTCTTACTGCCCTCTTGCCCCCTCCACGCTCCCCTGCTCACTCCAGCCACAGGGCTGCCTTTCCAGCTTCCCCTGCACCTGACCCTCTGCTCACTGGGGAACTGCTGTGCCTCCTGGAGTGCTTTTCCTCCTCTCAGCTCAGCTCCTGACTCACAGGAGTCTCAGCGAGGCCCTCCCCGACACCCTCTGTAACCGTGGTCGGCAAACCGCGGCTCTTTGGCCTCTTGAGTGTGGCCCTTCCACAAAATACCACAGTCTATTTTGAAGAAGTGGAGTTGAAGTTTAAAAATTTGGCTCTCAAAAGAGAGTCCCGTCGTTGTACTGTTGGCATCTGGCTCTGCCGTCTAATGAGTTTGCCGACCACTGCCCTATAACATTCGCACATTTTCTAAGTCCCTTCCCTGCTTTACATTTCTCCTTAACACTTACCACCATCTAACCCGTTTATTTTTACACATTTTCATTTTTCCGTTGCTTACTACCCGCTCTTCACAACAGAAGCTCCAAGGCCGCGATTCTCTTTTGCTTTCTGCTTGAACCCACCACGTGCCAGAGAGCCTAACACAGAAATAGTTGTTACATAAACAAACTAAAGTTAAAAATGTTATAAGCCTCCTTATAACCAGGATCTCATAACGCTGTAAAATACAGTCCTTAGAAATCAAAACCGTTTGGATATGACGGCGAGAGGACATTACCCTAACTTTACGTTTTACCAGGAATAAGTGCTCGCTGACTACCTACCGAGCAGACGGTCGCCTACGGAGTGCTCGCTCTGCCGCTTACCTGCCGGACTCGCTCGCGGGCGGACCTCATCAAGTGAGTGATGGCTCTGTTGTGATGGAGCCTCAGCGAGCTAAACTCATCACTGCAGCTGAAAGAGGACAGCAGCCCCATTTTGATGAAGGTCTGACAGAGTACTAGAAAAGAATGCGGAAAACCATTAGGAAGGCCATCGACGAAATGCAATTTTATTTATTCATTTTTTTCAGAGAGGAAGAGGTAAAAACATCAGTGATGAGAAAGAACCATTAATCGGCTGCTTCCTGCACGCCCCTCCCGGGGACTGAGCCCACAACCCAGGCAGGTGCCCTGCCCGGGAACCGAACCGTGACCTTGCAGCCCACAGGTCTAGGCCAGCGCTCAGCCGCCGCGCACGTCCGGCTGGGCCGACCTGGCACGCCGGGAGAGCACAGAGCGGACAGAGTGGCCGCGGCCTCCGCGAGAAAAAAGCCCGTCCACACCGCATCACCACGGGGCACTGACCCGGTCCAAGTGAAGCGACGGGTGCCCGCCCTGGCCGGGAGCACCTCTCTCCCGCGTCCCCGACACTGAGCGGCCGGGCGCCCGTTTACCAGGCCCGGGGGCGCAGGAAAATACTGAGCTCCATCTTTTCAAAAGGCAAGAGAAATGTAAACACGGAGTCTTCTGATTTTCAAACACGTTCCATTTCGCAAACAGCACTGAGATAAGAATAAAGGCCGAGTGGAAATAAATGATCAGAACGAACAAACGTATTAATTATTGTTTCTATATGGACTACCTTAACCCACACAGGGGGCTGGGCGGAGCAGGAAAAGAACCGCCACCAGCCGGTGTTAAAAGGAGTCAGTGTGTAGAGAAAAAGTTTCTCACTCAACAACACAGATCCCGCTGTTCCAGTGCTCCGCTCAAGGCCTGGTTCAGCCGAAACCGGTTTGGCTCAGTGGACAGAGTGTCGGACTGCGGACTGAAAGGTCCCGGGTTCGATTCCGGTCAAGGGCATGTACCTTGGCTGCGGGCACATCCCCAGTAGGGGGCGTGCAGGAGGCAGCTGATGGATGTTTCTCTCTCATCGATGTTTCTGACTTTCTATCCCTCTCCCTTCTGCTCTGTAAAAAATCAGTAAAATATATTTTTAAAAAAAGACCTGGTTCGCAACGATTATCCGTGATTTTCATTTACCTGTCCACCTACTAAACCACAGGAGAGCGTCATACATTATGTGGATCATTATGTCATTGATACAAAAAACCATCTTCTATTTATTTAAATATGCACAATTTATGGTGATCAACATTTCAGGGCACCTAGTCATCCTATATAATCCTATAGAACAATGAGCTAATATGCTAATTAGACCAGAAGGCAGGACGACCGTCCGGACGACCTTCCGGATAAAAGCCGGGGCTGTGAGGGCCGAGCCCCTGGCACGACCCTCATGCATCGGGCCTCTAGTTATATTCATGAGGAATTACCCAAACAAAATATATCGTGAGTTTTAAGGAATATAAACTATATTGCCCAGCCAGTATGGCTCAGTGGTTGATCGTGGTCCTATGACCAAGAGGTCACGGTTCAGTTCTAAGTCAAGGCCCATGCCCAGGTTGCGGGCTCCATCCCCAGCAGGGGGCGTGCGGGAGGCAACTGATCAGTGATTCTCTCTCATCATTGGTGTTTCTCTCTCTCTCTCTCTCTCCTTTCCCCTCTCTGAAATCAGTAAAAAAATATTTTTAAAAATATAAGCCATGAGTACTTATTTCAAATGTGTCTATTCCGGCTGCCCCTCAGACCCACAGCATCGAATACAGCAGTGCTTTTACAAGGGTTCTGAGCGAGAGGAACTGGTTCTCACTAACATTTGAACACCTGTCTTGACCGCAGTGGGTTTGGCTCATGCACGTGGCTCAGGTGTTCCAGCAGAGAAACAAGCAATAGCTGGTTGGCAACTGCAAACGGGAAGGTCGGCTGCTGCTGCTGCGGTCCCTTTAACACCTGGAGTTCTGCGGGAACATCCGATTCTAAAATTAAAAAAGGAAAAACTGTCATAAATGGTAAACATATCTCGGAATGACAAAATAACACAGTCTAGTTAAAGAAACAAACTATGTAACTTTAAGGGGAAAAACCTACCACAGCCCAGCTGGTGTGGTTCAACTGTTGAGCCTCCACACCCATAAACCAAGAGGTCACCGGTTCGATTCCCGGTCGGGGCACCTGCCCAGGTTGCAGGCTTGTTCTCCAGTAGGAGGCATGCAGGAGGCAGCCGATCAATTATGTTTCTCTCTCGTCGATATTTCTCTCTCTAGCCTTCTCCCTTCCTCTCTCTAAAATCAACAAAGACATATCTAAAAAGAAATAAAACTAGGCTTTAAAAAGAACACAGTTGCTAAGCTGAGTGGGGTTAATCAAGACAGTCTTTGGAATTGAGTTCTGAGTTGAATTCCGGAAGTTGGAAGCCTCGCAGAAAGAAGCCGTTGGGGGAAGGGAGGAAGTTTTGGTAGTAAGGATGGACACGAAGGCAGAAATGAAGAAATGAACGAATGGCCATTCAAGCAAACAGGCGGGATGCCTCCTGTCACCAGGTCAGCGGAGGCCCGGGCATAAGACACTGGTTTGGCAGAGGAAAGAGGAAAGAAAGACGAAAACGTGATTCTTGGGCATATGCTACGTATGGACAGGTGTCTGACAGCACCATCTCGTTTGAGCGCACAGGACAGTTAAGGCGAGGGCTACCATCCCCCCCCTCCACATGAGACACTGACCCCACAGAGGAGGCAAGAACTTGGTAAGCGCGCAGAGGGACTGACTCCCAAGCCCATCATCCTTTTTCTTTTTTCTTTTTTTTTCATATATTTTATTGATTTTTCACAGAGAGGAGGGGAGAGGGATAGAAAGTCAGACACATCGATGGGAGAGAAACATCGATCAGCTGCCTCCTGCACACCCCCCACTGGGGATGTGCCCACAACCGAGGTACGTGCCCTTGACGGGAATCGAACCTGGGACCCCGGAATGATTCTGTTTTAACCTTTTTTGTACACAGCACCTGTTCAATGTACTGTTTAGTCTGTAAACAAACCCTGCTTTTCTTAAGTTTATCGAACTACCCCCTTACCCGCTTCCGGCCGTAAAGGACTCACTGTCAGCACACGGTCCGGGGTGCCTTTCAGGGGACCCGCAGGCTCCGTCTCGGCTCTGGCACTACCCGACCACTGCTTTGTGTTTACCCGAACCAACAAGCGTCCCCACCTCCTCAACTGCCCGCGGTCATGGCTTCCTTCTCACCCCGAGCGGCACCGGCACTCCTGATGGCCTCTCTCTGTTCTAAAGCTGTGCTAATCCCCGGATTCTCCATAACAAAAGCCTCTCTTTCCTCTGTTACCCGAGAGCTTTTGGTCCCGCTGAGGGACCAGCATGAAAGGACTGTCAGGTCCAAAACTGAAGTTTTGATCAACAGAGACTTTTTTTTTTAATATTTGTTTTGATCCTCACCGGAGGAGTGAGGATATTTTTCCCATTGGTTTCTAGAGAGAATGGAAAAGAGGGAGAGGGAAGTGGGGAGGGAGGAAAGGACTGGTTGCCGCCAGCATGATCCGAAACCCGGGTTGGGGATTGAACCAGCAACCCAGATACTCGCTCTTGACCCAGAATCAAAGCCAAGGTCATCTGGCGCACAGGCTAATGCTCTAACCACTGAGCAAGGCCAGCCAAGGGGAGACATTTTTTCTGTGAACAATTTGCTCAAGAACCGAATTGTTCCAGACGGGAGACATTCAAGAGCCGAGGAGAAAGCTGAAGGATTAATTTGAGGTACAATTCTAGAAGACGCGTTTCTGGTGAAAGAAGAAAAATTAGTGAGTCTGACACTGAGCTTACTGTTGGACCTCCTTTCTAATATGATGGCGGGGGGTGGGGGGGGGGGACCAAAGACAGTAACTTTGATCAGAGGCCGATGCCAGCTCTAGGTCAGTGGTCAGCAAACTCATTAGTCAACAGAGCCAAATAGCAACAGTACAACGACTGACATTTCTTTTGAGAGCCACATTTTTTAAACGTAAACGATACAGGTAGGTACATTGTTATTCACTTAATTAGGGTCCTCCTAATTTTGTGGAAGAGCCATATCAAAGGGCCAAAGAACCGCATGTGGCTCGAGAGCCACGGTTTGCCAACCACTGCTCTGGGAGGACCCTAGAGCACGTCTATAGTGACACCTGTGCTTTGAATTTCCAGACTCCGCCATGAACCGGCAGGGCGACCTCACCTCCGACAGAAGACCTTTGAGAAACCACGTAACCAGGCTGTTTTTGCGTCTGCCACAGACAGAAAGCCACATTGCTCACGGGCCTCGCTTCCACGTGAGAAGGTGGACTATGCCTGGGCCTGCCGGGCTGCCCTGGCAGAAAAGCCCCTGTCAACACAAGAGCGGGGTGAGCGGGACAGGAGGATCTTTAGAAGCCAATCTAAGATCACACCCTTCAGGCATAATCTTCTGTTCGCAGGGAGCCTTATCACCGCGTTCCAGAAGAGGCAGGCTCTCCAGTTCACAGCCGGGCCTTTTTCTGTGACGGAACTTTATTCAGGGGGGGGTGGGGTGGGGGGGGGGGGCCCGAAACGCCGCCTGGAACGCGGGGAAAACCCCGGGCCCACTGCAAACCGTTACCCGACAGCTGTCCTCCGGCGGACTCCGCGGGCGGCTTTGCGCCCCTCTGGAATCAAGAGTTACAGCTGGAAGTAAGGATGGAAATCGAAGAACTTAAGAAATTAGAACCTTTTCAACTTGGCTTGCACCTTTAAATTGAGTTTAACACATTAAGAGTTGTTTCATGCTTCAACTGAATGTATCTTCTCTATAATCATCCTATTCGAACCACTGCATAGCGAAAACCTGAATCAATATATCCATTCTTCCTTTTTAATATATATTCTGCCCTGGCTGGCTGGGCTCTGTGGAGAGAGAGCATCAGACTGCAGACTGAAGGGTTCCAGGTTCAATTCCGGTCAAGGGCACAGGCGCGGGTTGCGGGTTCAATTCCCAGTTGGGGGTGTGCAGAAGGCAGCTGGTCAGTGATTCTCTCTCATCATTGATGTTTTTCTCTCTCTCTCTCTCTCCCCCTCTTCCTTCCTCTCTGAAATCAATAAAAATATATTTATTTAAAAAATAAAATAAGGGGGGAGGTTAATAGAGGGATAAGGACCCTTATGTAATACCTTAATCAATAAATAAATTTAAAATATAAATAAATAAATAAGATATATCCTTCTTGATTTCAGAGAGGGAGGGACAGGGAGACATAAACGTCATTGATGAGAGAATTTCACTGAAGAGCTGCCTCCCGCACGCCCCACCCCGGGGACCGAGCCTGCAACCAGGGCCCGTGCCCTGCCCGGGACTCGAACTGCGCCCTCCTGGTTCACAGGTCAATGCTCACCCCCTGAGTCACTCCAGGTGATGATTCACTCTCAACAGCACAACCTAATCTGTGTTGCTATGCCCCGGTGGCGGGCTCCATCCGCTCGGGGCTCACACAACAATCAGTGGATGAATGCCTAAGTGGGTGGAACAACAAATGGATGTTCTTCTCTCTCGCCCCTCCCACCCTCTCCTCAAAACAACCAACGAATATACATTTTAAAGTAAAATAAGTTGCCAAAACAACTAGTTGCACCTAAAGAGCCTACTGCACTTTCATTAAAACACTGGACACTCCGGACTGGCTGGAGACACTGTGTAAGCGCCTCACTTCAGGCTGCTGCGCAGTCACACGCCGGCCGTCCCGGGAGCCAGACGTCCCGGGAGCCAGACGTCCCGGGAGCCAGACGTCCCGGGAGCCAGACGTCCCGGGAGCCAGACGTCCCGGGAACCAGACGTCCCGGGAACCAGACGTCCCGGGAACCAGACGTCCCGGGAACTTGGGCATTTAACACACACACACACACACACACACACACACACACACACACACGAGGAGGCTGTGCGTACTGCTTCACCGTGACAAGTCTTCAGCTGCCTGTCGGTGAAGAAGGCAACAGAAGCAATAAACCAAAACTCAGCCCCCACGGTTCAGCGCGCAGGGTCTGCAAAGTCCCCTCCGAGCAGCCGACAAAGCTCCCGCCCGCCGCCCGGCAAAGCCACAGGGCTCGGGAGCCGGAAAGGCCGGGAACCCCGGAGTCCGCAGAGGAAATAAGAACAGAAACGAATGTGAACAAATGAGCGAGCGGGTCGCAGCCGCTCGTTTCCGTAAATGTTGACCTTCCGCGAGGCCCGCCCGCCGCCCCCACCCCGCACTGCACCCTGGGCCCCGGGGCCCCCCGAACGGGCCCGGTCCGGGAGCGGGCCTCGAGGCAGCCCAGAGACAAGGCGGACGGGGCAAGGTGGTGGACGGGGAAGGTGGAAGGTGCACAGTCTAAGGGCCGCCGCGGCATCCGGGTCCCTCACCGTCATACTTGGGGTCCGAGCCCTCCTTCGGGAAGTCGATGGCCGGCGGGGCAGGCACGGCCCCCGCCCCGTCATCCTCGGCCTCGCGCTCCGGGGCTTCGGGGCTGCTCCCCAGCATCGCGGGCCCAGCGCGGGCCGCGGCCCAGCCCGCCCACCGGCCCAGCACCAGCTCACACAGCCCCCGCAGCGATTCCCAGCGAACCCGGAAGTGTCCCCTGGTGAGCGGAAGTCCCGCCCCTGTGGCCCGCTGTCTCTTTGGGGGCGTGGCCTGTAGCGGGCTCCGCCCCTTCCGGAGGGCAGAGCAAACTGGTCTTTTTTTTTTTCTTTAATTTTTTTTTTTTTACAATATAACTTATATTTAATAGTAGTACATATGTTTTCCTTCCCCCCCATACCCTCCCCCCAGCCTCCCTTTCCCCCCAGCACATGTCCCCACCTGCCCCCCTCCCCGCCCCAGTGTCTTTCATTCATTGGTTATGCTCATATAAATGCATACAAGTCCTTCCGTTGATCTCCCCCAGCATCCTCCTCCCACCCATTCCAGCCTTCCCCTTGTAGCTTGACAGCCTGTTCGAGGCCACCCTGCCTCTATATCAGTCACTCCCTCTTTTCTTCAAAAATATCTTGCCTCTGCATACTAGAAACAAACGTATAAGAGCAAAAAAATGTTTGACTGTCAGTTTCAATGTCCAACTGTTCTGAGTTCCAGTTTCAATGTCAAATAGTTCTTCATGTGTACATGTCCACAATGGTATCCAGATTTTGGACACATCGTGGCAATGCAAGATCCATACTCTCTGGTATGGTCCTGGGCCGCCTGCAGCCACGCACAGCTGCCGACTGCTAGCATGGCAAGGTGTCGTCAGCGTCCTCCATCTCTGCACCGTCCTCGAGACTGGAACAGACCCGCCAGTTCCTCACTGTCGCAGGAACCCACATGATCTTGGAGTTGTTCTCTGCAAACACACAAACACATTCTCAAACAAAAGTTAACAGAGGGATCCTCTCTGCAAAATAGACTTGGGATCCTTTTCATTTTTGCCTAAATGATTTTCCTTTGGCTTATTTTGACACCATGTGTGTTTTTTCATGGGTGTCCTGCAGTTGGTTTTACAAATGGAATTTACTTTTCTGGAGTAAGAATTTTCTACATGTACTTTACTTATAGGATATTTTTCCTTACATGATATTACCCCACTGTCCCCCCCCCCCGCCTTTTTTTGGTTAATGGGGGCTTTTGGAAATTTTATCTTGCAGTCTTGGTAATTTTAAATTTTAATTTTTGCACACAAATGTTACTGCTTTAGGTTCTTTGGATGTTAGGCAATTTTACAGTGAGATGAACTACTAATAGATATTTTAGTTAATGTTTTAGGAAAAGCTTTTTGTCCAGTACACTTAGATTTTCTTGAGTATTCACTTATTTCACTTGGCCAATTTAAATTAATCTGAAAACTTGATTACTGTTTTACTGTCAATTTTAATACTCAAGCAGAAATCTTAGTTTATCCTATAAGTACTTGTGGAAAGGAATATTTGCATTTTTGAGTAGGTCCTCAGCATTCCTGGTAATAAATTGAATTTAGATATAGGGCAGCTATTGCTGGCCGAGTCTCTGTCTGCTACCTGGGTCCCGGTGTGAGTTGTGCGTGGTCCTTTTCTAGGATGACCCCAGTACAGGCGTCCTGGCAGGCTGGTCCTGGGGCGGAGGGCAAGGTACCCCCACGCCAGCAGGAGCCCCTCCCCGCCCTCAGGCCTCCGTGGCGCCCCTCCTGTCCCCTGGCGCCCCTCCTCGGTGTCCTGGAGTCCTGACTGCCCTCGATGAATCAGAGCGCTCCTATCTCATGCCCAGACTTGGGTACCACTATAGGAATTGCTGTCTGCAGAGTCTAACCCAAATGTGTACTTTTTGCAGACACAGCAGGGACTATTTGTCACTTTTTTAAAATCAAACGCATCTACAAGACCCGTGTCAGCCCTAGCTAGTTTAGTTCAGTGGATAGACCATCTGCCTGCAGACTGAAGAGTCCTGGGTTCAACTCAAGTCCAGTCAAGGGCACATGCCCAGGTTGCGGGCTCAATCTCTCCCTCTTTCTTCCTCTCTAAAATCAATAAAAATATTTTTTATTGGTTGAGGATTATAGGAACAACAATAGCCTGTAATTACTGAAATCGAGAGTAAGGTATTACATATGTATCCTTATACCCCCAGTACCCTCCCACACAGCCATGCCCTCACCCCCCTGGTGTCTGTGTCCATTGGTTAGGCTTATATGCATGCATACAAGTCCTTTGGTTGACCTTAAAAATGTATTTTTTTAAAAGGTATATAAAAAAAAAGACCCACGTCAAAAAGAACAGAACCTATTTTGGTCAATCATTAAACCGGACAAAATGGGAAATGCAAATAAATAATTAAATAAATAAACACCAAACACACGGGAAATACCAACCCCAACCAGATTCCAAAATGAATACAACCTAACAAAAATTCCACTGGCTTTGAGACTGAACTTTCAACTGAAATTATTTCAAAACCCCATGGCCACCAGATTAGTTTTCAAAGCCCTTAACTTTATATTTCCTCCCGCTTGGTCCTCTGGAGATGTCACTTGGTCCCTAACACAATGCTGTTGGAATTAATTCTTAGATCACAGATCAGATAAATATAGCTGGAATACAAGACTTTCAGATATGGGGCCTCAAAATTTGAGGTGCAATGTGTGAAAATGGTATTATTCAATCATTTTATTTGCACATAGTTTTCATATAAAGACACTAGAGGCCCATTGCATGAAGATTCATGCAATAGGCCTTTCTTCCCCTTGCTGCCGGCACCGGTTTTCCTCCAGCCCCCAGGACCCAGGCCTTTCCTCTGGCTGCAGCAGAGAGGCCAAGCCTCTTCAGTCTTCAGGCTTCAGGCTTCAGTCTTCGCTCCATGCCTGCCTATGCAAATTAACACACCATCTTTGTTGGGTTGATTTGCATACTGACTCCTGATTGCCTGGTGGGCACTGTGGTGATATGGTCAATTTGCATCTTTCTCTTTTATTAGTGTAGATACTGGATGCATTTAGCCCAGTAAAAGCAATGAGAGGTGTACTTCTCCAGATAATTCGTTGGAATACCATATGTACACTTGGAATACCATATGTACACTTGGAATACCATATGTAATCTTTCACAACTCCCAAATGTAAAAGATTAGAGATATTCCTTCCCATGCCCTGCTGATAGAAAGAGTACACACTTTCTAGAAGGTGATTTACAGTATCTATGTCTCCATAGCTTTAAAAATGCAAATACTTTTGACACATCATTTCCACTTTCAGGAAATTATTCTCAGGAACAGGTTAAGAAAAGCAAAAATATTAAACAAAAAAAAAAAGCTATATATATATATATATAAAAGCCAAGTGACCAGAATGACTAGAACAACTGGAACAACTAGTTGCTGACAGGCAGTGCAGCTGGCCAACAGGCCCAATGGGAGTGGGCCCAGCCAGCCAACCTCCCACATCCCCTCCCCCAGGCCAGCTGCCCCAATGGGCCTTGATTGAGGCAGGCCAGCTAGACCCCACCTGTACACAAATTCATGCACCGAGCCTCTAGTCCTATATGATAAAAGGCTAATATGCAAATAGACCAAACACCAGAACAACCAGTCGCTGTGATGCACACTGACCACCCGGGGGCAGACATTCAATGCAGCAGCTGCCCCCAGGCGGTCAGTGCGCTCCCACAGGGGGGGCGCCGCTCAGCCAGAGGCCCAGCTGACAGCTGGCAAGCACAGCGGCGCTGGCAGGAGCCTCTCCTTCCTTCATGGCAGCGCTAATAATGTCCGACCGCCGGCTGTCCGGCTGTCCGCTGGACATTCTCCGAGGGCTCCCAGACTGCCAGAGGGCACCGGCTGGGCTGAGGGTCTCCCCCCTCCTCTTGAGTTCATGAACTTTGAGCACTAGGCCTCTAGTTAATTATAATACTAATTGTAATACCAAAAACAAGAAGACACTAGGTGAAATAAATTATGAACACTTTGTGCCGAAACCGGTTTGGCTCAGTGGATAGAGAGAGTGTCGGCCTGTGGACTGAAAGATCCCGGGTTCAATTCCGGTCAAGGGCATGTACCTTGGCTGTGGGCACATCTCCAGTAGGGGGTGTGCAAGAGGCAGCTGATCAATGTTTTTCTCTCTCATCGATGTTTCTAACTTTCTGTTCCTCTCTGTAAAAAAAAAAAAAATCAATAAAATACATATTTAAAAAATTATGAACACTTTGCAAATATTAAAAATGTCAGTATGAAAAAAGAAAAATATGTCAGTATGCAATACGTAGTTCTCACCACTTTTCCGCTACCACCAGAACGGAGAAAAAAGCAAACTCATTCTGGCCGAAATAAAGAGGCATTCTTTCCCGAAGACATGTGCATCTTAGAGTGAAAGCTTTTAAATAGGCCGACTCTTCGACCCACATAGAGGAGTCTATCCACAGGAAATGACCAGCCGAGGGGAAAATGAGCCTGTGAGAATGTCTGTCCAAGTGTAGCTTATCACAGAAAAGCTGACATAATCCCAAGTCCAAATCCAAGAGCGGTTAGGAGACACCCCACAATGAAGCCTTCTGCGGCCATTACAAAAAGTGGAGGAGAAAAAGGCAGCTGTTTCCTCTCGTGGTTTCTATGGTCTCACACAAGTCTAGTCTTTCTCTACTGGCCCTCCGTCCCAGCATCCCTTTCTGCAGCCTCCTTCTCCCAGTGGGCAGTGCTGTGGGCTCCTGGGCTGCTTCTGCTGGGAGATACCCACACGCGTTCCTATCAGGCCGCAGGCCAGCGGTGCGCTGACCACGCCCCAGCGTATCTCTGCAGCGCAGCCTGCTCTTGTGGGTGCCTCAAAAGCATCTCAAACTTGTCTGAAGGTAAACCCTTGGCATTCCTCCTAACATGGGTTTTCCGCTACGCCTCTTCGTCCAGTTAAATAGCACACAATCCACCCACCTGTCCAAGCCTAAACATGCGTGTAATCTTTATTCTGCATCCAGAATATATCTAGGCTGCCTGCTAATTAATCTAAAGAACTGAAGCATGACGCATCGTTTAAACATATGTATTAAACATACAGTTATCCAAAAAGGGACCCCAAAGGGCCAATGAAATGGCCACAAAATGCACAAATTTCACTAAAGGTTAATGCAAATTTAACAATGAAATATCATTTTAAACTATCACATTTGCAAAGTTAAATTCTTTAAATATATTTTATTGATTTTTTTTACAGAGAGGGAGAGGGATAGAAAGTTAGAAACATCGATGAGAGAGATACATTGATCAGTTGCCTCTTGCACACCCCCCACTGGGGATGTGCCTGCAACCAAGGTACATGCCCTTGACCGGAATCAAACCTGGGACCTTTCAGTCCGCAGGCCGATGCTCTATCCACTGAGCCAAACCGGTTTCGGCAGTTAAAATTTTTTATACCAAGTTTTGGTAAGATATGGAGAAATAGGAACTATCATACATTGCTGAATAACTATTTGGTGATACTGAGTAAAGCCAAATGGTGCACAGCTAAGATCCAGTAATTAACCCTTCTCCATGTTCCCTTTGGAACCCTATATGAGCCCACAGAGAAGTAAATGTGTTATACATGCAAACAAATATTATAGACACTACAATGACTCAACTAGATCCACTGTCTTACGGACATTGAAAACAACAGTTGCCCAAAACTTCATAATAATGGCCAATGTTCACTGAGCGCTCAGACCCACTCCCTCAATCTATTGTAAGTACTTGTACAAATATTAACTCATTCAATCTTCCAAACAAATTTACAGCGTTTCCCTTATAATGAAGCAAAGAGGTGGAAATTTCTTCATGACAGAGGTGAGGACTCTCAATATGGGAGTTGGCATCCCAGGATGTGGGATTTCCTCTTTTTGGCAGCATAGGTATGATGTGTCTGTGTACATCTATGTGTGTGCGTGTGCGTGTGCGTGTGCGTGCGTGCGTGTGTGTACAAATGCTTACCCAGTCTCTCTTCTGTCTCTCCCACACGAAGCCCCCTCATGTGAAGACTTCCCGTCAATATCCACATGGACTTCAAAGTGAGCTCCCTCAAAGGGGTGGGAGGGAGGAAGAGATCAGTGACTTCAGAGGATGCCCTCGCTAGCTACCTGTGTTAATCACCATCTTACACGAGTACTTAATTATGGCTGCCCGACAGAAGGTAAATGCTATAAGTCTTAGTGGATAAAATTAACCGTCTATCCATACATGTTTGGAAGTAATGAGATTGAAGGATGAAGAAATTTATCACATATTTAATGGAGAGTTTTAAAAGTCTCACCTGAAACTTATATAATTTTATTAACCAAAGTCACTCCAATAAATTCAACAAAATTTTAAAAAATCGTTCTGGCCCTTGCTGGTTTGCCTCAATGAGTGGAGTGTTGGCCTGCGGACTGAGGGGTCCTGGGTTCGATTCCGGCCAAGGGCACATGCCTGGGTTGTGGGTTCGATCCCCAGTGTGGGGCGTGCAGCCAATCGATGATTCTTTCTCATCATTGATGTTTCTATCTCTTTCCTTCTCCCTTCCTCTCTGAAATCCATAAAAATATACAAAAAAATAAAAAATAGTGCTGGCCGGTGTGGCTCCGTAGGTTAACATCCATGCCCCAAAAGCTTGCTGGTTTGATTCCATTCCGAGTGGGAGGGGAGGGGTGCAGGAGTCAGCTGTGTGATGTTTTGCTCTCACATTGCTGTTTCTGTCTCTCTCCCTCTCCCTTCCTCTGTAAAAATCAATTTTAAAAATATTTTCTAAATTTGAATAATAAAAAATAAGATGGTGTCAATGAGGGGGATCAATAAAAAGATGTTTAAGAATACTACATAAGATAAAAACATATTTAAGAATATTACAAAAGGCAAATTCCTTAGCCAGTTTGGCTCAGTGGATAGGGCATTGGCCTGTGGCCTGAAAGGTCCTTGTTCGATTCAGGTCAAAGGCATGTACCTAGGTCAGTGGTCAGCAAACTCATTAGTCAACAGAGCGGCAAACGGAAGCTTGTGAGCCGCATGTGGCTCTCGAGCTGCAGTTTGCCGACCACTGACCTAGGTTATAGGCTTGATCCCTGGCCCTGGTCCAGGAGCTTGCAGAAAGGCAACCAATTGATGTGTCGCCTCACATTAATGTTTCTCTCTCTCCATCTCTCCCTCTCCCTCCCACTCTCTCTAAAAACCAATGGAAAAATATCTTCGGGTGAGGACTAACCAATAATAATAATCATAATAATAACAACATATAAGGTAACTAATAAAATCATTTTGCATATTGTGTAAAATTGTAGTTGTATATATCTTATCATCTTCCATGAGTATGTGTTCATCTGATGTTAAGGAAACTGGGATCCAATCTTCTGCAGTTTTTCTCTAATCCTCCAGTCTCTACTTCCTTTATTTCAACTACAGTTCTAGCCATCTGTAATGACCAGGGATTAGTAGTTATTGGTCATGACCAGTGAGAGTTTGGGAAAGGGTACCACGCCATGGTTGCTAGCCTTCAAGCTGGTCCCCACTGATCTCGGCCTCCCTTGGCCAGGCTCCTCCCACGTGTGCTACGGGTGGTTTATGTGATCACCAGCAAATGGAAATCTGATGGCATGAGGCTTCCCAGATTAGTTTAAAACAGTGGTGTTCAACCTTTTTCCATTGCAGGGCACGCATAAACTAAAGACTAAAATTCTGTGGCACATCAAAAACTTAGTTTTTGCCATCTGACAAAAATATAGGTATGCTTTTTTAAAAAATATATATTTTATTGATTTTTTTTTTACAGAGAGGGAGAAGGATTGAGAGTTAGAAACATCGAGGAGAGAGAAACATCCATCAGCTGCCTCTTGCATACCCCCTATTGGGGATGTGCCTGCAACCAAGGTACATGCCCTTAGCTGGAATCGAACCTGGGACCTTTCAATCCACTGAGCCACACCGGTTAGGGCTGTAGGTGTCCTTTTGATTCGTTCACACTGGATAGCTATTGCTGTATCCGTTGCTGTCATTTTTTAATTTTACATTCTAAGGGGAAAGAGGCCATTGCCCCTGCCTAAATGGTCAGGTATTGCATGTTTTACAAATTCTTGCACACCTGCCGAAACCGGTGTGGCTCAGTGGTAGAGCGTCAGCCTTCGGACTGAAAAGTCCCGGGTTCAATTCCAGTCAAGGGCATGTACCTAGGCTGCGGGCACATCCGCAGTAGGAGGTGTGCAGGAGGCAGCTGATTGGTGTTTCTCTCTCATCGATGTTTCTGACTCTTTATCCCTCTCCCTTCCTCCCTGTAAAAAATCAATAAAATATATATTTTTAAAAATTCTTGCACACACCAATGTGCTGCATGGCCCAGCAGTTGAAGGTCTTTGGTTTAAAAGACACTGTACCCCCTCTGAGAGGCAACCAATAGGCTTCTGTCTCTCCCCCTCCCTTCCACTCTCTCTAAAAGAAAAAAAAAAAAAAACAATGGAAAAAAGCATCCTCTGGTAAGGATAACAAGACAAAACAAAACACACTGTGGCTTCCATCTTGCTCTTGCGAGCAGCCCTATGGCAAGGCCCATGTGATGAGAAGCCGAGTCGTACCAACAGCAGGAGTGTTGTTGGGAGCAGATTCTTCACCCCCAATAGAACCCCACAATGACTGCGGCTCAGGACAACTGCTGGAGGGTAACCTCAAGCCCGAGCTACAAACACAAGCTACAGTGCCCTCAGGCTGACTCAGAAACTCTGGTAGAAAACCGTGCTTGTTTGGGGGGTAAGTTTTTACACAGCAATCAGTAATACACTTGCTAAACTCGATTTCAGCATCTTATCCGGGTCAGGAACCACCCAAGCCGATGCCTTGTGGAAATGCTGGTGATCTGTCTGACGACAGGCAACAGTCGTGATGTCATCAGAACCAGAATCCTTTACTAATGGGGTCTTGCCCACCGTATAAAAGGAAGTCCCAGATATAAAGGAACTTTTCAGGTGAGTATATCTATTTCAGCTTTCCTCTTTACTTTCCAGAAGAAGGTGAATAACGAAGTCCCTGGGTGGGCGCCAAATGTGGGAACCCCTTTCACGCCCCGCGTGATTCAGGGTCCCCGGTTCAGGGTTCGGGTTCTGGAGGAGGCCGCACACAAATGAATAAAGAGACTTAGAAAAACATTAATTTGGGAAATGGGGCCCAGGCGGTAGTTCAACTCCAGTGGCAGAACTCCCTCTCGTTCTGGCGTCACCATTCCTTTTATTAAGATTAAAATCATAAGATACAGCTGTATCCCCCAGACCAGAAACACCAGTAAAAGCCAATCAGTAGATTTTAGGACTAACAGGTGGGGGCTGCTTTAACCACCAACATCCCAGGAACCAGCTCTGACCCCTCAGAGCAATCAAGGTTGACCAGCCCTCTAAACTCTCTACCGGCTTCCAGCAACTAAGGGATCCCAATTCCAAATCATTTGCCCCCAAAGTTGTTTCTTGATGTTATTTAGGCCAGCGGAAACAGATTAAATGGCAATTTCCTGGGGTCACTCCCATTTCAGTCTCTGGACTTATCGTTCTCCTTCTGGGCGCTCTACCCCAGAGGAGTGCGTAAGACACGTCAGAAACTTTTTAGTTTAACAACTTTCATTCAGGGCCGCAAAACTATACAACGATTTCAGCAAATCATTAATATTAATAAGCAATAGTGACCACTTTCTGAAGTTATGTTATAAAGTATCAGGATGCATATTTGAAAGAATACTTAATACCTCTGAGTTTCCATCCAATTTGAGTTTGTAATGTAGACCTAGAGCAGTTTTAGGGCAACACTGATTTATTTTAAGCTCCCCAAAACTAAACAATGAAATACTACACTGATTAAAATTACTTTTTATGTTCTCTTCTGGGATTCCCTGAGAATGCTTCATTTTTATGCTCATATTCTCATAACCCTCAAATCTTCACCCCTAGGCTGGATTTCATTTCTTAAATTATTCAAATGCCATTTATGTCAGAGTGGGTGCTCAAAGGATAAAAATGCAATTTTTAGTAATTTTTAAAAATTAATTTTATATTATATAAAGTATATATAATTTTTCTGACCAACAACACCCCCCCCACAAATCTCATGATAAAGTTTTGTTTCACCATAACTCCCACAATTTCTATGTTCCCTCACAACACTATCCTATTCACCACTCTGTTTATTACATTTCTTTTTAAAAAATATATATTTCATTGATTTTTTACAGAGAGGAAGAGGGACAGAAACATTGATCAGCTGCCTCCTGCACACTCCCCACTGGGGATGTGCCCACAACCAAGGCATTGAACCCTGGGATTCTTGAGTCTGCAGGCTGACACTCTATCCACTGAGCCAAACCGGTTTCAGCCCATTTCTTTTTTTATTCATCTAGACATATTTGTACCACAATAGAACAGCATGGTGACAGGGGCTTGGTTTAAAACGAATGATTAAGGACATATTGTTCTGCAACTTGCATTTATTCTCCACTCCAAAATACATCCTAGGGAACTTTCCACCTAAGTATTACTATCGTGTTCTGTAACGGGATATTCCATAGTTAATTTAGCCATTCCCTCGGCTGAAGGGAAATTAGGCGTCTCCAATATGTCAATACTATAAACTGGAAGAATTACCCCTGTGTCCAGTTTAATGTTTACAGGGAATTCTACTACTACTAGCTGTGATTTTAAACAAACACACAAACAAATATTCAAACTGTGTCTCAGTTTTTTTGTAAAGAAGATTCTACTACCACTTAACCTTACAATGTTACAGAGGATGAAATGAATTGACATATTGTTAAAAGTTGGTGGTTAGCAGACAGGCTAAATAGTCATCTCAGATGCTGATTCAAGAAAAACTGAGTTTGTTTGCTAGTTTAAGAAAAAGGGGGTGGGAGATGGGGTAGCCAAGGGGAAGAGCTACACAGCCCTGAGCCAAATGGTATTATTGGGTCCATGATGGCAGCAAAAACATACTAGTTCTGCCAAGACTGGTTTGGCTCAGTAGATAGAGCGTCTGACTGCGAACTGAAGGGTCCCGCGTTCAATTCCAGCAAGGGCATGTACCTTGGCTGCGGGCACATCCCCAGTAGGGGGCGTGCAAGAGGCAGCTGATCGATGTTTCTCTCTCATCGATGTTTCTGACTTTCTATCCCTCTCCCTTCGGCTCTGTAAATAATCAATAAAATATATATTAAAATATATATATATATATATATATATATATATATATATATATATATACTAGTTCTTAGGACAGTGAAAGAAGGAAGAGCACAGACGCAACAGAAAAGCCTAGGCTGGGCTGCTCTGGCTCACTGAGCAGTCAGAGAAGAGGGGGCCTTGGAGACAAGTACAGGGGTTCAGTCCAGGGCAGCTGCCACTGCCCATCGCTTCCCTGGCTGCATGTGTCACGGACCCTCTTAGAGGGTAGGGGACACATGCCCGTTGGGGGGAGAGAAGGGCACCGGCGTGCTCCCTGGAGAGCATGCACTGGGTCCTTTGTCCTGAGCATGTCTCTCTCTTCCTTGCAGGTAGAAATCTTAGGAGAGGGTCTTAATAGAATATCCATCAGCTTTCCAGGTGCGCTCGCTCTTTCAGGGTCCTGGTCTCCACTCATTGGTCCTAAGGCAGCCGCCGCCTCACTTTTGTTTTGATGCTTTTCCGGGCCTGGAGCGGAAATAACTGAGGCCTAGATGTGGTCTTTAGGGAGGAAAAGGTCAGGGTGGCCAAACCAGTGAGATGGGCGGGCGGGACGGGTGAGCGGGGATGAGGACGTTCCTGTTCTGCCCCGGGCTGGGCATTTGGGAATTCCTGTCCTGGACCATCGTCCTTGCTCTGTTCACGTCTACCATTCCCCAACACCGTTATTCTCTGGTCATGTCTGATCCTTAAGGTCTTCGCTCCTGAGAGGTTGGATTCTCTCCGCCGTGCGCTACACGTCGTCTCCCCGAATCAGAGTAACTGAGCCCGTGGTGGGGGGACTGTCTTCCTCCGACAGCCTTCCTGCTCCTGCTTTAAGGCGGAGGATTTCCCGACGGCGCGGCCTTTCCCTTCAACGGCTCCCTGAGGTGAGTCGGGACACATTCTCCAACGCCCTTGGTGCCCAGGCAGGTCCCTCGGCTCAGATCTCCCTCCCGGGGCCCCGCCATCACGCCCGAGGTCCGGGCCTTCCGCCGCGAAGCCGATGGCAGGCACAGCCCCCGCCCGGTCGCCCGCTGCTTCGCGTTCCCGGACCCAGAGTCGCCCCCCAGAACCCCCGGCCACGCCCTTTCTGCCAGTCCAGCGCTGCCTCCCTCGGGTCCTGCAGCGCTCGCCACCGAAGCCGGAAGTAGCTCCTTGGGAAGCGGAAGTCCCGCCCCGGCCTTCCGCTTGCCGCGGTAGGGGGCGGTCCCTGCCGCAGGCCACGCCCCTTTCGGGAGGGAGGGCTGGATGGTCCTGCGCGGGCTCACCACGGGCGCGGGCTCCCTGCTGGGCTGGTCTTCGGCAGCGTGTGGCGGGGTGGCGGGTCTGGGGGAGTGCTGGGCTCTAGTCCGCCTGGGCCTGCACCCCCGGGCTCCTCTCTCGCTCTCCTCCAGGAGGCCGGAGGTCTCCCATTACATTCAATCCCGGTCTTTCTCCCCCTCCCCTGAAGCAATCAGTTTATCTGCTGGATGTCCTCATGGTTTTTATATTCACACACAAATATATGTATAAGCAACGAACTGTCCAATACGTGAAATACCATGCCGTGAGACCATAAGAACACAGGCTCCAAGTCATGTGTACTTTCTGTTGGGATATGTATGTGTACATACATAAATATATACATACAAGAGGCCCAGTGCACAAAATTCATGCACAGGTAGGATCCCTAGTGGCTGCTGCCTGCTAGCCGGGACCTCTCTTCTCACAGTTAGGCAGCTGGCCCCACCCCCTGGTTGAACTCCTGGTGGAGGGGACAATTTGCATATTAGGCTTTTATTATGTAGGAAAGAGCGTCTTGGCTCAGTGGTTGAGCATCAACCTATGAACCAGGTGGTCACAGTTCCATGCCTGGGTTGCTGGCTCAAATGCTTCTCTCTCATCATTGATGTTTCTGTTTCTCTCTCCCCTTCCCTTCCTCTCTGAAATCAATTAAAAAAAACTTATAATTAAAAAACATATACATATATAAATTTATAACATATACCTATGCATACATATAAATATATTCATATGCACATACATAGAAATAGCTGCACACATTTTGCATCTCATATATGCATACAATCATATGCACACAAACCCAAGACATTTATGTCTATATCTATGTATATTTTACATATTTACATATGAGTACCCCCTCAGAAGAGACATGTTATTTGGGGGGTCTCTGTTTTTATTGTCTTATAGTATGCCACTGTACCTATTGTTCAGCACGTAGCTTTCTGCTGGCTCTTTGAGAGCCACCCATCTTAAAGTAAGTGCATTCCTCTTCATTTTTGGTGTCTCTCAATCCACTTACTCAGAGCTATTGGAAGAGAGGTTAGGAACCCACGGGAAATATTTTGAGATCCCTGCCTCCTGTTCCTAAGGGTGAGGTGAAATTAGTAATAGGACGGCATTCCCAAGCTGCGTGCAGGCTATCAGTGCACTCAGGTAGACAAATCACATACAACAGTTACGTGGTCTGTTGAGTGTTGCAGTGACTTTTAGTCCTTGTAGAATTTTGCCAGAAAGAGTTCTTCTGGAAGTGTGCAATTTCGAGTCTTCCTCACTCATCCAGGTGAGATAGGTATCATGCCTCCCTCCTCTCCGGTTCCCCCCTCTTCTCCTCTCCTGGAGACCTGCAGTGTCCTAAGAGCGTAAACATTGCCCTGACTGGTTTGGCTCAGTGGATAGAGCATCGGCTTTCAGACTCAAGGGTCTCGGGTTCGATTCTGATCGGGGGCATGTATCTTAGTTACGGGCACATACCCAGTAGGGAGTGTGCAGGAGGCAGCTGATTGATGTTTCTCTCTCATCAATGTTTCTCTCCCTCCCTCTCCCTTCTTCTCTGTAAACAAATCAATAAAAAATATATTTAAAAAAAAGAATCTAAATGTTGGATCTGGTACATTAAAGCTGGTGCAGCCCCAGAAGGAAACAAGGAGGAGGTTTGGAAGGGATACATTTATTTTCCTCTGAAGTCCCAGAGGAGGGGGTCACCCCATCACGCAGGGCCACAGGAGAAAGGGGATAGCCTGAGCCAGAGCTCATGTTGGGGTTTCCATGGGTAAGGCAGGGCACAGCGGAGTAAGCCCTTTGGGATTGGCTAGCTGGAATAATTCAGGAGGCTCTGGACAATAGGGTAGACTCCTGTTGCCTGGTGCCTGGCCCTCGTGTGATTTGGGGGAGAGAGTTGGATAAGGAGGTAACTGAGTTTGCAGCCTGGGATGGGTTGGTTTACATTGCTCTGTGAAGACCTTTGCTATCTCTAAGAATGGAGATTTGGAAGGAATCCCTGGGAGGGACAGTCTCTTCTGACCAGCAGTCTTTTTAAGATGTCGAAACATAAAATACAGAAAAAGTTAAAAACGTTAAAATATGCAGGTCCGGTTCCTTCTGCCCAGAACACTCCCCTGCTCCAGCCCTCACTTCACCTGACTTCCTGTTACTGCTCCCTTCCATCTGTCATGAAGCATGACTTGGTCCATAATAACATACTCCCCTTTATTGGTTTGCTAGAGCAGGTATGACCAAGAACTACAGACGTGGTGGCTTAAACAGCAGAAATGAATTTCCTCCCAGTTCTGGGAGCTGCAAGTCCAAGATCAACCCAGGTGCCACCAGCATCGGTTCTTCCTGGGGCCGCCAGGGAGAATCTGTTCAGGCCCCTCTCTTGGCTGCTGGTGTTTTGCTGTCAATCTCTGGTGTTCTGTGACTTGTAGAAGTGTCATCCGATCTCTGCCTTAATTTTCACATGCCTTCTCTCTGTGTGTGTCTGTGTTCAAAGTTGCCCCTTTTATAAGGACACCTGTCATTGGACAAGGCCCATGTTAAGGGCCTCATTTTAACTTGATTGTCTCCATAAAGCTCCCTTCTCCAAATAAGGTCACATTCCCAGGTAGTCAGGTTAGGACGACACAGATCTTTTTGAGGGGACACAGTTAAACCAGAACACTCCCCTCACAGTTTTCCTTTCACCCCTCTATGTGAGTGCCTCCCACTGTGCAATTCTTCGCACTGGTATCTACCCCCATAGCATTTAGCGCGCTTTATGGTAGATGTTACTTATTGGAAGCCGTGTCCTTTCCCTCCCTCCAATGTCCCCTCCCTCCACGTCCCTGCCCCATAGAAACAGAATGAAAATCCCATTTGTACAGGCACTGTTGAGATGTCTCTAGACTGCTCATCATTGTTGTCTGTATCATGCATACTTTCTTTTTAAAAAAATATATTTTATTTATTTTTTCTACAGAAAGGAAAGGGGATAGTCAGAAACATCAATGAGAGAGAAACATCGATCAGCTGCCTCCTGCACACACCCCGCTGGGGATGTGCCCACAACTAAGGTACATGCCCTTGACTGGAATTGAACCCGGGACCTTTTAGTCTATCTATCCACTGAGCCAAACCGATTAGGGCATGCACACTTTCTTATGCTCATAGAATACTCAATGGAAAATCGATGAATGAATGAGTGAACTGTTTGTTGGGGAAGATGGCCTGTGTGCATAGCTGCACTCATAGCTGAATGTGTTTATTGCCTAGAGAGCATTTATGACAGTTTTACTAATTTCCAGAAGAAATTCTCTTGGGATTCATTACATTACACTTGTAACTTAATTAAGAGGCATTATTTATGTGCCCTATAAGCAGTGTATTATGTTCTAGAAAGATTCCCTTTGGAATAAGTTTCATCACAATTGCAATCTAATTTGGGGACACATGATACCCTGTTCAGTACTGAGCTATGTAGCCCCTCACTCATCAAGTCTTCTTTGTTACGTCTGATTATTTCATTTAAGTTCTACAAGTTATTTCAGCTATTCTTTATTATTTACTCTTTTGTTTCAGCCACTGTGACGAGTCACTGATCACAACATTTTCTAAGTTGTTATTGTTAATACATGGAGATCAGTGGACTTTACATACGTAACATTTTAATTCATTCAACCTTTTATACTCTAATTGGGTTTCTATTGATTATGTTGATTCTCTCTCACATTGTGTTTTTATTCCTGTTTCTTTACATTGGTCCAAAAAAAAAAAAAAACACCAACTAACAAAAACTGTATTTCATCATTATGGTAATAACACACTCTACAGTTTTGTTCCTGAATGGTAGAAATTAAAGTTAAGGACTTATATCTTTCTTTGTATGATTAGTCAGCCGGCTAAACCTTTACTCCTTAGTAAGCATGTGTTCATAACTATTTCTCTTTCCTCACGTCCATCATCCCTGCCCTTTTCTTGGCTGTTGTCTTCTGTCTTCTCTGTCGTTCCCTTATGTCCATGGGAAGGTTGTAGTCCCCGACTCAACTGAAATTACGACTCTCAATTTCAACATCTGATGGATGAGATGTTGAAATATGAGAGATAGGGTCCTTGGGGGGGGTTTCAGAGAGTTCCAAGAGCACTAATTGCTACTCTCTTGGCTATTCTAATGCTTTATTTTTACCACGTTTGTGGGGAAATGGTGAAAACTACATATCAAAGTGAAAATAAAACATCAGAATGACCAAGAGAGTAGCAATTAGTGCTCTTGGAACTCTCTGAAACCCCCCAAGGACCCTATCTCTCATATTTTTCATATAATAGAGAAGCACAGCGTATATGTTACACCCAAGCAGAAAGGATGGAGACCTCCAGGGATGGTCTCTTCCCAGAAACACTGAAAATCCTGGGGAAACGGTCAGAATCAACCTTATCAAAACTCGGGGAGCTAGCCCAAGGTTTACAGCAACTTAGCAAGTGCTTGCTCACGAGAAAGGTCACTGGAACAGGCTGGGACACGGTCTGGCTTAAACTTATCCCATCCGTCCCAGCCCAGCAGTGACCCGGCGCTCCCAGTGTGGGCACCTAGTCCAGGAGGAGAGCCGACCTTGACCTGGAAACACGCTGCTGATGTGTTGTGACCTGCCCGGGGGTTGCCGGCAGGACCGACACAAGAGGCTGCCTCTGTTTGGCCTAACCCACAGCTCTCCCAGGGTGGAACATGGCCGCGGCCACAGGGGGCGTTCCTGAAAAACACCCAACGCCAATAACGAACAAGCCACTGTTGTCAGGGCAACACACAAGCACACAATTGAGACAAACAGTGGACATGCCTGTGGCTGGGCAAGAGAAGCTGGGGAGTGCGGCCTGTGCAGAAAAGGGGCTTTGGAAAACTTGCACCTGTACCGAGGAAGCTGGAAGTCATGGGCAGGCCCAGGAAAGGATGGAGGCTCAGAAAAGACTTGGTAAGACCAGAAGCTCTCACCGTGGCCAGCAGGTTCTGCATAAGCAGGAAGGGAAGGCGAAGGCGGAGTTGGAAACAGCCTGGCTAGGGTGGAAGCAATGCCCCAACACGGAACCACCCTGCAAAGAACTCGTTCCTCGGGTCTATCAAGCCATGTCCCGGGTGTTCGATCGCTGTCCGGGGCGGTGGCTGCCCGGCGGGACAGCACTGGACCTGATCAGCATCGCAGAAGGTTCTCCTGGACGGCGCTGGCCTAGAGCACTTCAGAACACGGATTCTGCCCTGACTGGTGTGGCTCAGTGGATAGAGCGTCGGCCTGTGGAGTGAAGGGTCCCAGATTCGATTCCAGGCAAGGGCATGTGCCTTGGTTGCAGGCACATCCCCAGTAGGGGGTGTGTAGGAGGCAGCTGATTGATGTTTCTCTCTCATCGATGTTTCTAACTCTCTGTCCCTTCCTCTGTAAAAAATCAATAAAATATATTTTTTAAATAAAGAACACAGATTCTGTCCCTTGTGAGCTTGTGTGATCTTGGCCAAGTGAGCCTCTCTTGGCCTCAGTTAACGCCTTGGTAAAGTGGAAACGCTTCTAGAACCTACCACACACCACAATTGCAAGAATTAAGCAAGTTGAAGAGGCTGCACCCTCCTCCACCTCCTTCCCATAGGCAGGTTGTGCTTGCTCCTCTCTCCCCTGAGCTCCAAGGGCCCGTTGCCTCTGTAACTTGTTCTCTGAGCTCACGCAGCTCAGCCGGCTCACTTCTGCCTTGGCTCACTTCTTCTACCTCACTTCTTCTACCTCAGTGACTTTTAAAAATATATATATATTTTATTGATTTTTCACAGTGAGGAAGGGAGTGGGATAGAGAGTCAGAAACATTGATGAGAGAGAAACATTGATCAGCCGCCTCCTGCACACCCCCTACTGGGAACGTGCCTGAAACCAAGGTACATACCCCTGACCTGAATCAAACCCAGGACCCTTTAATCCGCAGCCCGACGCTCTATCCACTGAGCGACACCGGTTAGGGCTATTGTTTGTTTTTAAGTATAGTATATACGGTTGACCCTTGAGAAACACAGGTGTTTTTTTTTAAAAATATATTTTATTGATTTTTTACAGAGAGGAAGGGAGAGGGATAGTCAGAAACATTGATGAGACAGAAACATCGATCAGCTGCCTCCTGCACACCCCCTACTGGGGATGTGCCCGCAGCCAAGGTACATGCATGCCCTTGACCAGAATCAAACCTGGGACCCTTCAGCTCACAGGCTGATACTCTATCCACTGAGCCACACCGGTTTCGGCAAGTTCTGCTGCTTCGAAAGGAACCTGCGCCCCCTCAGCACTGCGGCCCTCGGCCCTCGGCTGCAGGTGTGGGGGCAGCGGGCCGCCCCGGAGGCCTGGCTTCTGTGCTCTGCTTCAGCACGGATCGCCAGAGCCTGTTCCCCTCGTGGAAGCATCCGTGGCCACCTGATTCCGCACTTTTTATTTTTATTTTTAAAATATATTTTATTGATTTTTCAGAGAGAGAGGAAGGGAGAGGGATAGTCAGTGTGCCCACAACTAAGGTCCATGCCCTTGACCGGAATCGAACCTGGGACCTTTCAGTCCGAAGGCTGACGCTCTATCCACTGAGCCACACCGGTTTCGGCACCACGCTTCTTTTAGCTGCTACTTCCCCCACGTCCTCAAACACCAGAGAGATGGAACACGCCGATGCACGCCTTCTGCCGTCTCCCTCCCCGCCCCCCCCCCCCCCAGATGAGAGAGAGCCTTACACCATCACGCAGCTGTCAGCGTCCCACTGGCCGCCCGAACCCCATCCTAGGATTCTGCTTCTCCGGGCCACTCCTGGGGACTGTCAGGCCGCCCACAGCAGGCTGAGGCATTGAGGGAGCGCCAGGGGGAGGAAGAGGAGGAGAGGGGAGGTCAGGGGGAGGAGTTGCAGGGCTGTGGCCTCCACAGAAGAGGAGCTGCGTCTGCTTCCCCTGGAGGAGCTCTGGAGCACGAACTGCAGCACGAGACTGGTCACACTGAGGCCAGGCCTCTCTGAGTCCGGCCAGTGAGCCGTGGCTATAGGCCAGTGGTCGGCAAACAGCGGCTCTCGAGCCACATGCGGCTCTTTGGCCCCTGGAGCGTTCCAACGCCACTTCTTCAAAATAGACTCCCCCAGGCCGAAAACCGATTTCTGCGCACGGGCCACGAAGTTTCAACCGCACTGCATGTGGTATTTTGTGGAAGAGCCACTCTCAAGGGGCCAAAGAGCCGCCCGTGGCTCGAGAGCCTCGGTTTGTCGACCACAGCTGTGAGCGGGAGGGACGGTTAACCTCCCCACAAAGCAGCTCCCCTGCGGCCAAGAACAGGTGCAGGAGGAGGGGCAGCTGTGCGTTTGCCTCTGACTCTCAGAGCAGCTGGGAGGGGAAAGGGTGTGTCCGCCATAGGCGATCCCATTAGGGCACTGCCAGGCCCACAGGCTTCCTAAGTGCCTGAGGTCCCCAGAGAATCCAATTATCTGACACCTCTGGCTCTTTGATCCTGTAATTACCCAGATTGGGCTGTGGGGCCCTTTGGCTCCAGGCAGAGACGGGTGTGGTCAGGACAACCGGCTACTAATTGCTGGGCCACAGGGCTTGTGAGAAGCGAAGTGAACGCTACCTAAACGGCCTGCACTTGGGGTTCGGCTCCTCTGGAGCAAAGGGAATTTCTGGGGCAGGTCGGCCACCTCAGCCAAAGGCACCTCTGTCGGAGGCCGGGCTTCCCAAAGTCCCTTCCTCTTGTCCCTTTGCTATCGTGTAAGCAGCACAGAAACTCTTTAGAGCAGGTGGGCCCTCACAGTCATCTGGTCTGGCCCCGACAAGGCAATTAGGGGAGAGGTAATGAACTGTTTGGCCAAATCCAGCAGGCTGATTTTTTTTAACTTTATTAGAAAGAGGTGGCAAATGTGAATGTTAGCAAACTGTTAGGATTTTCACAAACAATTGCATTTATTTTTTAAATATATATATATATATTTTTTTTTTTACAGAGAGGAAGGGAGAGGGATAGTCAGAAACATCGATGAGAAACATCCATCAGCTGCCTCCTGCACACCCCCACTGGGGATGTGCCTGCAACCAAGGTACATGCCCTTGACCGGAATCGAACCCGGGGCCCTTCAGTCTGCAGGCCGCTCTATCCACTGAGCCACATGGTTTCGGCAGCAGACTCATTTTTAAATTGGTAATTTCGCCTGCCCCCCAAATGACGGTATAAATGTCCAAATGGCCGTTGGCAGAAAAAAAGGTTCCCTATCCCCGACCCTGCTTTAGAGGAAAAAGGCCTGTTTGCTTTCAGGGCACAGAGGAAGGTGGAGGGGGCTGTGCAGTCCCTCCTCTGGGAACCTGTCCTGGATGGAGAATGCTAAGGGATGTTTCTTAAAAAAGAAAAAAAAAATCCCTTTTCCGACCCAAGTCGCTCAAGCGCTGTATGGAAACCACTGGTTGCAGGGGCAGTTTTTCAATAGAATGGAAAATGAAGTTAAAAGCCAAACTTTGTTTTAATGTGAAGCATTAGGAGGGAAGCATTCTGAAATATTGCAAAGCTCAGGCGAACATTAAGGATTTGGTTCTTTGATTCCTTCTCCTTCCGTATTTAATCATCTGAAAGTCATTTGGAAAAGGCAAGCAAATTACTGATTCTACCGCTATGGCTGGCCTGCCCTTACAAATCTCTCTCTCTAAACATCAACATGAGACACATCCACTCCTTGCCTCTCCGTCACACCCTGACGGGAGGTGGGAATTGAACCCGGGACCCTTAAGTCTGAGCAAAACCGGCCAGGGCCTTACAAGTCTCTTAATGGTGTTGAAAGGACCATGAGGGTGAGGTCCCCTAACTGTTATTCATCAGAAGGTAAGTTTCGCTGTTAATTTTGAAAGTGGGCATTGAATTTGGAAGGTTTGAAACCCACCTTTTCCTTTTTCATTTCCTGAAAATATTTCAGTGTTCTGCTCCACACACACAACTGATGTTTGATCCCGTCAGGGATTTCTTTCCATAACAACAGTGAAATAGGGGCTACCATCAAAGATTTATGCGATCTGTAGTACGCTTCTGATGGGGGACGCAGGCAGGGTTTTGTGAGAGAGGCCCAAGGTGGGATTTCTAGAAGCAAATGTCGGAATGCGGTGTTTGCAGAGAAAAGTCTATAATTGGAAGGAATTTTAGACTTTTTTTGTGGGCCAACAAGTGGCTGCGGGCTCCTGTGCTTCTGAAGGCCCGTCCTGGGGCAGAAAGGTTGGAAGGGAGGGGAGGAGAGAATGTGGGATGGGCGTGGGGAAGGCCGCCCGGGGGCAGGAGGATCAGATCGCAGCCCCGGGGCAGGTGTGACTTGGCGATAAGGGGTTAGGCACGTGCCGAGGGCCCAGAGGGACCAGGTTAGAGGAGGTGAGAGCCACGTCCCTAACTGCAGGGACCCAAAGGGAGGGGCAGCTCGTGGCGGAGGAGAGATGCCCGGATGAATCCCGTTCTCTGCCGGACCCGCGCGGGGTGGAGGAAACCAGACGGAGTTGCGAGTGGGATGGCCCCGGCGCTCGGGAGTTGCGTCCGTTCAGTTGCCCCCAAAGGCCGTGGAGTACTAGGACCCGAGATGAGCTCGTGCCGGCGGGGGCCCGGCCGTGTCTGGACTCGGGTGCACTATCCGCCGCTTCCCGCAACCGTGGAGTCTGACGGCCTCGGGCTCCGCTGGTTCCGGAGAGGCCGCCGTCCCGGCGGAGAGGCACACGGAGGAGGCGCTCCCGGAGCCGCGGCCGTTCGGCGGCTCGGGCAGCCCGCGCCCAGCGTGCCCCCGCGAGGACCGGGAAGGACGGTCTCGGGCCTGCCCTCGACCCTGCGGACGCCGCCGACCGCTCGGGGAGAGGGGGCGGGAAGATCTCGCGAGGCCTAGGCCCAGCCAATCAGCGCGCAGCTGCCGGCGCCGGCGCAGCAGTGACGCACGCGCGCCCGCCTGTGCCCGGGGCGCTCCGGCGCCCTCCCCTCCCGCGCTCTGCGGCCCGTTAACTGCGCGCCGCGCTTCTTGCGCGACGGCCCCTGGGCGGCGGCGCGTGCGGACGCAGCCTCGGCGCGCCCCCTGGCGGCCCGGCGGGGCGCGGCGGGCGCGGCGCTGACCCGGAGGCGGCGGCGGCGGCGGTGCCCGGATGGAGGCACGTCATTGTCCCCCGCCGGGCGGCTGGGCTGTGTGCGGCGGCGGCGGCGGCGGCGGCCGAGGGGGATGGAGCGAGCGCCGAGCCGGGTCAGGTAAGCTCCCGCCTCCTTCCCGCCCGCTGCCGGCCAGCGTGGGGCCCCGCGGAGCGCCCCGCCCGCCTCCGCCTCGGCCGGCCGGGCCGCCCCTCTGCCGGCGCGGCCCGTCGGCGGCTGGCGCGGCCCCTCGCCCGCCGCCCCCTCCGCCGCCGTGGGCCGCCCGGGACCCCGCCGCGCCGGGGGCAGCGCCGCCACCGCCGGCCGAGCCAGGCCGCTGGGGAGGGGGGCGGCGGCCGCGGCGGCGGGGCGCCCCGAGCACCGGGCTGCGCCGGGAGGCCGGACCCCCTGGTTGCCATGGACACTGCCCTCCCGCCCCCACCCAGCCCCAGTCCGCCCCCTCGGCCCGGGAGCCGGGCTCGGCCGGGGTCTCCGGGGCGGCCTGGCCCGCATGGGTCTGCCCGGGGTGGGCGTGTGCCGGCCGCGGAGCCGGGCGTCCCCTGGCCGCCCGCCGCCCCCCGCGTGGCCGCCGCCTCCCGCCCCCGAGCGCCCCTCGGTGCCCGGGACCCGCCTCCCCGCCCCCATCCCACCCCCAAAGGTACAAACTTTCCTACCCGGCGCCCCTCGGCGGGCCGCCCTCGCGGGGCCGTCCCCCTGGCTCCTCCGCCGAGTGTCCGAGCTCCCCGCGCCAGCCCCCGGGCTGAGCGGTGCCCCCGGAGAGAGAGGCGGCCGGCGGTGCGCCCCCAAAGCGTGTTCTTTATCTTCGGGAAGGGGAGACCGGCTCACCGGGAGGGTCGGGAGGCGGAGGTCGGACTCGGGTGTTTGCAGTGGAAATCGGCCGGGACAGAAGTTCCCGGTTGCAGGACTTTAACCGGGTGATGCGTGCAGCTGCGGCTACTCTGGGAGCAGCCCTTTCAGGTTTAGGAAGGCCTCGGGGCTGGCTTGTTTATGGGAAATAACAGAAAAGCTGGTTGAGAAACCAGTGAACGCCTCTCTTTCCAAGGGAACAGCAGTATTCTCAGACATTTTTGGAGACTGATTTTTTTTTTTTTAAGAGCTGTATATTTCAAACAGTCCTGTTGACATTCATTCAGAGTGCGCTGGGCAGGGGAGTGATCAGCTTCACTTATTTGTACTTAAGGTCAGTTTCACTTTCTTTTCTGTGCCATTGAATCAGGTTCTACACTGTTTTGTGAAGGTTTGAGGCTTGCTTGTGCTGCTGTCTTAAAAATAAAGTCAAGTTGTGTCTTCTGAAGCTTGTAAAGGAATGTGGGTTACATTGTGTATGAAGCAGCAGAGTAACAGTTCCTTTTAGTGTATTGATACATGCACTAAATAGCATGTGCATATTAAAGATGAAAAGAAGAAGAAGAGGGCATCCTGGCATTTGGGAGAAATGCCATAGGAGAGGCTCAGAGAGGAATAAGAGAGGCAACACATCCAGCCTGATTCTTGTGGCGCTTGCTTTTCTTTTCCTAAACATACTTTTGTAACTTCTTGTGTATCACCAGAGCGTTGGGAGAAATGGTAACTTTTCACTGAAGTAGTTGCTTGAATGCCCTGGGGTTTGTAGCTTGACTGTCCTGATGCCGGAAAGCTTTGCTGAGCGCACCGACCATGTCAGGGTCTGCACCCCAGGGCCTGCCCCGTGGCTTGGCTCCCAGAGAGGGTTTCTCTGGGCTGATGGAGCTAGTTGGGTGCCTCATGGTTTCGGGGTAAGAATTCATTGGCGGAATGTACAAATGAAAATGAATGGATGGTTTGCTTTCCCAACAGTATAATGCTGTCCGTCTGGTTATTGATGACCGAGTTGTATGCATTCCTTCATTTTTTTTTTAAATGTAAGAACCCCTTCTTTCCCTCAAAAAAGGCAGTTGAGCCAATAAAATGGTTTTACTTGGTCATTTGTTAGTGATTGTCCTGAAAGGATGCCTACCCGCGGAAAGTCAGGTTTTTGTTGTTTAATGTCATTGTAAGTAAGCCTTTCTTTCTTTACCTCCTCCTTCCCTTCCTCTTCCTCTTTTGTTTTCTTACTCTTGTCTCCACACTGTTTCATACTTTCTTTTGACTCTTCAATGAGAAAAATGTGATTTTTTGGGGGGGGATAATATGGCTCAAGTTTTCTTCCTGAATGAAGGTCCAGTACCTTATTTTTTCCCTTTTTCTCAGTTTCTTAGATTGATTTAAAATTTCAGTTCAGTTTTTATTTTAAGATCTAAATAACATCTTCTGTTTTTATGTAAGTGTCTAAAAAGTTTTTGAAGGCTAGACTTTTGGGGGAGAAGCAATCATGCCTTTATTTAAAATTATAACAAAATTTGAGGCTTAAAATAAAAACTTCTTGTCAGCAGATAATGCATTGTAACATTTGTTGAGGTGGCATGTACATGGGTATTTATTATCCATTTACTGTATCGAATATTATTAGAATAAGTTTTAAAAGTTATTCCAGCTTTGTAGTTTTGAAAGGATTAAGTGAGATACTGTGTATGAATCACTCAGCACGAACTGGTGCTAAAGCAAACACTGACTGTTTCCGATCTCCAGAGTGCATTCACTTTCCAACACGGTGTGGAAAGCGCTCTGTCCGCCAGGCCAGGGCCCAGTGCGAACGGGATGGAGAGCAGCCGCCGGCCCGCTGTGCCTGGGCGTGAAGGGCTGCTGGCGAAGCCACACAGGGTGCTGGGGGCCTGTAGGAAGTTTCACCCCCGTTCCTTCTTTCTTTCTTTTTTTAATACATTTTATGGATTTTTCACAGAGGAAGAGAGAGAGATAGAAAGTCAGAAACATGGATCAGCTGCCTCTTGCACGCCCCCTACTGGGGATGTGCCCGCAGCCACGGTACATGCCCTTGACCGGAATCGAACCTGGGACCTTTCAGTCCGCAGGCCGACGCTCTATCCACTGAGCCAAACCGGTTTCGGCTTCACCCCCGTTCTTGGGGGAGGAGGTGGTCAAGGAAAGTGTCCCAGAGGAAGTGGATTCCGAACTGAGTAGCGGAAGTGTTGTTAACTGACTGAGGTGGAGGGATAGAGCAGAGGTAAAAGGAGCAGCATGTGCTGAGCCCAGAGAGCAGGTGGGCATGGACTTTGTGTGAGTGAGTGTGTGTGAGTGTGTATGTAGGTGTGTGTGTGTGTGTGTGAGTGTGTGTGAGTGTGTATGTAGGTGTGTGTGTGTGTGAGTGTGTATGTAGGTGTGTGTGAGTGTGTGTGAGTGTGAGTGTGTATGTAGGTGTGTGTGTGTGTGAGTGTGTGTGAGTGTGAGTGTGTATGTAGGTGTGTGTGTGTGTGAGTGTGTGTGAGTGTGAGTGTGTATGTAGGTGTGTGTGTGTGTGAGTGTGTGTGAGTACAGTGTGTGTAGGTGTGTGAGTGTGTGTGTGTGAGAGAGTGTGAGTGTGTGTGTTTGTGTGAGTGTGTGTAGGTGTGTGAGTGTGTGTGAGTGTGAGTGTGTGTGTATGTGTGTGTGAGAGAGTGTGAGTGTGTGTGAGTGTGTATGTAGGTGTCTGAGTGTGTGTGTATGTGAGTGTGTGTGTGTGAGTGTGTGAGTGTGTGTATGGGTGTGTGAGTGTGAGTGTGTGTGTATGTGTGTGAGTGTGAGTGTGTGAGTGTGTGTGAGTGTGTATGTGTGTGAGTGTGTGTGAGTGTGAGTGTGTGTATGGGTGTGTGAGTGTGAGTGTGTGTGTGGATGTGTGTGTGAGTATGTGTGTAGGTGTGTGTGTGTGTGTGTGAGTGTGTGTGTGTGTGAGTGTGTGTGTGTGTGTGTATGGGTGTGTGAGTGTGTGTGTATGTGTGTGAGTGTGAGTGTGTGTGTGAGAGAGTGTGTGAGTGTGTGTGTGTCTGAGTGTGTGTATGGGTGTGTGAGTGTGAGTGTGTGTGTATGTGTGTGTGAGTGTGTGTGTGAGTGTGTGTGTGAGTGAGTGTGAGTGTGAGTGTGTGTGTATGTGTGTGAGTATGTGTGTAGGTGTGTGAGTGAGTGTGTGAGTGAGTGTGAGTGTGAGTGTGTATGTGTAGGTGTAGGTTCTTAGGGCAGGCAGTGCCAGGGCTAGGTGTTAGGAGGATGTGCCGGGGGCAGTCAGAGCACACCTATAAGGTTACCGACTGAGCAGTAGCATACCAGATTTGTTTGCTACCTGGCAGTTTCGGAAACATTTTTAAAAGTAGTCCATTGACAGGTTGGTATAGCCAGAAGGAACCCCCGTTAGGAATGTTGGACCTGGTCTCTAGTCCCAGTGGCTGACTAGTTTGGGTTTTAGTTGGTGCATTTTATAGCTCCAATGTCCCACAGGTCCATTATGAAAATTAAAGAAGTTACTGTATAAAAAGTATAAAAGTACTTTATTGGGTTTCCTTGTAAGAGTCACATATACCAAATAAATGAGTCTCTTCAGGAAATTGTGCTTCAGAAGTGAGACTTCCTAAACTTTAAAAAATGCAATGTATTTCAAACAATGTCTTTTGGACTTTATGCTCAAAATTGAGGCTAGATTTTCTCTCTGTAGTTGAGACTTTTCCCTGGAGAATTATATATGGATTGAAAATTGAGTCACATGCATTAGTGCATTTCACATTCTAATTCTAAGCAATTCTAGTTCTAAGAAAGAAAGAATATAGGTACTTAGTATAGAATGTATAGAATTGGAAATTGAGGTGCCTGGTTATAAATTGTGATAATTTTAAGAGGCATGGAATAGAATGATAATATGTAATCAAGTATTTCATTGAAGGTGTTTTTTTTTAAGGTGTTTTTTAAAAATGTATCTTTATTGATCTCAGAGAGGAAAGAAGGAGAGAGAGAGAGAAACATCAGTGATGAAGAGCCATTGGCCAGCTGCCTCCTGCACGCTCCCCAATGGGGACTGAGTCTGCAACCCAGGCCTGTGCCCTTTTATTGATTTCAGAATCGAACCCGGGACCCTTCAGTCTGCAGGCCAGTGCTCCCCGCTGAGCCAAACTGGCTAGGCCCATTGAGAGCTTTACAATTAAAAACTGTTGCTGTGTTCAGAGTAGACAATACTAAATGTCCTTAGGGAATTATTACAAAGTGAAAAATACTGTTACTTTTATATTTGAAGAGAGTCAACAATTACTAGAAGAACTTTGAGTCTAATGGTAGAATAAGTAGGTTACTTTCCTAATCTTATAAAAGCAATGTGTGCTTTTTGTCTTCTGCAGAGTTGAACAATGACCATAGTTGACAAAGCTTCTGAATCTTCAGACCCTGCAGCCTATCAGAATCAGCCTGGCAGCTCCGAGGCAGTCTCACCGGGAGACATGGATGCAGGCTCTGCCAGCTGGGGTGCTGTGTCTTCACTCAGTGACGTTTCCAATCACACGCTTGCTTTAGGACCAGTACCTGGTGCTGTCGTGTATTCAAGTTCAGCTGTCCCTGATAAATCAAAGCCATCACCGCAGAAGGATCAAGGTACTTGCTAAAAGATAGAATTACTCCAAGAAACGGCCGTATTGATGCTGTCAGGGGGTTGGTAGTTTCAGAGGGATTCTTGCTTTGCACGACATATTGCTGCCTGAGTGGCCAGCCAGTTACATTGTGATGGGCTTCACTTTCCTCCACTGCTTATTCATGATTAACACACATATCGAACAAGGGAGATTATTTTTAATCACTGTGATATTGTAGACTTTATTTTATTTTTAAATATGTTTTCATTGGTTTTACAGAGAGAGGAAGTAAGAGGGATAGAGAGATGGACACATTGATGAAAGAAACTTCACCAATCGGCTGCCTCCTGCATGCCCCCTACTGGGGATCAAGACCACAACCCAGGCATGTGCCCGGCCCGGGGATCGCGGCGGTGAACTCTCTCGGTTCATGGGTTAATGCGCAACCACCGTGCCAACGGGCCGGATGGTGTTTATAGTTTTCAAATTTCTGATTTGTTGAAGGATAAACTTTATTTTGGTGAGAATGGAAATGAACAAGCATTTTATTAACTTTTCAATTAATTATAGTTCTCTAAGTAGATGTCTGTCTTTTTAAAATTTAAAGATGCTTTTCAAAATACTAGGTGGTGGTTGTTTTTTAATATATTTTTTTATTGATTTCAGAGAACAAGTGAGAGCGAGAGAGAGAGACAGAAACATCAGTGATGAGAATCATTGATCGGCTGCCTCCTGCACGCCCCCAGCTAGGGATCGAGCCCGCAGTCCAGGCCTGTGTCCTTGACCAGAATCGAACCTGGAACCTTCAGTCCGCAGGCTGACACTATCCACAGAGCCACACCGGTTAGGGCATGTTTTTTTAATTTATTAATATATTTTTTTATTGAAGAGACCAAATCATTTAGAGTTCCCCACGTTCTGAGTTCTGCTTTATCCCCTGTATTCCTGGTTAGCTGGTAATAAGATTTAGGATCTTCATCAAATTCAGGTTTGATGTGTTGCTGTTTATTTAGCTTCAAAAGCATGCAGAGCTTTGTTATTAAATATATATATTTTTTATTTTTCTAGCCCTAGGTGATGGCATTGCTCCTCCACAAAAAGTTCTTTTCCCATCTGAGAAGATTTGTCTTAAGTGGCAGCAAACCCACAGAGTCGGAGCTGGGCTCCAGAATTTGGGCAACACTTGCTTCGCCAATGCAGCGCTGCAGTGCTTAACCTACACGCCGCCTCTCGCCAATTACATGCTATCGCACGAACACTCCAAGACATGTAAGTCTTCTGTTTTCTGTTACGTAGCTTTCGTTGCAGTATCTAACCCACTTCATTTTTTTCTCTGAAATGAAAGGGAGGAATTAGCCAAGAATTCTGTGATCACTAAGCAGTTGGCTTAATTCTTCTAGAAACCATGCAGGAAGACGTAAGATTTGTATTCAGTTTGTATAAGAAGCATTTTGCACCTAATTTGACCTGTGAATTTATTTTATCATTATTTTTAAAAATATATATTACTGAATTTTTATAGAGAGGAAGGGAGAAAGTCAGAAATATCGATTAGAGAGAAACATCCATCAGCTGCCTCCTGCACACCCCTACTGGGGATGTGCCCGCAACCAGGGTACATGCCCTTGACCGGAATCGAACCTGGGACCTTTCAGTCTGCAGGCCCACACTCTATCCATTGAGCCAAACCGGTTTCAGCTGTGAAGTTACTTGAAAAGAAACATTTTAGCAGCATTTGGCATGTTTGAACCCTTTGCTGGCTTTCTACACTTGCTAAAAACTGTGGCGTGAATGTTTGCCACCAAGTGTGATTAAAATCCCGCCTATTCGGTATCCATCCTGTGTTGTGAGGCTTGATCCACTTCCCGGCTTCTCAGCCTTAGTGGAGAGGAACCTCTCATCACCACCCCAACTTCCCAGAAACTCACCCAGGACTTTCCGTTCAGCATGTGAGAGCTGGGTGTCAACTGTAAGGCTAGGAAATCAGGTAAACTATATTATGGTCCTTAATTTGGCAAAAGCCAACTTACTGGTTGACTAGCAAAATTGAGAATTTAGAACATAGCCATTTTTTTTTTTTTTTGAGGATTTGGCCTACACATATTGTAAATATTCTTCAAGCTTTGTAAATGAAGTCTGCCCATTCTTTCATCTACATTAAGCTTAGAATTGCATGTGTATGTGCAGGTGGCTGTTCATTATTAATTACCAGTGTGAAAAAAGTCCCTTGGTTTCTTTTTGAGTAGTTCTTAATTAAGAATTTGAACTGGTTCTTTTAAAATTGTTTTTCCCCCCCAAAGTGCAAAATAATGCTTCTGAAGAATTTTGGAAAGTACAGAAAATTTAAAGAAACCAAAGGAAAATCACCTCGAGCCTCACTGCCTAGAGTTGTTTGTTATGCCAAAGGGTTTTAAATTACAGAATGAACGTTCTGCTTGTCTGCACCGCCTCCCTTTCTGAGGCCATAATTCGCTCCCCACAGACAGCTTTCCTATCCCTTTGTGCTTAAGGAAGGTAGGGGTGGAGGAAAGCTCTGGCACCGGACAGCGAGAGAGAGGCGGCCGAGACAGAAACTCAGAAGCTCCCGGTGTCCGGAATTAGGTGCAGCCTGTTTTTTACGCTATTGCCCGTTTTCCCTCTTCTCTGTTTTCCCTGCTTTATTGAAGTACTGGAGGCCCGATGCACGAAAACCCGTGCAGGAGTAGGCCTTCTTTCCCCCAGCTGCCCCTATCGGCTTCTCTCTGGGACCCGGGACCCGGGGTTCCCTCCTCTGGCGCCAGCAGGCAGCCGGGACCCAGGCTGGTCTCCTCCGGCCCCTGCTTCATCAGGAAGGACGTCCGGTCTAATTAGCATATTACCCTTTTATTATTATAGATAATTGATATATAATAAAGGGCACATACTAAAAATATACAATTTGGTGCATTTTGACATTTGTATATACCCACGGAGCTATCGCCGCAGTAAAAATAATGCACCTAGCCGGCGTGGCTCAGAGGTTGAACCAGGAGGTTATGGTTCGATTCCCAGGCAGGGCATATGCGGGCTCGAACCCCAGTGTGGGGCGTGCAGGAGGTAGCCAGTCAGTGATTCTCTCTCATCGTTGATGTTTCTCTCTCTCCCTTCCTCTCTGAAGTCAGTAAAAATACATTTAAAAAGATGATGAACCTTTCCACCACCCCCTAAAGTTTCCCCCTGTCCCTTTGAAGTCACGCCCTTCTGCCCCTTCCAACCTCTCATTCCTCCATCCCAGGCAACCACTGATACGCTTCCCGTCTACTGGGAATTAGCTTGTGTTTTCCACAATGTCATCTAAGCGGAATCGTGTACAGTGTATGTTCTCGTACTTCCTGGTCTCTCTCACTCAGCACAATTATTTCTATATTTCATGTTGTTGCGTGTATCAATAATTGATATTTATTGCTGAGTAGTATTCCACTGAATGGATGTACCATAGTTTTTTTGATGGACATTTGGGTTGTTTTCCATGTTGGGCCATCATGAGTTAAGCTGCTATGAACAAGTCTTCATAGGACATGTTTTCACTTCTCTTGGATAAATAAATATCTAGGAGTGGAATGGCTTGGTCCCATAGTATGTCTGTGTTTAATTTTAAGATACTTTCAAACTGATTCCCAAAGGGATTGTGGTATCTTACATTCTCACCAGCAGTGAATGAAAATTTCATTTTGCTCAGTCCCTCGCCTAATACTTGGTGTGACCTTTCCAATTTTTGCCATTCGAGTAGGTATGTTGTCTAGTAACACCTTACTTGTCGCTTTAATTTGCACTTTCCTAACAAGTAATGGTGAACATCTTCCCACATGGTTATTTTCCATCCATCCATTTGCTTTGCTGAAACACCTGTTCATATCTTTTGCCCAATTTAAAATTAGGTTCTTTTCTATTTGTTGAATTTTGAGAGTTCTTTATAGTTCCTGGATAGAAGCTCATTACATATCAGATATATAATTTGCAAATATTATCTCCCAATCTGGAGAAATGTATTCTCTTCACACTGACTTTAGAGGAGCATGCTTTTAGATTTGAAGAATTCTAACTCATTTTTCTCTTTATCAGTTATCGTTTAGATGTTATATTAAGAAATCTGCTTAACCAGAGGTCACAAAGATATCCTCTATATTTTCTTTTTTATTTAAATACTTGTGGCCTGGTGCCTGAAATTCATGTATGGGGTGGGGGGCGTATTCCTCAGCTCGACCTGCACCCTCTCCAATCTGGGACCTCTTGGGAGATGTCCGACTGCTAAACCAGCAATCGGACATCCCTCTCGCAATACGGGACTGCTGGCTCCTAACCGCTCACCTGCCTGATCGGCCCTAACCATTCTGCCCGCCAACTGCCCTCTCTCCCCCGATGACCTTCTCACCCCAGCTGCCCCCCCTTGCTCACCTGACCGCCCCCAACTGCTCTCCCTGCCAGCCTGTTCACCCTCAACTGGCCCCCTCTGCTGGCCTGCTCACCCCTAACTGCCCCCCCCCCGCCAGCCTGCTTGCCCTCAGCTGGACCCCCACCAGCCTGCTCGTCCCCACCTGCCCCTCCCCAGTTGGCCTGATCACTTCGAACTGCCCTCCCCTCCTGGCCTGATCACCCCTAACCACCTCTGCCTCAGCCCAGCCACCATGGCTTTGTCTGGAAGGACATCTGGAAGGTCTTCCAGTCTAATCAGCATATTACCCTTTTATTAGTATAGATGTTTTTATTGACTTCAGAGAGGAAGGAAGAAGGAGAGAAAGAAATATCAATGATGAGAGAGAATCATTGATTGGCTGCCTCTTGCACGTGCCCTACTGGGGATTGAGCCCATAACCCAGGCATGTTCCCTTCACCGGAATCGAACCCGGGACCCGTCAATCTGCAGGTTCTCTCCACTGAGCCAGCCTGGCTGGGGCTCCTCTGTGTTTTCTTTGAGAAGTTCTGTAGCTTTATAATTGTGCATTTTGAGTTGACTTTTGTTTAGGATGTAAAGAATGGATCGAAGTTCATTTTTTTCAGTATGGATATCCAGTTGGTCCATCACTATTTGTTTAAAATATAGTCCTTTCTCTGCTGATTTGCCTTTTCACTTTTGTCAGAAGTCACTTGATTATATACTTATGACTCTATTTCTGAACTCTACTCTGTTACGTTGATCCATCATTTATCTTGGCACCATAGCACAGTGTCTTGATTACTGTATATTTAAGTTTTGAAATCAGGTAAGTCCTCCAACTTTGTCCTCCTTTTTCGAAGTTGTTTTGGCCATGCTTGGTTCTTCGCATTTCCAAATGAATTTTTGAGCCACTTGGTCAATTTCTACAAAAAAAGCTTTCTGGAATTTTGACTGGGGTCGTGTTGAATCTGTAAATCAAGCATGTCAAACTCAAAGGCTAACACGGGCCAAATTAACAAGGTTTAAGTGTATGTGGGCTGCAAGAAGCCAAAAGCTTCCATTTTCATAGAAACAGGTGTGTTTTGATAGAGACGTGCTGAATGCAAAGGGCTGAAAGAAATGAGTCATTGTTAACAAAATAATAGAAATTAATACTTGAACATTAACTTACCAGACCCCGAATAACTGCACAGATTAACAAACTTAACGCAGACGAACCTCCGAAAGGGAAATGTCTCCGGCCGCGCACACCAAGCAAGTCAGTGCGAGACTGAAGACGCGGCCGGCGGCGGCTAAGGCATTCGCTGCTGGTGTCAGCGGAGAGCTGGTGCGCCTGCGCGTAAGGGAAATGCGTGCAACGTGATTATAGCAATCAGCCATTAGCAACTGTTGTATTTCGTTATTAACAATTACGTATAACAGGATACGATAAAAATTAAGCTGTGAAATTTTTATTACACACTGTTACATTGGCTGGGCCACAAAAATATTCATTCTGGGCCCATGTGTTTGATGACATGCTTGCTATAAGTCAGTTTGGGGTGAATTGACCCTAAACAATAGTCTTCTGAGCCACAAACAGGGTATGCTCATTTACTTAAGTGATCTTTAATTTGTTTTTAGCAATATTGCATATAAAGTACAAGTTTTTAAATCAGATTTATCCCTAAGTATTTTATTTTTTGAAAGTTATTACAAATGGTAATAGTTTTTTTAAATTTCAGTTCTGATTGTTTATTGCTAGGATATGGAAATGCAATTAATTTTTGAATATGATCTTATATTCTGCAGTTTTGCTAAACTCACTTATTATTATTTTTTTTTAAATCTTTCATCTTGCCGAAACCAGTTTGGCTCAGTGGATAGAGCATCAGCCTTCGGACTGAAGGGTCCCAGGTTTGATTCCAGTCAAGGGCATGTACCTTGGTTGCGGGCACATCCCCAGTAGGGGGTGTGCAAGAGGCAGCCGATCGATGTTTCTCTCTCATCGATGTTTCTCTCTCATCGATGTTTCTAGCTCTCTCTCCCTCTCCCTTCCTCTGTAAAAAAATTAATGAAATATATTTTTTTAAAAATCTTTCATTCTTTTTTTAGTCCAAATATATTTTTATTGATGTCAGAGAGAAAAAGAGAGAGGGAGAGAGAGATGGAAACATCAGTGATGACAGAGAGTCACTGATGAGCTGCCTCCTGCATGTCCCACACTGAGGATCAAGCCACAGACAGCCTGGGCACGTGCCCCCCTGAGACTCGAACGGAACGGTGACCTCCAGGCTCAGAGGCGGACACTCAGCCACTGAGCCGCCTGCCCGGCTCATTGCAGTTTTTAGAAAGGATCCTTAAGATTTTTACATAGAGCCCAAACCGGGGTGGCTCAGTGGATAGAGCATTGGCCTGCGGACTGAAGGGTCCCAGGTTCGATTCCGGTCAAGGGCATGTACCTTGGTTGCGGGCACATCCCTACTAGGGGGCGTGCAAGAGGCAGCTGATTGATGTTTCTCTCTCATCATCGATGTTTCTGACTCTCTATTCCTCTCCCTTCCTCTCTGTGAAAAATCAATAAAATATATTTAAAAATAAGATTTTATATAGAGACGGTCATGGGGTCTGTGAATAAGGAAAACTACTTCATTTCTAGATGCACCCAAAAACAGGAAGGCAGGGATAAGAAAACAAATGAAAAACAGAATAAACAAAAAGCAAGATATAAGTGGTCAGACTTAACTTCTAATACATCCATACTCACTTCAGGACAAATGCTGTGAAAATGCCCCAGGGGCCCAGGTCGGGAAAGGAGATGTAAAAACACGGCGCCTACAGGGACCGGCAGTGCCCGGCTCCAACAGTGTTCGGGCGGAGCAGACGGGGGCGCCCCTTCCAGCCCCCAGCCCCTCTCTGCGTCTTCTCCCGTCACCACCTCGGGCCACCTGCCAGACCAGCCAGCTCCCCGCTTTTCCTGCCTCCACTCCTTGTCCCGAACAGCCAGGAGCTCCCAAACCCGTCAGAGTTGTCCATCCGGTGGGGCTGCGTCAGCCGCCTGGCCAGCCGGCGTCTCCGAGCCTCCTGCACCTCCTCTTCCTTTTTCAAAAACATCTTGTTGATGCTTTACAGAGAGGAATAGAAAACTAGAAACATCCATCAGCTGCCTCCTGCACACCCCCCACTGGGGATGTGCCCCAGCCAAGGTACATGCCCTTGACTGGAATCGAACCCGGGACCCTTCAGTCCGCAGGCCGACGCTCTATCCACTGAGCCACACCGGTTTCGGCTTCTATACCTCTTCTCTCTGGGCTGCTATTTCGGCCATGACTGTGTGGCTCTGGAGGAGGGGCCGTTTCTTCCAGAGTTGGCAGAGAATACGTCTGAAGGCTGCGGAGCGTGGCCGCCGCGTCTCGCCCCGGACGTGCGGGAACCTTCCGGGACGAGTGGGAAAGGCAGGGCCCTGTGGCCGCGCCCGGCCTTGGAGAGACACCTGAACCGGGCCCTGGGGGAGCTGCAGGCCGGGGCCCACCCGCAGACCCCCAGCCTCGTGGCTTTCTGAGAACCCCTTCCTGGATGAGGAGGTGAAACTCACCACTGACTCACTTCCGCAGGCTGCGGGCCCCCCAAGGCCGGGCTGGGAGTGTCTCTTCGAAAGGCTCCCCCTCAAGCATGACCAGGAGCTTTGGAGCCCAGAGGCCTTTCAGAGGCCCCTCTGCACCCCCTGGGGTCTGGCTTTTACCTGAGCCTCTCCCTGGAACTGCCAGCCCTTCTTTTCACCACCCTGGACCCGCTCCCGTGCACTGGACCAAATGGAAGGGCTTTTTGCAGGAAAAAAAAGGAAATAAGCAACAGCCATGGCTGGTGTTCAGTGGGTAGAGCATGGGCCTGTGCACTGCGGGCCGGTTCTGTTCCGGTGAAGGGCAGCACACACGGGCCTGTGCACTGCGGGCCGGTTCTGTTCTGGTGAAGGGCAGCACACGGGCCTGTGCACTGCGGGCCGGTTCTGATCCGGTGAAGGGCAGCACACACGGGCCTGTGCACTGCGGGCCGGTTCTGTTCCGGTGAAGGGCAGCACACACGGGCCTGTGCACTGCGGGCCGGTTCTGATCCGGTGAAGGGCAGCACACACGGGCCTGTGCACTGCGGGCCGGTTCTGTTTCTGGTGAAGGGCAGCACACACGGGCCTGTGCACTGCGGGCCGGTTCTGATCCGGTGAAGGGCAGCACACACGGGCCTGTGCACTGCGGGCCGGTTCTGTTCTGGTGAAGGGCAGCACACACGGGCCTGTGCACTGCGGGCCGGTTCTGTTCTGGTGAAGGGCAGCACACACGGGCCTGTGCACTGCGGGCCGGTTCTGTTCTGGTGAAGGGCAGCACACACGGGCCTGTGCACTGCGGGCCGGTTCTGTTCCGGTGAAGGGCAGCACACACGGGCCTGTGCACTGCGGGCCGGTTCTGTTCTGGTGAAGGGCAGCACACACGGGCCTGTGCACTGCGGGCCGGTTCTGTTCTGGTGAAGGGCAGCACGCCTGGGCTGCAGGTTTGATCCCCAGTCCTGGTGGGGTGTATGTGGGGGGTAGCCAGTCAATTGATGTCTCTCTCACATCGATGTTTCCCTCTCCCCCCCTCCCTCTCTCTCTCTCCCCCTCCCTCCCTCCCTCCCTCTCTCTCTCTCCCTCTCTCCCTCTCTCCCTCCCTCCCTCCCTCCCTCTCCTCTTTCCTCCCCCCCACCCACATCTTGCCCACCCTTCCTTTCACTCTCTCTAAAAATCAGTGGAAAAAATGTTCTCAGGTGAGGATTAACAACAATAAAAGTCAACCAATGAATGCATAAACAAGTGGGTCAACAAAAATCCACTTCCTTTCTGAACTCTACAACGATAAAAGGGTGAGATGCTAATTAGACCGGCTGTCCTTCCAGACGAAGCAGGGCTGCTAGAGGTCCAGGCGCCTGCCGGCAGCCAGGGAAGCCGGTGCACAGCCGGGGGAAGGAAGGCCTACTCCGGCATGACTTTCCTGGTCAAGCTTCTAGTTAATAAAATAAAAAGATAAAAAATATTTTTTATTACTGTTTTTAAAAAATATATATATTTTATTGATTTTTTACAGAGCAGAAGGGAGAGGGATAGAAAGTCAGAAACATCGATGAGAGAGAAACATCGATCAGCTGCCTCTTGCACACCCCCTACTGGGGATGTGCCCGCAACCAAGGTACATGCCCTTGACCGAATGGAACCCAGGACCCTTCAGTCCACAGGCTGTCGCTCCATCCACTGAGCCAAACCGGTCTCGGCTTGATCACCGTCTCAAGCAATTTGAGTGGTCCTTTGTGTTGGTTTCATGTTTCTTCTGTTTAGGGTTTGTTGAGGTTCTTACATTTGTGGTTTACTGTTTCAAATCTGTATAACTTTCAGTTATTGAAACACTTTATATTTTACATAACAAGTCAACATTTTGTGGCATACAGTTCTGTGAGTTCTAGCACAGGTATAGATTCTTGTAACCACCAGTTCAAGTCAGGACACAAAACCATTCCATCACTGTAAAACTCCCTTATGTTGTGCCTTTGTAGACAGTCGTTACCTCTTTTTAAAATATAAATACGTGTTTTTAATGATTTCAGAGAGAAAGGGAGAGAGAGATAGAAACATCAGTGATGAAAGAGCATCATTGCAAGTCCCCCACTTGGCATCGAGCCTGCCCTGGACCAGAATCGAACCTGGGGCCCTTCCGTCTGCAGGCAGATGCTCTATTCACTGAGCCAAAGCGGCTAGGGCGACAGTCATTAGTTCTTGAAAGACTTCATTTACATGCATATTAGGGACAACTTGGTGTCCCACTGCTCAGTGATGCTATGCCTGTGTTTTCTGTCGTTGTGAGTTTTTTTCTGTTTCGTTATGGATAGTTTATACTGCTCAGTCTAATCTGTTATCAGTCTTCCCTGGTGTATTTTTTCATTTCAGAAATTCTGCTTTTCAATTGTAAAGTACAAATGGGCCGGTTTCCTTATCTGTTCTCAACATGCTCTTGCTTTTTCTCTGCCTCCTTGAACACACACATGTGTATAATGTCTTTCTTAAAGGCCCTTGTCCTTTGATTCCGTTGTGTGTCATTTCTGGGTCTGGTTATGTTTGTTTCTTCTTGTTCTCGGTCATTCCTGCTTCTTTACATGCCTTGTACTTTTAGTTGAGAATTTCTTGCTGTTGGGTGCTAGATTATTAAACTATATTATTTCTGAAAGTAAAAAATGTTACCCTGTAAGTATTTTTTAGCTTTGTTGAGGGACACGGTTATGTTAATTGGAAATAGATTGGGTCCTTTTGAGGTTTTTAAAACTTTGCTAGGCAGGTTCTGAGCAGTCTTTAGTTTAAGAAAGTGTTTCTCAGCCTCTGGGACCCGCTGGTTCCTGTTGAGGGGCTGCCCAGTGCTTTGCCGGATGCCAGCAGCTCTGTGGCCTCTACCCACCAGATGCCAGTAGCACCACAGTCATGAGCTGAGAGTGGTTTTCAGCCTTTAAGAAATCGGAGAGCCCTGGCCGGTTTGGCTCAGTGGACAGAGCGTCGGGCAAGGGCTCGATCCCCAGTGCGGGGCGTGCAGGAGGCAGCTGGTCAGTGATTCTCTCCCACCACCGATGCTTCTTTCTCTCTCTCCTCTCCCTCTCCCTTCCTCTCTGAGATCAGTAAAAGTACGTAAGGCCCTGGCTGGGCAGCTCAGTTGGTTAGAGCGTCATCCCAATATGCCAAGGTTGTGGGTTCGATCCACAGAGCACATACAAAAATCAATCGATGAATGCATAAATAAGTGGAACAACAATCAGTGTGGCTCTTCTCTCTTGCAAGTCAATTAAATGTTAAAAATAAGTAAAATAAAATAAAAAGTTGTAGAAAGAAAAGAAAAAAAAGAAGCAGCAGCAGCAATGAGACCACCGTATGGGGTCAAAAAAGCCAAATATTTATAGAGAGATTTTCAACCTCCAGTATGGGAGACATTCTTTTCCTGTTGGAGACAAATGGTAGTGTGCAAAAAATAGCATTTTTCCAGTACAGAGAGCAGTTAACACAGGCCTGGAAATTAGAGTATGATTTGATTGATATGTGTCTGCCACTTAGTAACTATTTGACATTGGGAAAAAGTGTGTTTAATCCTCACCCAAGGATATGTTTTCATTGATCTTCAGAGAGAGAGACATCGATGTGAGAAACGAACGTAGGTCTGTCTCCTCCCGTCCGTGCCCTCACCGGGACTCGAATCCAAAACCTGGCTGTGTGCCGTGACCGGGAATCGAACCCGGAACCTTTGGTATATGGGACGACACTCCACCCAACTGAGTCCCCAGCCAGGGCATGACATTGGGCAAGTTTTTAACTCTGCACTTCAGTTTCCTCTCTTGCAAAATAGAGTCAGTGTACTTATCAGTTAGGTTTTGGAGAATTAAATGACAGTGAACAAAAGCATGTGGCTCAGTGTATGCATGACACAGGACAGCTGTTACTGTTATTTCAGGAGTGTCTCTATAGGATCTCTGGATGTGTATGTAGGGTCATCTTTTACTAATTTGGAGAATTATTTGTTATCTTTCAGGTCATGCAGAAGGATTTTGTATGATGTGTACAATGCAAGCACATATCACCCAGGCACTCAGTAACCCTGGGGATGTCATTAAACCGATGTTTGTCATTAATGAGATGCGGCGTAAGTATCACTAACAGTTCATATTAGTATTTATTAGCTAATTGGTCTTAATGGCCTACCTGGTAAAAGATGAGCCTGTTGTTTATTATAAAAACAAGTAAACATATTTTATCATACATGGAGAAGCCTTTAATAACACTCTTTTAGTCATTTACTATATAGATTTTGAAACATTAAAGCAAAAGATAGCAATATAAGAAGAAAATAGTATTCAATTTAATGTAAACAAATGAAAAAAATTTTAACTCAACTTGTTAATAAAATCATTGATAATTTTACAATGAGTTTTCCCCTCCCCCCAGATATTTGGATTTTTATGCTGAGTAATACTAATATTATCCGACATGTTTCTTTAAATTGATTTGAATTAGTTACACTATACAGAGTGACAGTAATTACCAAAATACAGTTAATTACACGTTTAAAGAAAGATTTATGCTCTGCCTTAGCAAATTTGTGGACAAATTTTATTTTTCCTATTTAATTTTTAAATGACTGAAATCTTTCTCTTGCATCGTAATGGCACAGGCTGCACAAAGTTTTCTTATGCACTTTATGCGTGTGTTTTTGCAATAAACTTTTACATCATCTTAAGTTGGAATAAAAAATGCGCAAAATTTTTTAAAAACCTAATTCTTAATCTGATATCGAGCTAGATAATTACATGGGTGGATAATCATACAGTTACAGATATTTACAATGTAAACATTTTTTTACACATCATTGGATTCTGGCAAAATTTTAGCTGAGGATGATTTTTTTGTTTAATAAATAAATAGTAAATAAATAAATATATAAGACATGATTAACACTTTTCAATCTAAATCTTTAAGAAAATGTAATTTTTCTGTGTTTGTCTGTACTTACATCCATGAATGTACACACACACACGTAGTTCAATTCTGAAATTGCCGTTTTTGTATTGCTGCTAGAATATTGGCAGTTCATGACTTAAGCTAATACATATTAATATATTCAGGCGCATAAAATTCTACATGTGAAGTTTTATTTATACTTTTGCTTAGATTTTTATTATTATGCAATTTTGTCTTGCAACTGTTCGTTTAGAAATAGGACTGAAACGCTCCTGAGAATGTAACATACAGGTTATCAGGATAGAACTTAGATAGGTTTCCACACTCATGTTCTGCGTGGATTCTCTTAGGGAGATCGTCACCAGACGTCAGGTGTGTGCAGTAACATAACATTGTGGACCATTTTGAGGCCATATAGCCGAGGTTGAATTTACTCAAGTTCAGCTGGATTAACTCACTAAAGCCATGGGTAGTGTCTCCGCCTCCTCGCTGGGCGCTCAGACTCTTGTACCTGTGGACGTCAGTGCTCGAACTCTTCTCAGAACAGCTGGTCTTACTGCTGTTTCCCCATCCAGTGATTCCCAGGCGTGTTCTAACTAACATGCTGTCATAAGGCAGAACTTTTGGGGGGTATAGCCTGGGCCTATTATGTGATGATGACGCTTTAACTTAAACTTTATAGGTATAGCTAGGCACTTCCGTTTTGGAAACCAAGAAGATGCTCATGAATTCCTTCAGTACACTGTTGATGCTATGCAGAAAGCGTGCTTGAATGGCAGCAATAAGTAAGTACAGCAGCCCCGCAGTTGTTCTCCCAGCCCCCACTAGTGCTGGCGTCTCCTTCATCTGTCTGAGTTCTTGTTCTTGTGCGGATGTGTGTGCTTGTGCGATCGCGTGTGGCCCCTGTAATTCTGCACAGCTCTGCTCATGTCACCGTCGGACTGTTTTTCAGATTGGACAGACACACGCAGGCCACCACGCTTGTTTGTCAGATATTCGGAGGATACCTGAGGTCGAGAGGTAAACGTTCATTTACAGCTTTTATTTACAGCGGCCCTGGCCGGTGGGGCTCAGTTGGCTGGAGTGTCATCCTGGGCACCCCATGCGTTGGAAGGTCGCAGGTTTGAGTCCCAGTCATGGCACATACCTAGATTGCAGGTTCAATCCTTGATTGGCAACCGATCTATGTTTCTCTCTCACACTGATGTTTCTCCATCTCCCTCCCCCCCCCCTCTCAATTCAATAAAAAACATACCCTCAGGAGAGAATTAAGAAATAAAAGAATTTTTTAAAAAGTTGATAAGATGATCCATGCATATGATTTTAAGGAAGCAAACTGTAGAAAGAATGGAAAATGTGTCCTCCATCCAGCCCAGACTTCCATCCCTGCTTCTCAAAGACAGTCCCGAGCTAGCTTCTAGTGTCCTTCCAGTAGCTTCCTGTGCATAAAAGAACTGGGAGCATGCTAGATGTAGCCCTTTCGGTTTTCTCCCAACATTAGAAGTTTTTTACACTTCAGCACACACAGGGCTGACATCGTCTTTCACAGTTGCGTTGTTTTCCCTGTATCCCCTATCCAGGAGTCTCAGGTCACTTCTAATTCTTTAAATGATCATCAGTGCCTATAAACATCCTTGTGCACATGCCTTTATGTCCATGTGAAATGCATGTGCAGGGTAATTCTCGGCATTAGAATGTCTGCGTGGAAGGCTGGTGTGGGACCCGACACTGCCCTGTCCTCCTTCCCGGGTCACACCTGCTTACAGCCCGACCAGCCGTGTGTGCCGGGGCCAAAGTCACGGCACTTTGGCTCACGCTGTGTAGCATTAACGTTGTTTGCCAGATCTAATAGGAGAAGCTGTACCTTGTTTTAATTTTTTTTTTTAAATATGTTTTATTGATTTTTTACAGAGAGGAAGGGAGAGGGATAGAAGGTCAGAAACATTGATCAGCTGCCTCTTGCACATCCCCCGCCGGGGATTTGCCCACAACCAAGATACATGCCCTTGACCGGAACCGCAGTCTGACGCTCTATCCACTGAGCCAAACCAGTCTCGGCTAATTTTTTATTTGTAATAGTGTTTTTGTGTTAAGTCATCTTAAGAGTTGGGATGCCATAATGATTACACTCTGCTTATCTTTGCATTTTGTTTTTATTTCAGTCAAATGTTTAAATTGCAAAGGCGTTTCAGATACTTTTGACCCGTATCTCGATATAACACTGGAGATCAAGGTAAGCTGGATCGTTGTGTGACAGTGAAGTTTAAAAACCGTGTGGACGGACATAACTTCATGTATTTGGAGTTCACTGACAATTAAGACTGACTTGTTAGAGAACGTGAATTTAAAGTTTTACTGTGCCAAGACTTACGTACGGGTGACTATTTGAACTTATTCAAACGACGACAGCAATTGCTATAAGTTACTGCTAATTCATAGCAATATAATTGTAGTCAGCATCATAATTTTAAAACACCTAATTTTTGTATTACCTTTTCATGTTTCACTACTTAACCTTAATAAAATCAGATCTTGATAACTATATTAGCCAAAGTAGATGGTGCTTATTATTTAGAAATTTTGTTTCCTGCCTGTTCTAAACTCTTATTTTTGTTGTTGTTATTCTTAAGCTTTATTTTTTCTGATTTCGGATGTAATGTGAGTTTGTGATAAAATGAGAAATATTGCAGATAGACATGAGCCATCCTGCAGAATGAGCTGTTCCCGTCACTCTGATACGAACTGTCCCAGAGTGTCACTCACCCTCCACAAATGGGGTCACACCTGGACTCCGACCCCTGAGTGGACAGACCAGTTTTCAGGCCCCATTCCAAACTGGTGGACATCCGGTTTGTTTCCATTTTTAGACTGTTTTTCAGAGTGCTTCGGCCAGCAGCCTCTTTACAGACTTTTGTTCACTTTCATCTGATCATTTTTTTAAAAATATATTTTATTGATTCTTCACAGAGAGGAAGAGAGAGGGATAGAAAGTCAGAAACATCGATGAGAGAGAAACATCAATCAGCCGCCTCTTGCACACCCCCATGCCCCGGACTGGAATCGAACCCGGGACCTTTCAGTCCGCAGGCCGACGCTCTGTCCACTGAGCCAAACCGGCTTCGGCTAATCTGATCATTTTTAATGGGAGGGGAAATAACTTGATGTGTCTACATATAAAAATGAATCAAGAACATTTCTTTTTTTTTTTTTTAATTGATTTGAGAAAAGAAGAAGAAGGAGAGAGAGAGACAACATGGATTGGCTGCCTTCTGCACGTCCCCTACTGGGGAATGAGCCCACAACCCGGGCATGCGTCCTGACCGGGGGTCAAACCAGTGACTGCTTGGCTCCCGGCAGTGAGCGGTGACGGTGCTGCCTCTCTTCCCAGGCTGCTCAGAGTGTGAGCAAGGCGCTGGAGCAGTTTGTGAAGCCCGAGCAGCTGGACGGCGAGAACTCATACAAGTGCAGCAAGTACGGCGGGGTGCTGCCCGGGGGGGGGTCCCTTAGCCGCCGATGCCACCTGGGGAGACACTGGTCTCTGTCTCCAGGGCCAGGCGGGGCAGGGAGAGCAGGGCAAGCCCACCTGCGAGACGTCTGCCCGCAGCAGCGTTCCGTGCACTCTGCTGTTGGGGGGGCTGGGGGCAGCCCCTTCTCCGGGAGCCTCTCCACGCTCTCCCCAGCATTGCTGGTGGTGTCTGCTCGAAACCCTTAACTCTGATTGTCTCTTAGGAGGCTTCCCCCCGAGGTCGAGAGAGCCTTGGCTGTGTGTTTAAGTGGAGTTTCACCTTAGAGTCAGTGGTACTTGTTCTTATCAAACACTTCTTTGTGGGAAGGAGGCTCCCTTCTGCCCTGGCCACAGGGGTTTCACCGCGTTAAACTCCACGGACACTTCGAATCATTAGGTTTCTTCCTGTTGTGTCCGATAGATCCTTGTTTTCACAGAATTATGCCAGCCTGGAAATCTGTTTGTCAGTTTGTTTTGAGTTGACAGAAACTCGTATTAACCTAACCCGAGAAAATCGGTCACCTGTGTGGCTGTCACCTCAGAGTCACCCCACTTCCTTTCTCTGTCATGCTGACTAAGCAGTTTCTCTGTGTTTTAAAAGTTTGTATTTTTACTGTTGGTTGAAAGGGTTGTTTTTCTTATCTAGTACCCTTTGGAAACTTAATTTAGAACTAGAGGCCTGGTGCACGGAATTCATGCATGGGGATTTGGGGGATGTCCCTTAGCCCGGCCTGCACCTCTCCAATCTGGGACCCCTTAAGGGATGTCTGACTGCCTAATGGGTAATCGGACATCCTTCTCACAATTCAGGACTGCTGGCGCCAAACTGCTCACTTGCCTGCCTCCCTGATTGCCCCTAACTGCTTCTGCCTGCCAGTCTGATCACCCCCTAACCACTACCTTGCCAGCCTAATTGATGTCTAACTGCTCCCCTGCCAGCCTGTTTGCCCCCAGCTTCCCTCCTCTGCCAGCCTGGTCACCCCTAACTGCCCTCCCCTGCAGGCTTGATCACAACTGCCCTCCCTTGCAGGGTCTGGAACCTCCCAACAGCCCTCCCCTGCTGGCCATCTTGTGGTGGCCATCTTGTGTCCACATGGGGGCAGGATCTTTGACCACATGGGGGCAGCCCTCTTGTGTGTTGGAGTGATGGTTAATCCGCATATTACTCTTTTATTAGATAGAATAGAGGCCTGGTGCACGGGTGGAGGCCAGCTGGTTTGCCCTGAAGAGTGTCCCAGATCAGGGTGGGTTGAGGAGCAGCCTGGGCGAGGGGCCTGTGGAGGTTTGCAGGCCGGCCACGCCCCCAGCAACCCAAGTGGAGGCCCTGGTATCTGGGACTAATCTATGTTTACAATTGAAACTTTATAGCCTGGAGCGGAGCTAAGCCTCTGCTCCCTCCGGGGTGGCAGCCATTTCTGTTTGAAACATTGTACCCTAGAGTGGAGGCCTAGGCCAGCAAAGGCTGCCTGGAAGCTTGGCTTCCTCTGTTGCCAGAGAAACCCAAGCCTCTGTTCTCTCCAGCTCAGTGGCTGCCACCATTTCTGTATCTTTTATAATTGAAACTTTGTAGCATTGAGTGGAGGCCTAAGGAGGCAGAAAGCTTGGCTTCCTCTGTTGCTGGGGAAACCCAAGCCTTTCTCCTGCTCTCAGTGGTGGCAGCCATCTTGGTTGGGGCTTATTTGCATAATTTGCTCCTGATTGGCTGGTGGGCGAGGCTGTGGGCATGGCTTGTGGGTGTGGTGAAAGTACAGTCAAATTTTGCATATTACTCTTTTATTAGATAGGATGTTTAGAGAAATAACAAGGGAAAGACTAAAATATAAGAAACATACTTAATCTTCTTAATTATTTGTTTCTGTTTATTTCAAGATGTAAAAAGATGGTTCCAGCTTCAAAGAGATTCACCATACACAGATCCTCCAATGTTCTCACACTTTCTCTGAAACGCTTTGCAAATTTTACTGGTGGAAAAATTGCTAAGGTTTGTAGACATTAGTAACCTTCATGCTGAGCCTTTCAAGGCTCAGTGTCATTAGCTATTATGATTATGAACAATTGAACTGAACAGTTTTTTTATTAGATTTTCTAAATTCTTCCAGCACTTGATGTAGGAAGAAAATGTCAAAGCATTGAGCCAGTAGTGTATTTTGTGTGTTTTTCTATATCCTATAGCTGGTTAGACTTTCTGATGATAGAATTGGTAACTTACCTGAGTTTGGACTTGTAGTCAGTGAGGAGAGAGAGTGTGTCATTTGAAATCCTGCTACGTCTGGCCACTCTCCCGTTGTTTTTCCCGGCTGGTGTTCTCTGGTTGGTAATACATTTACTTCCCCGTTTCCTTCCCACTTTCTGAAGATTGAAAGTGGTCAATTTATACACAATTCATTCCTGAATTAGTAAAAATAAAAATAAGTGATAATGAAAGTCCAGAATTATCATTCTATAACATCTCTTTTGATTAGTTTGAAGAATTAATAGGATCCTTAATTGCTCAAAGAAAACAAAGAATACAGTGGGATTGCATTAAACACACTTAGATTCAGATATGTTCCAGGTTAACCGTGTCTTTTGAAATAGGGTTCATTGAATTAGGTTCCTGCTGGAACGTCATAGAGCGTAGTGTGTGCAGGTGCCCTGCCCTGCACCGCCCCTAAGGACCCCATTCCCAAACACATGGGGTGGTCTGTGCCTTCAGAATCATGTTCCTTTTCCTCCTCCCATTTCTGTTTAGGATGTAAAATATCCTGAATATCTTGATATTCGACCATACATGTCTCAGCCAAACGGAGAACCGATTATTTATGTTTTGTATGCAGTACTGGTCCACACTGGTTTTAACTGCCACGCTGGCCATTACTTCTGCTACATAAAGGTAAGCTGTGTGGATTTGCTGATGTCTCTTTATTTACCGGGCACTGTAAGGGAGCTCTGGTGTTCCGTGGGGAAGGTGGGACTTTACAGCTAAAATGTGCAGGTCCGTTTTTCTTACCTTTCTCTGGCTCAGTGTCCCCGGTTCTCTAACCATACTGACCTCTCATTGGCCCCTGCAGGCTAGCAATGGCCTCTGGTATCAGATGAATGACTCCATCGTGTCCACCAGCGACATCAGATCGGTACTCAGTCAACAAGCGTATGTCCTCTTTTATATCAGGTATTGTCAGGAGAACAGATTCTCACGTTTTCTGTTATTTTATTTCCGTTCATCTCATCATCATACTTAAATTCACTTAATGTGGATCCTTACTGGGTTATTTTTAAAACCGCAGCTCGATGCTCGGGGGAGTAAGGACAGCAGCTTCTGCGGAGGGTCCTGAGTGTGCTTTGGCTGCCAGCCGTTGGGCAGGTTGACCGCACACAGAGGAAGGGAAAGGGATAGCTGAGGAGGGCAGGCTTCTGCTGCTGGCCTCCATGGGGGGGCCCGGGCTGTGGGGGTCTCGGGAAGCGCTGGGTGTGGACCCCTCTCAGCCTCTGCTCATTTCTTACCTGCCCTTGCTGAAGACTCCTTGGCTTACTCCATTGCTGGAAGGGCGTGGCCTTGGCGAAACTCTGAGGTTGTGCTTCAAGGTACTGATGTATAACAGCTGATCAGTCATAGAAAGATCAGACACATTAGAGCAAATCCATATGTTGGAATATTATGCAGTTGTTAAAAGTGATTTGTATGAAGCCCCCCCCCCCCCTTTTTTTTAGTGACAGAGAACGTGTTTAATAAATATGGTGGCAAAAGCAGTCTGAGGTTTTATACTGTGGAAAAACCAGTATAGGCTAACGTGTAGAGCAGCGGCCGCCAACCTTTCGGACCTCACAGAACACGAGTGGTCCGTGGACCACGGCTTGGTGACTGCTGGTATGGAGGATACTCTCTCAGATGTGAAGAGCAGGTCCTCGAAGGGGCGAGGTCAGCCCAGTGCTTGAGCATCACTCTGAGCCAGGAGGTCGCGGTTCAATTCACACGCCCGGTTGTGGGCGCAGTACCTAGTGGGAAGCGTGCAGGGGCAGCCGACCATTGATTCTCATATTGATGTTTCTCTCTGTCCCTCTCCCTCTCTGAAATCAATTTTTAAAAAATCTTCTTAAAAAAGTACCGTTTACCCATTTACCCTGGTGATGTCCCAATCTGAGCACCTGACGTTGACCTTGACCTAAAAGCCTGTGTGCTCTCTGTTCGCTACAGCAGATTAGTCTGTTACCTGGGACTCATCAGTGAACCTGTTCTAAGGAGATGTCCTGTGTAACCCTAAGCATTGCCACTCTCCGTCCCCAGGTCCCATGATGTGAAAAATGGAGGTGAACTTACTCATTCCACCCACAGCCCCGGCCAGTCCTCTCCCCGGCCCATAATCAGTCAGCGCATCGTCAGTAACAAACAGGCCACGTCAGGGTTCATCGGACCACAGCTTCCTTCTCACATGATAAAGGTAACTCTGTTCCACAGGTAGAATGTAATCTTTCTGTTAATTTAAAAATGTATCATTCAGACCTTCAGGCTAGCATTGGAATAGTCGCCATACCCTCGTATGCAAATGAATTCCTTGTCAAAATAGTATATTCAAGCCATCTATTTATCTAAAAGGCTAAGTGACTGACCATCTGTCCAACCGTCCGACCGACCGGCCAGTACACACGACGCACACTGGCGGTTTATAAATAAACCTTGACTCGCGCATGGGCGATACCTGTAAAGCTCTCACCGGTGCCGATCACACACACGTGTGTTTTGATCTGTCATTGTAGATGGTGAATTTGGTTGTTTTTGCTGACATCAGACATGAGCCACATCATGAGTTATTCACCGACCGGCCGGTACATGTGATGCGCAGTAGCAATCCTATATAATAAAAGCCTAATATGCAATTGTCCCCTTTGGCGGTGGTTCAGCCGGAAGTTCGACCACTCACTGTGATGTGCGCTGGCCACCAAGGGCGGCACAGAACATGGCGGGCATTGGCGACACGCTATGACCTCTCTGTGGCTGCCTGGGGGCGGGGGATGATGGGGATGGAGGTGCAGTGAGAATGTGGGGTGTCCGCCAAGCTCGGTCTTACTCCCGCTACTACCCTCCTCCGGGACGCCAGGGCAGCCCCCACACTCAGGTGCCGGGTGCCCATGAGTAGCCTGGCACGTACCAGTGCAGCCTCTTCCAGGTGAGCCGGCCGCAGCTGCTAGGACCACAGGGGCCGGTTGGGCTCCTCGTGGGTTCACACAGGACCCAGTCTGCGAGGCGGCCAGGAGAGCGCGCTGCCTGCCCGGCTTCCGTGTGGCGCCATCGGGTGGACCAGAGGCCCACGCCATCTGCCGTGCTCCCCGCATCTCCGTGTGGGGACTCAGGCACAGTAACTCAGGCGGAGGGGGGCACACAGGGGCCCAGGGGCCCAGAGATCAGTTGGGACCTGCCCTTCCATGCCAAACACTTGCACTTCCTTCACTGTCCAGGCCTAGGGACCGCACCCATGTACAGATTTCATGCACCGGGCCTCTAGTTAAAAATAAACATTGACTGGCACATGTGCAACACACACAAAGCTCTCGTGACAATCCCACGTGTGTTTTAATTTTATACTATATCACATGTACTATTTTGACATGAAATTTCTTGCAGTACCTAGTAGGAAGCGTGCCTGGATTCATCTTCTAATTAATTTCCTTCCAATGTACACGAATCCATGCACTGGGCCACTAGTTTATTATAAAATGTTTCAAGTGCACGGCACATCTCAGAGTATGGATTAATGGTCAAAAAGCAGATGTTGGGTGTAAGTGTATTTAAATGCTTGAGAGTTTAGCTTCGTGCTGGACTTCCCTTCACTTGCTGAAATATTTGGGGACTCTTCATTAACGCCGGACTGCAGGAAAGTGGCCCCGAACCGGCAGAACACTTCCATTATGTCTGCGTCGCCCTCTCACCAGCCTGGTGCTCTCTGTGTCCAGCTGGGTGTGACCACACTTGCAGGCGGCCTCTTGGGGAGAGCTGGTGACGGGTCTGGGTCTTGAGACGCTTTGTGGAGCAGGGGCCCACCTTTTGGTACTTCCGTGTGAGGTGGTGGACGGCTTGTCCACACGGACAATCCCTTCCTCTGTGCTGTTGTGTTTCACAGCCTTTCAGTTGGGGTTCATTTGGTTTTGAGTCAGCAGATTGTCCAGTACGTGCTGTTCCCTGACATGGACAGTGTTTGGATTATAGCAGGAGTTACACAGCTGAGGCCTCTGGGAGCTGGGCAGGAGTTACACAGCTGAGGCCTCTGGGAGCTGGGCAGGCAGCGGGCTCCTGAGTTGGATGCTCGTAGGGTGACATCAGGACATGGGCCAACTGGCGAGCACATGCCCTGTATTGAGTGGTGGCTGCTACTCCCAGCCCGACCCCGTGAAACCATTGTGAAGGCCAAACAGAATTCATCATGAATCAGATTTCACCCAGGACCCCCAGTTTGCAGCCTCTAGAGTGCAGCAGCAGTAGTTGGAATCTGAGATTCAGAGATTTTGTTGGGGGCAGGGATGGCCTAGCCAGTGGTGCCTGAAGACACTCTTCTCTGTCTGCCCATGTGACCAGCTCCCTAGCTAACATGGCCAACGGCACTTCCCTGTTGGCTGGCACCTCCTCCTGCTGTCAGCTCTGGGCTCCCAGGAAAACCAGGGGGAACACAGGCGACTACTCAGAGAGGCCGGGGCACCTCTGTCCGGTTGGAGCAGAAAGAAGATGGTCTGGGCCGTGTTTTCCAGCAAAAGTGGTTGTCGCTGTTGTTAATAGTCAGGGAGCGGTGACCTGGGACAGGCTTATGCAGCAGGAGTGGGCGGGGAGAAGAGGCGTTTCTGGTGTGTAAAGCTTGTGATTTGTAAAAAGAAGAAGACCCCCTGGGAAGGGTCTGTAGCCAGAATGGGTTCTCTGTGACTGCAGTGCTCACCGGGGGCTGTGGTCTTCTTGCTTCCAGAACCCACCTCACCTGAACGGGACCGGACCCTTGAAAGAAACGCCCAGCAGCTCCATGTCGAGTCCTAACGGGAACTCCAATGTCAGCAGGGCTGGAGCCCTTAACGCTTCACCTTCTGTTCAGAACTGGTCAGTTCCCAGGGCCTCCGCTACCCCGGAGCACCCCAAGAAACAGAAAATCACCATCAGTCTTCACAGCAAGCCCCCCGTGCGCCAGGCTCAGTCTCAGCCTCACCTCCACAGCAGCTCTTCGGAGAGCCCCGCCAGGCCTGTCCCCTCTTCTACCGTTACCGCTTCTTCTGCAATGCAGTCTACCTCGAGTGCACCCACCACGCCACCTCCCAGTACAGTCTCAAAGCAGCCGGCCCCGAGCGAGTCGTGCGCCAAGCCCATGGTGAACGGCAAGTCCAAGCTGAACTCCAGCGTCCTGGTCCCCTACTGTGCCGAGTCCTCGGAAGAGTCTGACGAGGAGGCCAAGGGTCTCGGCAGGGAGAACGGGCTAGGGTCGGTGGGGAGCGCGACCCCTTCTGCTCTGGACGCTGAGGATGACGAGGCCTCTCAGCACGAGCTTCGAGAACCTGTGACTCTCAATGGTGCTAATGTCAGTGCAGACAGTGACCCGAAAGAGAACGGTCTGTCCTTGGATGGTGCCAGTTGCCAAGTCCAGCCTGACCTGCACTCAGAAAACCCCTTCTCCAAGGCGAACGGTCACCCTGGCAAGGTGAGTGGGGCGGGAGCAGGGTGGGCGGGCGTAGCTCTGCTTCGTTCACGGCGGGTCCCTGCTGGGCTTCAGGAGTGGGGAGTAGCTGCTAGAACTGGAACGTCTTTGTTTTTTTATTGTAGTTGATGCCTGCTCCTTTGCCACCTCTTCCGGAAGACAAGATCTTAGAGACTTTCAAACTCGGCAGCAGAGGGAAAGGCTCGACAGAGGAGACAAGGTAACGGTGACTGACGAGGAAGCCCGGTGCCCAGGGCGTGTCACTGGTTTAACCCTCACAGTCTTGGCTCCTCGGATGACTTGAATGGTCTATAGTATTTTTTAAAGTTTTCTTTATTGGTTAAGGTGTTACATATGTGTCCTCATCCCCTTTAACCCCTTCCAGTTCCCCCTCCCCACGCATGGCCTCACCCCCCGGTGTCCGTGTCCATTGCTTAGGCCTGTCTGCGTGCGTACAGTCCCTGTTGATCTCTTCCCCTCCCCCTCCCTCCCCCGCCTCCCCCGCCCTCCCCCGCCCTCCCCCGCCTCCCGCTGGGGTTTGACAGGCAGTGCTTCTCTGTCTCTGGGTCTGTTTCTGTTCGTTGGTTCATGTTGTTCATTATATTCCATAAATGAGTGAGATCATGTGATACTCATGTTTCTTTGGCTTATTTCACTTAGCATAATGCTCTCCAGTTCCATCCATGCTCTAGTTTGAAGCAGCCACCTTTTCCTCCTTTTTCTTCTTCCTCTTCTTTAAGAATACCTTTCAGCATTTCATATAATCCTGGTTTGGTATTGATGAACTCCTTTAACTTCTTATCTGTGAAGCTCTTTATCTGACCTTCAATTCTGAATGATAGCTTCGCTGGGTAGAGTAATCTTGGTTATAGGTTCTTGCTATTCATCACTTTGAATATTTCTTGCCACTCATGTCTGGCCTGCATAGTTTCTGTTGAGAAATCAGCTGACAATCATGTGGGTGCTCCCTTGTAGACAATTAAGTGTTTTTCTTCTCCTGCTTTTAATATTCTCTCTTTGTCTTTTGCTCTTGGCATTTTAATTATGATGTGTCTTGGTGTGGTCCTCTTTGGATTCTTTTTGTTTGGGGTTCTGTGTGCTTCCGGGACTTGTAAGTCTATTTCTTTCACCAGTTGGGGGAAGTTTTCAGTCATTATTTCTTTAAATAGATTTTTCAGTATCTTGCTCTCTCTCTTCTGGCTCCCCCATATTCGGATGTTGGTATGCTTGAAGTTGTCCCAGAGGCTTCTTACACTATCCTCAAATTTTTGGATTCTTTTTGCTTTTTGCTTTTCCAGTTGAGTGTTTTTGGCCTCTTGGTATTTCAAATCTTTGACTTGATTATTGCGTTCCTCTAGTCTGCTGTTGGGTCTCTGTAAAATATTTTTTATTCCAGTCAGTGTATGGTTAGTTTCTAATTGGTCCTTTTCCATATCCTCAAGGGTCTTGCTTAATTTATCGGTCTTTTCTAGGAACCTCTTGAAATACCTTATATCCAGTGGTTTTGAACTCTATATCCAGTCGTTTGCTTTCCTCCATTTCTTTCGCTTGTGATATGTTTCTGTGTCTACAAATTTTCACTGCTTCCCTGACTTGGTAGGGTAGCTTTGTGTGCTAGGTGTCTTGGCCTCCCCTGTTACCTGAGGTGGACACTCTTGGTGCACCCCTTTATAGACTGTGTATACAGCCTTGTTGCAGTTAAGTCTTGATTGTTGTTGGTATGACTGGGAGGAATTGATCTCCAGGCCAGTTGGCTGTGAGGATCAGCTGTGTCTATGCTGGGAGACAGCCTTATGCGACAAGACTTGAAAAGTTGCACAAGCCTCTGTGCTCAGCTTGGATGGGGTGGAGTTTCAGGATGGAGCTGACAGCCTTGGCTTCCAGTCAGCCCCGCCCCATGAGATTCCTGGGTCTCAGTGTCCGCAGGCAATTGCTGCAAGCACCTCGGAGTGAAAGGCACCAAGTTTTGCCTGCTGCCAAAGAGTCCAGTCGCTCCCCCAATGAATCCGGACTCTCAGATTCCAGCCCAGCACTGGGGTTCAGTGCAGTCAACTGGGTTTCAGCGCAGTTGGAACTGGGGTTCAGTGCAGTCTAGAGCTTTTGTCTCCTTTCTGCTAGAGCACACCAGCCAGTCACTCAGATGCCCCGTCCTTTCCGTGTGCGCGTCTCCATACCTCAGGCTTTGCAACATCTCTCATTCTCCGTGTGCATTTCTCTTCCCTTCTAGTTGGGGAATTTCTCCTCAGCCAGCTTTCCTGGGGTTCTGGATGGTGTCCGTTTTGTCTTTCGGTTGTAGTTTTGAAATTGTTGTGCGAGGCAGCAGTTTACCTATGCCGCCATCTTGGTTTCCCCTTGGGATTTGTTAATTTGCTTTTGTAAAGAGTAAAAAGATGTCAGCTGGTGGGCCCGGAAAGCTTGATGCCCTCCAGCTAGCACGTCTGCTCCTCGAGGCTGCCGAGGGCAGGCTGCTGTGCTGGGCACCGGCCCCGCCTCCCTCCGTCCCAGGACGGGCCGTGCCCCCAGCCACCAGATTAGACACTTCGTCTGCCCCCCCCCCCCCCCCGCGTTCTGAAGTTGAATCTGTGGACGGATACCCGTTTCCACGTGGTCATGTAAAAAGCCAGGACAGTGACCCACATGTAGCAGGAGTGAAGGAGGGAACGTGTGGAGCAGTTGGCTCCACGTGTGGACAGCCAGGCGAGCCTGCACCGCGAGAGGCCGAGCCCAGGGGGCGGGTCTGCAGTGGGGCGGCTTCCAGTGCAGCCCGAGGGCGGGAGCCGCACACGCAGAGCCGCCTCAGGGAAATGGCGGCCTGTGGGCAGCGCGGAGTGGCGTTCGGGCCGCTCCAGCCGTGTTCCTGGAAAAGCTCATTTCCCTGGGAGCTGCCAGGCACAGGCGCTGGGCTGCTCTGTGGGCCTGCCGCCCCGCCCACCCGCTCCCCCCGCTCCCCTGCCTGCTCCTCCTGTTCCCCCCGCTCCGCCCGCTCCCCCTGCTCCGCCCGCTCCCCCGCCCGCTCCCCCTGCTCCCCCCGCTTCCCCCGCTCCACCCGCCCGCTCCCCCCGCTCCCCCCCCAGCTCCCCCCGCTCCCCCCCCCGCTCCCCCTGCTCCCCCCGCTTCCCCCGCTCCACCCGCCCGCTCCCCCCGCTCCCCCCCCCGCTCCCCCCGCTCCCCCCCCCCCGCTCCCCCTGCTCCCCCCGCTCCACCCGCTCCACCCGCCCGCTCCCCCCCGCCCCCCCCCCGCTCCCCCTGCTCCCCCTCCATTCCCCCCGCTCCCCCCCGCTCCCCCCGCTCCCCCTGCTCCCCCCGCTTCCCCCGCTCCACCCGCCCGCTCCCCCCGCTCCCCCCGCTCCCCCCCCCCGCTCCCCCCGCTCCCCCGCCCGCTCCCCCTGCTCCCCCCCGCTCCCCCTGCTCCTCCCGCCCCCCCGCTCCCCCCCGCTCCCCCCGCTCCCCCTCCGCTCCCCCTGCTCCCCCCGCTCCCCCCGCTCCCCCCGCTCCCCCCGCTCCCCCCGCTCCCCCGCCCGCGGAGCCCCCTTCACTGTGACACCCAGACACGCCCGCGCTTCAGACCGGCCGCAGTGCTGGCCGCCGGCCGCGGGCGGGAAGGCTGAGCCGAGCGGGCAGACAGGCCCCGGTCTGTCCGGAGGACGGAACAGTGAGCACTGGTCACTGGCGCGCAGTTCCCTCCGGGCCGCCCGGTCTGGCTGTGTCCTCACGCCGGTGCGCGTGGCAGTCACGCCGCGTGCAGACCACGCAGCGTGTGGCCAACCGAGCGTCTCCTGCCGCGCTCTGGAAAACGTGTGCAGCGGCCACCTCCCTGCGCACGGGCCGGGGGGGGGCCCGGGGGGCCCGGGGGGCTGGTTGTCTCTGGCGGCTTCCATTAACCTCACACACACCGGGAGGCCCGTTGACCGGAGCCTGTGACTCACAGATGCTGAGTAACTGCGGGAGCCCCCCCCCCCCCCCCCCCCCCCCGTCGGAGGGAGAAGGAGCCAGAGGAACAGCCGAGCCCCCAGTCCTCTGAGCTGCTGGGCCTCAGGCCTGGCTGTTGAGGAGGAAAGTCCCGGGAAACAGAGCAGCTAGAGCCAGAGCGGTTGTTGCTAAGAGATGGGTAGGCGATGGGCTTGTTCTAGAACTCCGTGTTTCACCCGAGGAGGCAAGGACAGTGCGACGTTTCAAGAAACGGTAAGTTCAGGGCCTGGGAGGGCCGCTGGGGTTTTGTAACTGTTGGTTTTAACCGGACACATTGAAGGCATAAGACACTCAGTAAACAGGTTTTGAAGTGTTTGTCCCTGTGAGCCGGTGGCAGCAACCCGGAGTCTGGTGCGTGACTGACTTTTCTCTGTTTCCTCGGCCGCAGCGCGCCTGGAGCAGACGGAAGCCACACAGAGCATCCGGAGGCGGGACTGGAGCCCGGCAGCCCGGCCCCCGACTCCCGGGAGGACCCCGAGGCGGCCCCGGGTCTGAGCCGCAGATCCCAGAAGGCCTCGCCGCTCCCGGACCCCGGCATCCAACCCACCAAAGAGCAGGCCTCCGAGGGCCTCTCGGCGACACCTGAGGAGCCTGCGCCCCCGGCCCCCCATCTCGGCAGCGCCAGCAAGGACACCGTGGGGGACAATCGCCTGTCTAAACCGTGCGGCCCTGGGGAGTTCCCCGGGGACGAGAGCGGAGCGTCCCAGGACACAGCAGGGGCGCTCACAGAGAGTCCCCGGGACCCGGCGGCGGCGGAAGCCACGGGGAGGGCGAGCCCGAGTCCCTTGGCGCGTCCCGTGGGCGACGGGGAGCAGGAGCCGTCCGTCCCCGGCAGCCGAGACAAGTGCCCGGATGCGGACGACCCCCCTAAAGCCTCAGACGTTTCTAAAGTCCCGGGGGCGCCTGCAGACGAGCCGCCCTGCTCTCCGCTGGGCCAAGTCACGGTCACGGAAAACCGTTCGGAAGGGGTTGGGGCCCCCGAGCAGAGCCCCGCGGAGCCTGGTGACGGGGACAAGGCCGGGCCGCCGGGCCAGGCGCGGTCCCCCGTTAAGGAGAAGATCGGCGGCCCCCGGAAAGTGGACCGAGGCCATTACCGCAGCCGGAGGGACCGCTCGTCCAGCGGGGAGTTCCCACGGGACAGCAGGAGCCAGACCGAGGACCGCCACCGCCGGCGGCTCTCCGGCACGCGGGAGCGCGAGCGCTGCAGCGGGGGCCCGCACCACGCCTGTGAGCACCGCGGCCTGGCCCGCCACCGCCACCGCCACCCCCGCAGCCGCGGCGGCTCCGACCACGCCCGGGGCCGGCGCCACTCGGAGAGCGAGCACTGGGGCCGGGAGCGGAGCGCCCCCGACAGGGCGCGGTGGGACAGGTGCCGGTACTACCACGCCAGGTACGCCCCGTACGCGGCCCGGGAGGCGTGGGAGTGGCGGCCTCTGCACGGGGCCCGGGACCACGACCGGGACCGGGCCCGGGACCGCGCGGGCCCGTACGGCCGGCCGTACCGGGACTACTGCAGGAGCAGGAAGGGCTACGAGCCGGCTGCCAGAGAGAGGGAGCGGCCCCACTTCAGCGGCCCCCGCGGGCCCCCCCACGGCCTGCCCCCCCACCCCGACAAGTACGCCGAGAAGACGGCCCTTCCGCCCGAAGGCAGCGGCTGTCGCCTGGCCGAGCGCTTTCGCGACCACGAGGACGGGAAGTCGCACAAGCGGAGGTACGGCAGCATCGAGCGCGGGGACAGCTACGCCGACAGGAGCGCCTGGAGGAGCTCCCAGCGGGAGCCTTCGGGAGAACCGAGAGCGAAGAAGCACAAAAAATCAAAGAAGAAAAAGAAATCCAAAGACAAACACCGAGAGCGGGACTCCAGGTGAGGGCGTGGCCGCGGCCGCTCGCTGACAGCTGAGCGACAGGTGGGCCGGGCATGGTGGCCGATTGTGTTTCTCCTCTCTGTGGATTCTGAGATTTCACTGTTTTCACAGATTTCTGAAATTTAGCTCTGCTTCTAAGCTGTGTCCTACTTCACAGTATCGTAAAAAACACCTCGTTTTCCCAGGTCTCCCCGGTGTGAGGGATGCTTGCGCCTCGGGAGGAGCGGGCGACGCTCTGCACGGGGAGGCCGGGGCTCTGCCTCCCGCCGGTGCTGCCGCCCTGGGGCCGGAGGCACTGCCCCGTCCCTCGTGCTCCCCGCACCTCCCGCCGCGGGTGACAGTGGAGGCCGCGCGCCCACACCTCCTGCCTCGGGGGTCGGAGACGCATCTTTTGTTGCCTTTGTTTCTCTGTCCGTTTCTCCATTTGAAATCTAACCGGGAAATGTGTGTGTTTTGAAAAAGCTAAATTGGCCAGTGAGTGTCCTGAAAATGACTTCTCCATGGTGACACGAATGAGCACCAACAGAATTGCTCCCGTCTGCTGGGTCAGCAGCTTCCTCGGGTGCCACCGAGTCCCGTCTCACCCTGTGTGCCTTTGACGTTCTTAAAATTGCAACTTGGGAACGAGTATCAGGAGCCCTTGGTAACCAACCAGCGGTTCCTGGGAAAGGGGCTCGCCGGCGCCCCCGTGTGGCCGACACCAGAGGGCTCTCCCTCAGCGGCCGCGTTCGGAAGCAGCTTGGTTGGTCCTGCCTCTGGGATTTTGGCCGAACCCCTTAGGGCCTGAGCAGAGCTAAAGGCAGCGGTGGGATGGGGTTTCGGTGGGTCTGTTGATGGCGCTGGACTTGAACAAGTTGTCACAACGCATTTTAAGTTAGACCAAACGTTACCCGTGTTCGCACCCCGAGTGTCCGCAGTGTGGGTGTGCGCCGGGGACCGGTTCTGCCAGGCGGCTGTTGGGTGGTGGTTTGAGTTCTGGCTTATTCTCCGCAGGCATCAGCAGGACTCAGATCTCTCGGCAGCATGCTCTGATGCCGACCTCCACAGACACAGGAAGAAGAAGAAAAAAAAGAAGAGACACTCAAGGAAATCAGAGGACTCGGGGCGAGACTCGGGGCTGCACTTAGCTGAGGCCGCCAGCTCTGAGGCTCTCGGCCGTTTGCGGAGAGCCGACAGCAGCCCCCGCCTCACCGACGGCATGCCTCTGGAAGGCGCCGGACCTTTCCATGAGAAAACAGACCGCTTAAGGATGGAAAGCGGGGATGACAGGTGTCCTCTGTCTGAGTGTGGCCAGGGTAAGAGGAGATGCTTGGACTTGAACATGTAGAAACTGGTCTTTGGAGAAGGGATCGGCACTGGGAGGAAAACAGTGGCACGAGGGCCGCTTCAACCGGAGGCCCCCCCGCCCCCTCTCCCCCACAGTGCGGCATTGGGCATGGCCTTTAGCGTTTGGGGGCCCCGGTTACACACCTGGAACTCAGGGCTCCAGGGAGCGAGTGTTTTCCTCGGGAACGGCCAGAACTCTCCTTTCAGACCGTTCCTTCTCTCTGGAGCCCCAGACCCTGCGTTCGGAGCGTAACCGAGCAGTGAGTGTGATGACCTGGGTCGTTGGGGGCTCAGCTGGTCAGCAGTCGTGCCTGATGTGGGGCTCTGGCTCCTGGGGAGCGGTCCCCTGGGCGTGCGGTCTTGTCTGCTCTGCACCGCTCTGCCCTGTGATTGTGTGGTCCTTGCTGTCCCTAATTGCACTTAAAGCCACCCCACCCCCTCCCCCGCCCCAATCTGTGCCAGTGACCTTGGCCCTTGGCGAGCAGCACGGAGCCTGCAACAAGGCCTGGTGTAGGCGCGCCCCAGAGCAGCCACGAGCCACAGCCCGGGGCAGGGCCGGCCGGTAGAATGGCTTCGCCGTCACAAGCGGTTGGCCAAGTCCAGCGATTTCATTTCCCGTGAACTCTGAGCGGAAGTGGGGTGCGGCGCGGCGGTGGGCCCGGCCGATGGCCTCGGTCACGGCGCCTGCCCCGGACCCCAGGCGCCGTCCTGACTGGGCCGCCGGTTGCCCAGAGGCCTTTCGGTCTGTGAGTCCCGGCCTCGCCCGACGCGGCCTGCGGCTGCCGACCAGGAGGGCCCCTGGGCCCGGTTGGTGCGGGGAGAGCCGCTCTCTCCATCCGGAGGGCGTGTGGGGGGGCTGGCACCCCAACAGCCACAAAGTGGAGCTCAAGCGGGTTTGGTTTTTGAGGAACGAGTGTGTTTCCAGGCTGGTTTCCCATGACCCTGTCAGTGTCGGGGAAGTCCCTCCCTCTGCGCGAGGGGCTGTGCGCCCGGGTCCGAGGGGGAGCTGCCGTTGCCTCTCTCGCAGTGGGCGGGGCTCCACGGGGAGGGAGGCCGAGTGCCCCCCTCGCTGGTGGCGTGTGGCGGCTGCTCTGTCTCCGGGCCTGTTCCCCATCCAGCACCTCCCCCCAGCGGCCCGGCACTGCCCCGCCTGTCCCCTCCGAAGCGCCAGTCACCTGGCCTTCAGGACAAGCCTCCCTGTCAACCGTGGGGACACGTGTTCTCTGTCCCGGGGCCTTGACCGCTGACCTGTCCCTCAGACTCGCTCGCTGGCCAAGGCCTGCTCCCCCTCCTGTGACGAGGCTGGGGGACCATGTCCACAGGGACGTGCGTGGCTTTCCCGGCCTCTCCCCGTGTCCGTTGTCTCCCCAGCCCCGGGAGAAAGGGCTGTTTGGTGGTGGTTTGAGTTCTCCGTGACGACACGCATGACCACAAGCAGTTACTCACAGCTGACAGGTCAGCAGCTGCCTCTGGTTCCAGAGTCCTGCGGAGAATGAGCCAGACCTGAAACCGCCACCTTCGTTTCAGCACACCCTGTGCTTCCGGCGAAACGCTGGTTCCGGCAGACACGGGAGCTGCTGCGCTGGCGGAGCGTGCTCCCCGGCTGCGCGTGCTCCCCGGCTGCGCGTGCTCCCCGGCTGCGCGTGCTCCCCGGCTGAGCGTGCTCCCCGGCTGAGCGTGCTCCCCGACTGAGCGTGCTCCCCGGCTGCGCGTGCTCCCCGGCGGAGCGTGCTCCCCGGCTGAGCGTGCTCCCCGGCTGAGCGTGCTCCCCGGCTGCGCGTGCTCCCCGGCTGCGCCCCGCACAGGGCCAGACTCACCTGTGAGGCCATTAAACTGTCTCAACCTTTGCTTGCGTTCTAGGTGACTGACAGCTTGGCCTCACACACAGAACTCACTAGTTATGGTAAGCTGTGTCCGTGTCTGTCTACCATGAATGTCGGCAGAGGCCGTGGGGACATGGGGTGCGGGAGGCTCCCCAGCAAGGACAGCTGACCCTGTCCTCAACACTCCCTCCTCGTCAGCATCCTGGCTTGGGGACATGCCACCCCCTTCCTCCCCGTGTTGTAAGAAAATGGGGGTGCTTAAGCGTCAGAACAAGGAAACACCCGGAGAGATGGCACATCCAGCCTCCTCCACCCAGACCTCCCGGACACCTGAGAGGGGCCCCCGGAATCTCCACCCTCCACACACATGGGGGCCAGAGCACCCACAAACCAGGGACGTTCGACCCCACCCCCTGCTTTCAACAAAAGGGTTTGCTTGATTTGAACGAGGTTTGGGTGTTCAGAGCAGATCCAGACCGGACAGTGCCTTGCAGCTGCCGTGGGGACCGACTCCGGCCTTGCACCTGCCTCTGATGCAGGAAAGTGGGGAGGCAGCCATTTGCCCCAATGTCTAACTTCTGGCCAGCAAGAGGGACTTAAAAACAAACTTCGGTGATGGGTCTACAGACGCTGATTGGCAGTTAGTCCACATGACTTACCCATGTGTCCTCAGCGGCAGGCCCGAGCCCAGTTCGGGACTTCCGGGGCGGAGACGGATTGGCCAGCAGATGGCGCCTCTGTGCTGAGCTGCCTGCTGGCTCTGCCTCGGCACCACCGTCTGCTCGGTCCCGTCTGGCACCGCCGGGTCCCTGTACTGCTCTCCAGAAAGGCAGGCAGTGCTGCCAGGAGAGTCCCCCAGGCCCGGGGCTGCTGGGGTCCCGGACAGTCCTGCCCGAGACCCTCTGCTCCAACTTCCTGCCTCTTGTCTTTCAGATTCAACACGTTCAACAGAAGCCATCCCCAACCCAGCTTAAATTATAAACATAGAAATAACTCTGTTCAAATCTGCGTGGTGCTTCTTTAGTAAATACTGTACAGATTTTACCATGGAGGACTTTTTTTTTAGTTTTTACCTTTTCTTAATTACCCTTATTCCAAATGGACGAACACTTTCTACAACTGCTGAGCATTGTAAAATACGTGTACATAGCCCACCTTAAAGTGACGCCCTGGACTAGAACATCTCGATGCTGCTTAATCACAGACTCAGGTTGATCTCGTATTCCGTGTACGCTCCTCCAAGCCAGCCTCCGGCGGAGCCGCCGGGACCGGACTGTCCAGCGCCGACCGCTGACAGCGCAGATTTAACTCAAAGACTAGCCACCGCTCGCGGCGCTCAGCTGCCCGAGAGCCGTGTTTCCTGTAATGTCTGATACTAGAAACGAACACGCTTCATGTTTCAGTTCAAGATTGGAAGGTGTATTTTATAGACAAGTTCTGTTTTTGAACTTTGTGGAACTATTCCAATCAGCTTACCAGTTATGATGAGTATTTACATTATGAATGTATAATCCAGACATTATTTGTAAAACCTACAGTACGTTTTTTATTACATAACACTTTTTATACAGTTTCTCTTGTCTTGACTATAATATTGGAGTCTGAGTTATCAGCTTGGTCCCTGAAAAGTTTCTAGTTACAGACAAAATCATACTGTGATTTTATTTTTAATATGGATATGCTATCAAACTGTGATACACTTATAATTCACTGGTCCTGCATCAGGAGACGGAGTGGGGACAACTGTATTTAATACAGTTCGTATCTGAATAATCTGTATGGTCTATACAGTTTGTGTTGTTCAGAGATGTCTAAAGTTTGATCTTTGTTTTTTTAAAGATTGAAAAAGCACTTGCCCCACTGTAAATATACAGCATGTAAAATTTATATAGTATATAAATGGCAGCAAATTAAACACTTGTGGCTTCTTTTTTACTGCTGTTTGCCCCGTTTGCTTATGGATATATCACATGACTTCTTGTTGCCGTCACTTTAAAACTGCCGAAGGTGGGAGGTACTGGGGCAGGGGGGGAGGTACGGGGCGGGAACCAGGGGAGGGGTCGCTGGCCCCAGCAATCTGTTTCAAAGAACCAAGTCTTAGGCAGTCTTGTTGTAACAATGATTTCCTTTTATTCGGTGAACATAGTATTGGGCAGCCACATACCCTGATTTTACTATTTACAACAAAATACTGATGTAGGATATTTCTTCATGCAAATTGTGGGAGTATATACATTGAATAAACGCTCCAGGAATCAACATATATGTACATTATTTACACATTAACGACATTTACTGTAAATAGAAATGTCTTCTAAGGAAGCGAGACATCACGTGTGGCTGCTGGTCTATGCCAGACCTAACTTCTCGGCAAAGCGCGTCTACACGGGTCTGTGCATCTTTATTTGGGAAACTGGCATCGCTTCACCTAAAAGTAGCTTCTGTTTGGACTGCGTTTGGTACCACGTTAAACTGCTCAAAACTGCCCTGGGATCCTGAGGACGCTTGCTTGCCTGGGTCTCCCAGAAAGAAGCCCCCCTCCCTGTGGCTGGGGCTGGGGGGCCGTGTCTGCCCAGCACCCCTTGCCGCCTGCGAGGTTCTCAGGAGCATGTCTTTGGCCAGAGTGGGGCTAACTCAGCACTGAGCATGGGGGGGGGGGGGGGGGGGGGGGGGGACATGAGCACACTGGCCCAGGCACCGGCCGCCCGGCTCCGCGTCGGGGGGTTCAGACCAGGCCTGCCCCAGGGCTCTGGGTGACAGCTGCGTGCCTCTGGGGTTAATACTGTCACAACAGCCTGGAAGCAGCTGGCTTCCCGAGCGTGGAGGCGAGCACACAGCGTAAGCACCACGGCGATCTGCACCGAGTCCCTGCACAGCCGGCCAGACACACCCCCGGGCTTCCCCTCCACTTCCAGCCCCGCCGAGGCCACACCTGACAGCCGTCTCTCCAGGCCCCACCTGCCACAGGCCCGTGTCCACGCGGGATCCCAACGCAGCGGGCAGTGCTGCACGGGGCCGGCCCGAGGGGGGCGCAGTCGCGTCTGTTCAGAGGCCTTGAGGACGAAGACTTGTCTTTCTCAAAAACTAAAGCTTGGAGTTTGAGGTATCAGCTCGACACAAAGCCGAAGAGCTTGGGAACGAGCCGGAAAAGCCCGCTGGGTGCGTGCCGGAGGGCGAGGCTCAGCCCTGTGCAGTCGGCGACTGACTTAAAGCTACGTCGAGGTCAGCGGCTCGAGGCCCCGGCCCCGTCTCGGCCAGGCCGCGCTCGTTCCTCCTGTTGCGGACCCCACGTCCGCAGAGGCCGGCTTCCAGGAGGACGGACCTCTGAAGGGTGCGAGGTCAGGGGTGCCCGAGCGGACGGGCAGGGAGAGGAGCTTGAGGGGCGGGGCCCACCACCAGAGCAGCCCGGGCAAGGCCGCCTGGCGCTGGGACGGCCCCGAGGACGAGAGAGGCAAGTGCCCGGAGCACCAGCCGCACCGTGCACCGCTGGACGCGACCGGACCACCGGTCCCGGGTCTGCGAGGTCCCGGGGGCACCGGGCCACACTGCCGACAGGCCGAGGCGCCACAGCGCCCACAGCACGCTCCTCCCACGACGGGACAGGCCGGCTCCGCAACGCGCAGGGAGCCCGTTTCTAGTCCCTTCCAAACCTTCGCTTCCTGCTGAGCGGCCCGGTCACCTGGCAGGGCCCTTCCTGCACTTAGGTACTGAGTGGGGGACACGGCGTCACAGGCTGACCCAACCCCGGGTTCCGGGACCGAAAGGAACCGCTTGTGGGTCCAAAGTGGGCACTTCATCTGGTTCCACCCAGAGCTGACGGGGCTGGCAGCGACGGGACAGACGCCCCCATCGTACGTTTTCCTGACGGCCTGCGGGGCCACCACGCCCGGGCTGAGGCCCCGGGAAGCGGCCGTCCCTGCCCAGGAGGGACGGGGCGCCCCCTGCTGCATATGCAGCGTCTGCATCACTGGGCAGTGCACAGTATATACTCGTGGCAGGAGTTACATTCATAGCTGCCATTCTAAAAATACTATCGGTATCTTCCGTAATGCCGGAATACAAAAAGGCATATAAAAGCTATAGTCCTGTGTATCTGAGAAAGAAATCTGAATAAAAAAGTGGTAGCTTTTCTTTCCTGTTTTGATATAAAACAGAAGCTTCTAGAACAGTGACCACCACGAATGAGCACACGTGGCGACGGGTACGAGTGAGGCTCCTTGGCAGACCTCGCGCCCGAGTCCGCTGCGTGGATCGCCGGCTCCACTCCCAGGCGCCGCCGCCACCGGGGACGTGAGGACGTGGCCACGTGGCGGGCGCCCCCAGGCGCGGCCCCTGAAGGCTTCGGGGGCCGAGGGCCGCCTCGCCCGGCCCCTCCGCCGTGGGCTTGTTTTCGCTCGTTACCTGTGCGGCGAGGAAAGCTACTTTTTGTTGGCAATCCTCCTCTTCCGCGTGGCCAGCATGTCGTAGAAAGGGTCCCTGCTGATGCTCGCCCTGGGGGACGGGGGACGGGGGACGGGGGACGGTCAGGCCCCTCAGCCGGGGCTCCAACCGGACGGCGTCTCCCTGAGGGTGCGGAGGCGCCCGCTGCAGGCCTGTGCGCACGCACACACACACAACACACACAACCCAAACACGCGTGCAAACACGCAGACGCACGCACACACAACACAGACACGTGCAAACAACACACAACAGACACGTGTGCAAACACAGACACGCACACAAACACAGACACACGTGCAAACACAACACACAACAGACACGTGTGCAGACATGCACACCCAGACACGTGTGCAAACACGCAGACACACAACAGACACGTGTGCAAACATGCACGCATGCACACACAACACAGACACATGGAAACATGCAAACAGACGCACACAACAGACGTGTGCAAACACGCAGACATGCACACACACAAGACATGTTTGCAGACACGCAGATGCACACAACAGACGTGTGCAAACATGCAGGCATGCATATACACAACACAGATGCATGTACGCAAACACGCAGACATGCACACACGTACACACGCTCCCCCACTCCCCCTCCGCCGTGTGCAGGAAGCGGGCCTGGAGCTGGTGCTGTGAGCCCGCCGTCTGCGCCTCTGACTCCTAACAGCCGCCTCCCCTGGGCCAGCAGGGCCGCAGCCAGGACATGATGGCCAGGCCCGGTCCTGGGTCGGACCCCGACCTCGAGAGGGGACCACTGGGCTGCCTGCTCCTTTTCTCCTCCTGCGCTTTAATTCCCACTCGCACGAGAGCTTTCATTTCACCAGTGAAGAGTGGACCCTCAGAACCCTAGGCTTCCCCCTCACCCCCAGTAAGAGCCCCCCGGCCTGTGACTACCCCACACAGCCCCCCAGCTGGCGGTGTGGCCCCACAAAAGCTGTCATGTCCAGGTTGTGTGAGTGACACGTTTTCTGGTGGCTCCTGAAGGGCTCCTGCGAGCCCAAGAGCCGTGAGGTTTTTACCGAAACCACGGGGTCCCGCACCCCGCACCCGCACCCGCACCTGATGGACTTCATCCACTCCTCCTTCTCCTCCGGGCTGGGCGCCGAGATGCGGTACACCACGTGGTTGCCCTCCACCACGCGGCCGTCCGCCTCCGTCTTGCAGGCCTTGATGACCTGGCCCTTGTGGCTGGGGTTGTAGAGTTCGAAGCAGTGCTGGGGGGAGGGGGAGGCCGTCAGCGAGGCCGGGAGCGCCCCAGAGGGCGTCCGCGGGCCAGCGCGGGGGAGGAGGCGCTTACAGGCTTGCGGGGATCCTCCACCTCCCGGATGCTGAGGTTCTCCAGTGGGATGATCCCCCGCGGCTCCTTGTCCTGCGGGAGAGAGAGCGGCCAGCTCCTCCCGCTACCTGGGGCCCCCCCACCGCCCCGGGCCCCCCACCGCCCCGGCCCCCCACCGCCCCGGGCCCCCCACCGCCCCGGCCCCCCCACCCGCCCCGGCCCCCCCCCCGCCCCGGGCCCCCCACCGCCCCGGGCCCCCACCGCCCCGGCCCCCACCGCCCCGGGCCCCCACCGCCCCGGCCCCCCCCCCGCCCCGGCCCCCCCCGCCCCGGCCCCCACCGCCCCGGCCCCCCACCGCCCCGGCCCCCCCACCGCCCCGGCCCCCCCCGCCCCGGCCCCCACCGCCCCGGGCCCCCCACCGCCCCGGCCCCCCACCGCCCCGGCCCCCCCCGCCCCGGCCCCCCACCGCCCCGGCCCCCACCGCCCCGGCCCCCACCGCCCCGGGCCCCCCACCGCCCCGGCCCCTCACCGCCCCGGGCCCCCCACCGCCCCGGCCCCCCCCCGCCCCGGGCCCCTCACCGCCCCGGCCCCTCACCGCCCCGGGCCCCCCACCGCCCCGGGCCCCCCACCGCCCCGGGCCCCTCACCGCCCCGGGCCCCCACCGCCCCGGGCCCCCACCGCCCCGGGCCCCTCACCGCCCCGGGCCCCTCACCGCCCCGGCCCCTCACCGCCCCGGGCCCCTCACCGCCCCGGGCCCCCCACCGCCCCGGGCCCCCCCACCGCCCCGGGCCCCCCACCGCCCCGGGCCCCTCACCGCCCCGGGCCCCCACCGCCCCGGGCCCCTCACCGCCCTGGGCCCCCCACCGCCCCGGGCCCCCCACCGCCCCGGCCCCCACCGCCCCGGGCCCCCACCGTCGTGAACTCGAAGTAGTAGAGGCAGTTGTCGGTGAGGATGAACCAGCGCCGCTTCCAGGTCTTCACGCGGCCGCCTGCAAGCGGAGGCCGTGAGCCAGAGGTGGCCCGGGGGGCACGTGTCCTCCCCGAGAGCGCGCACCACCGGGGCCACTCGGCCGAGTCCCGAGCTGCGTGGCCCGGCCGTTCCTGCGGCTCTTGCCACCGGTGACACGTGGGCGCCCGGCCCGGGGCCTGCTGGGTCCCGTGCGCACCCCCTGCCCGCCCCCTGCCCGCCCCCCTGCCCGGCCGGCTCCGGCCCCCTCAGGCCCGGCCCGCACCCTTTCCCGCCCCCCGGCCCGGCCGGCCCCGGCCCCCTCAGGCCCGGACCGCACCCTTTCCCGCCCCCCGGCCCCGGCCGGCTCCGGCCCCCTCAGGCCCGGCCCGCACCCAGCTTCAGCAGCCAGCCCTCGCGGTCCGGGTTGAAGAACGTGTGAGTCAGGTCGTTGCCGTCGTCCTCGGGGATCTTGAACGGCTCGTTCTTGATGCTCTCGTACAGGTTCTGCGGGGGCAGCCCGGTCAGCGGCTGTCCCTCCAGGGGCCACCCAGGGGGGCGGGGCCGGCACGGGGGAGGGGCGGCGGCCAGGTCGGGGGACAGGGTGGCGAGGGAGGCGCTAGAGAGCTCTCAGGTCAGCGGGCTGGTGCTGTCCTCACTCACAGAGAGGAGACCCCGTGAGGACAGAGGCCACATGCAGGGCGGGGGCAGGGCAGGCGGGGAGGGGGCGGGGGAGTTTGGGGGGCAGGGCAGGTGGGGGGGCAGTGCTGGGGGGAGTGTTGGGGGCAGGGCCCACCCGCAGCAGCTCCTCGGGCAGGTCGCCGCCCTCGTTGATGCCGCGGTTCATGGTGACGAAGCGCTCGGCCGTGGGCTTGTCCCGCACGTTGTGGTTGTGCAGGCTGGTGTTGAGCATGATGATGGCGAAGGACAGCACGTAGCACGTGTCTGGAGAGGCAGAGCGGCTCAGCGGCCGGACCGCGTGCGGGGGGGGGGGGGGGAGCGGGGGGCCCCAGCAGGGCTGTCTGTGCAGGGGGGAGTATGGGGAGAGGGGGAAGGGGAGAGGAAGGACGGGGGAGGGGAGAGGGGGAGGGAAAAGGGGGGAGGGAGAGGGGGGAGGGAAAAGGGGGGTGGGGGGGAGCGGGGGGCCCCAGCAGGGCTGTCTGTGCAGGGGGGGAGTACGGGGAGAGGGGGAAGGGGAGAGGGAGAGGGGGGGAGGGAGAAGGGGGGAGGGAAATGGGGGGAGGGGGGTGGCTCCAGCAGGGCTGTCTGTGCAGGGGGGAGTATGGGGAGAGGGGGAAGGGGAGAGGAAGGACGGGGGAGGGGAGAGGGGGAGGGAAAAGGGGGGAGGGAGAGGGGGGAGGGAAAAGGGGGGTGGGGGGGAGTGGGGGGCCCCAGCAGGGCTGTCTGTGCAGGGGGGAGTATGGGGAGAGGGGGAAGGGGAGAGGGGGAAGGGGAGAGGGAGGACGGGGGAGGGGAGAGGGGGAGGGAAAAGGGGGGAGGGAAAAGGGGGGAGGGAAAAGGGGGAGGGGGGCCCCAGCAGGGCTGTCTGCACCCCAGGGCACACGCCGGCCACACTGACCCGTGGACTGGAACACGCCGGGGTTGCACAGGCAGTAGCGGGACGCGAAGGCCTCCATCATACGGTCGATCTTCTGGGCCTCCCCGGGGAGCCGGAAGCTCCACAGGAACTGCCTGGGGGCGGCCGGGCGGCGTCAGGGGCCAGGAGAGGTGTGGGGGTGCGGGCAGCGCCCCTCCCCCAGGCGGACAGGACAGGGGCAGGGAGGGGGGCGGCAGAGCCCAGGGACCCACCGGCCTCCCCACCCACCGACACCTGCCCCAGTTCAGACCCTGCGGCTCGGGCCAGAGGCTGAGCGGCCACGAGAAATGGAACCCGCCACCGCGACTGCCCTGCACCTCCCTCCCCGCAGTTCCCGACAGAAAACTCGGACTCTGCTACAGCAGCTACCGGCCCGAACGGGGCTCCAACCGCAGTCCGCACGGAGGGCCCCGGAGGCCGGGGTGATGGGAGCACCGCCGCCCTGCGCCCGCCCCTCCCCTCGGCCGAGTGCTCCCGCACAGGACTGCCCCCGCACAGGAGCGCCCGGACAGGAGCGGCCCCGGACAGGACAGGGCTGAGCGACCGGGCCGCTCGGAGTGACCGGGTAGTGACCGGGTCTCCCGGCCTCGCTGGCTCCTCCGGGGCGGGGTGGGGCGGGCGGGGGTGGGGTGGTGACGACACGCTCACCGTAAGGCTTGGACGAGGTTGAGGTCGGCAAACTCGTGGAGCTCGACAAAGGCCTGGAGCACTTTGATGTTAAACTCGTCCCTGGGGAGAGGAAGGGGTTGCAGGCCCCGCCCCGATGGCGTCGCCCTGTGGCCAGGGAGGGGCGCTGTCCCCCGGCCCCGGAGGTGTGCTGGGCAGAGGCCCGTCCAGGGGCCGGGAAGCCGGCACCCACCGCGCCCCCTCCCCTGGACTGCGAGCTCGGGGGGCACCCCTGAGGGTGCAGGCCCTGGGGGCCAGGCGGGCGGGCACTCACCGCTCGCCCAGGTAGTCCCCGATGACGGTCTTGTTGAGGCCCTCGCCCTTGTACAGGAACTGCGCCACCGCCTCGGGGGCGCTCTGCAGCAGCCCGTTCTCCACCAGGAACTGGATGCCCTGCGGGCGGGGGCGCTGAGCGGGGGGTACTGACTGGGGGACACTGACCAGGGGCACTGATCAGGGGGACACGGCAAAGGTAACGAGGGCCCCGGGCGGCTCAAGCGGCTGGAGCCCCGTTTGTTCCCGGTTCCACCTGGAGCTCCGGGACCAGCCGGGGCGGGAGACGCAGGGGATGCAGCCCCGGCCTCTGCCAGGGGCTCCCCTCAGCCACGCGGCCCAGAGGGCACAGCCTGGCCGGTGTGCCCCCCGCCCCCCGCTCCCCACTCGGGGCACACACGGGCTCCGTGTGAGCTCAGTAAGGGGCGGTCCAGAAAGCCCCTGAGGTCCGGCCCGCACCTGCTGCCCGAGGGAGCGGCCTGTCACAGATTTATGACTGTCAACCACGTCAGAGAGGCAGGGAGAGACACGTCCGTCAGCGATGGGGGAGAAACGGATCGGCCGCCTCCTCACGCCCCGCACCGTGCATGTGCCCCGACCGGGAGCCGAACCCATGACCCCTGGTTCCTTTTACTTGGACCACCTAGTCCCCCCAGACCAGTCGGCCCGCTCTGCCCCCCTCCCCCCGCAGCCTCCCACCCCGGCCTGGCTCCCTGGGGGGATGGGGGGGACAGGGGCCCGGCTCCCGAGACCACCCTCGCTCAGAGCCTCTGAGGAAAGGCCTTTCGGGCGCGGGAAGTTCAGCGGGCGCCTCTGCCCTCCGACCACGGCAGCCCCTCCCTCGTTAAGGCTTCACCCGAGCCCGTCGCGCCAAGAGGGGGAGCGGCCGCCTCTCCGCTCAGCCGTCAGTGCCGCAGCCAGAGGACACGCTACCTTCTTGGGGTCCATGTTGAACTTCTTCCTCCCCATGGCCATGTGCTTGTTCCTCTGGGACGTTTTGCTGCGGAGACATCAGGACACGTGAGCGGACGCGCGCCCAGCGGTGCGGCCGGCCCCCAAGCCCGCCCGGGAGGCGGCGGCCGCCGGCCCGGCTTCCCTCTGACCCAGGAGTCGCTACAGGGGGCAGTGCCCTGGAGCAGCCTGTCCTGTCACGCGAAGGCCCCGCTGCTCCCGGGGGCGGGAGGGGCTGAGGGCCGGCCGCCCGCACCCAGCCTCACCTCTCCTCCGCCGACGTCAGGCTGTCGATCTCGGTCATGACCTCGGCGATCTCGTACTTCAGTCTCTGCAAGACGGGCGGGCTGCGAGCTGGGGTGGGTCCTCTCTGCCTCTCTGGGCTCAGGGGTGCTGGCCTCGGGGCTGCTTCCCCGCCCCCCCGGGCACCGGGTAGGCACCGGGTCTGGGCCAACTCTACAGACTGACACAGGTCCCTCCCCCCACCACGAAGGACAAGGGGCGCCCGCCCGCCGCCTCTGGCTGCGAGGCAGGTGGCTCTGCAGTGTCCCTGGGTGAAATCAAGAAGGGACACTGGGGCCTGGCCAGCATTGGCTCAGAGGATAGAGCATCGGCCTGCGGACTGAAGGGTCCTATTCCGGTCAAGGGCATGGACCTTGGCTGAGGGCACATCCCCAGTAGGAGTGTGCAGGAGGCAGCTGATGGATGTTTCTCTCTCATCGATGTTTCTAACTTTCTATCCCTCTCTGTAAAAAAATCAATAAAATATATATTTTTTAAATCTTAAAAAAAAAAAGGGACACGGGCCGGCTGGCACTGCTCAGTGGTTGAACATCGACCCACAAACCAGGAGGTCACGGTTCGATTCCGGTCATGGGCACACGCCCAGGTTGTGGGCTCGATCCCAGTGGGGGGTGTGTAAGAGGCAGCCAATCAATGATTGTCTCATCATCAATGTTTCTCTCTCCCCCCTCACCCTTCCTCTTCTCGCTAAAGTCAATAAAAAAGAAAGGACACTGGGGGGTCATTGCAGGTGAAGACAAAGCAGCGAGAGGAAAGCAAGGATCGTGGTCACCTGAAGCAGCTAAGGACCATCAGATCACATGCCACCTGCCTCCTTCCCACCTGCAGTCCAGGAAGCAGGGGAGGGGGGAGGGCGAAGCTCAAAGGCATTTAGAACAGGCTCCCTGCCGCTCCCTGCCCAGCCCGCCCCGTCTGAGGCTGATTCCCATCACTTTCCTCCACTTTGCCTAAGGGAAGCACCTCGGACAGAGCGGACAGAGCGGGTAACAACAGAGCCTGCCCTGGCCCAGGACATGCCCAGGACGGACACTCCCTGTCCCTCCACGCGGCCCCACCTACTGCCGGGAGGCCTCATCACCCTCCTAACCTGTCCAGGCCGCAGCACGTTCCACTCGAACCCGGAGTTCGAGCTCCACAGGCTCCCGGCACCGCGTTGGAAAGCCCACAGTTCACTAACACCCTCCCTGCAGCCGAGCTCCTCGCCTCGACCTAGTCTCCAGGAAGCAGGGCCGCCTCGGGAGGAAAGCCCCCCGAGTCACCCCCCACGTGGCCCCGGGAGGGACGTCTGTGTAGAGGGCCCCCAGGGAAGGCACCTGAGCATTTTTAAAAATCAGTGTCACCTGAATCCAAGGCGCCAGACAGAGCCTCATCTTGGAAACACATCCACCAAAAGGGCTGGATTCGTTATCAGTGCTGACTCTTAACTTGCTTCAGGTGTCGGGGAGGGCCCTGAAAATGTCGATTTAACGGAGCCCCGGGAATGAGGGAATGAGAGGGGCCTGGGCCCACTTAAGCTCCATTGATTTTAAGTCTTTTCATGTGAAACCCCTTTCTGTTTTAGTATAAACAAACACGCTGAGTTTGGGTTGGGATTCCTGTCTCTCCATCAGAGAGCAGAGATTCCACCCAGCCCCAGCTTTATTTCTACTTCTGTGTCCTCTGTTCTTTCTTTTATTTCTCAATTAGAGGCCTGGTGCATGCAATTCATGCACAGGGGGCAGGAGATGTCCTTAGCCCAGCCTGCACCCTCTCCAATCTGGGACCCCTCGAGGGATGTCCAACTGCTGGCTCCAAACTGCTCACCTGCCTGCCTCCCTGATTGCCCCTAACCACTTCTGCCTGCCAGCCTGATCACCCCCTAAACACTACCCTGCCAGCCTAACTGATGTCTAACTGCTCCTCTGCCAGCCTGTTTGCCCCCAACTGCCTTCCCCTGCTGGCCAGATCACCCACAACTGCCGACCGTCTAAGGCTGTCCCTGCAGTTGCCCCACCCCATGGACACAATGTGGGGGGAGGACACAGTTCGTCTGCCTGTTTTCTCGTGTGCTCGCACAGCTGGCAGGCACTGTGCACAGCTGGCACCCAGAGTGGTGCCGGTCCCCCAAACTGGCAGGCAGCGTGCTAGGTGCTGGGGCTGCACCCACAAAAGCAACGCCTCTGCAGGGCTAGGCTTGTAAACGCTTTGTTCATCCTCCGGGAGGACATTTCCCCTGACCTTTAGAACGGAAGAGAGAGGAACATCGATGTGAGAGACAAGGGAATCGGACCTGGGACCCTTCAGTCTACAGGCTGACGCTTCACCCTGAGAAGACCGAGCGCCAGGACACTTTGGGGCCATGTGTCAGGTGTCACTTCCTGCTGCTCCGGGAGGAGGGGGGTGTCTGTGGGTGAGCAGGGTCTCCCCCACCCGGCGGCTCTCCCGCCCGGCCTGTGCAGCCAGAGACGGACACGCCAGGTGCCGGTGCTGAGTGCTCCGGAAGCCACACGGTTTCCGGAAGGGCAGACGCTAAAGGTGTCTTTACCTCGATGTCGTCAATAAGCTCCTTTTTCCTTCGCCGGATGTCCAGCAGCTCCTCCCGCTCTTCTGAGGAAAGGTCCTCGGGCACTGAAAGAGGCCACAGGCAACCATGGAGGGAGGCGGCCTGGAGCCGAGGGCCTGTCCGGTGCTCGCCCCCGGCCTGTCCGCATGCTGTGCTCACCAGGTGGCCCGCGCTGTCCCCCGCCCCCCGCACCCGGTCCACGGCAGGAAAGGCAGGGTGACCCGGAACCCTGCAATCAGGAGGACGGCCACCTCCGCCTGGGGCAGACGCGCTCAGAGGAAGATGGAGCCGGCCTCCCTGCACCCACACCTGTGCTCTGTGCGTGTTCGGGAAACGGGGCGTGAGTGGGGGTACAGGGAGGAAGGACAGGAAATCTTGGCGGGGGTCTTTCCCGCGAAGGCCGGTGCCCTCGGAGGACGGGGGTCGGGACCCCAGTGCGGGGGGAGGGTGGCTGGCGTGGGACGTGCAGTCGCTGAATTCCTTCATTGACAGAGCCGTTCCCTCAGCCTCCGGCTAACGTCACCTTCGCGGCGTCTGCCAGTCCTGCTTCGGCCCCTGCCCCTCTCTGACCTGCGGACCAGACCGGCTCCGCCGCTCCCTTTTAAGGAACGCTGTGCGGGGTCCGGAGCGTCTGCTGCCCTGGGACTCACTGGTCCGGGCCCCCCCACCAGCAGGGCCCCCCCCCGACCAGCGGGGCCCCCCCACCAGCAGGGGACCCCCCGACCAGCGGGGGCCCCCCGACCAGCAGGGCCCCCCCACCAGCAGGGCCCCCCCCCCGACCAGCGGGGGCTCCCCCGACCAGCGGGCCCCCCCCGACCAGCGGGCCCCCCCGACCAGCGGGCCCCCCCACCAGCAGGGCCCCCCCCGACCAGCGGGGCCCCCCCGACCAGCGGGACCCCCCCACCAGCAGGGCCCCCCCCCGACCAGCGGGCCCCCCCGACCAGCGGGGCCCCCCCCGACCAGCAGGGACCCCCCCGACCAGCGGGGCCCCCCCGACCAGCGGGACCCCCCCACCAGCAGGGCCCCCCCCCCGACCAGCGGGGCCCCCCCGACCAGCGGGACCCCCCCACCAACAGGGCCCCCCCCCCGACCAGCGGGCCCCCCCCGACCAGCGGGGCCCCCCCACCAGCAGGGACCCCCCCACCAGCAGGGGCCCCCCCGACCAGCGGGCCCCCGGACCAGGGGCCCTCCGAACAGCCAGCCAACACACAGGTCTGAGAGGACGGAACCAGTGTTGTTTTAAGCCAATCACGTTGCGATACTTTGTTGCGAGGTCAAAACCACCTGATACATTTCCGATGAGCACAGGCGGGGAAAGGACAAGGTTTAAAACCCGGACGGAAAGCAGCCAACAGCGACAACTCCAAGCAGCACGTTTAAAACAACAGCTACAGCCGAAGGCAGAGGGAGAGAACGCCGGCCCCTCGTGGTAACACAGGCAAACCAGGTTAAGACAAAGTCGCCAGATGATCACATGTTTAATGAACCACACAATTAACAAGTCTCAATTTATACGCATCTAAGAAAACGGCCTCCAAATGGATAAAGCAAAACCTGACAGATGTACATGTAAAAACGTAACTTCCCCATCAGAGGCGGGGGGGGGGGGGGGGGGGGGGCGCGGCGCGATTCAGATGTGACTGACACAGTGACCAGCCGGGACTAACGGCACAACACGCTCCCTGAGCTTTAAGGTGGCCCCTGAGAACGTCTGAGATCCACTGAGACCCTCCGGGGGGGGGGGGGGGCACCCTGAGACCCTCCGGGGGGGGCAGCACCCTGAGACCCTCCAGGGGGGGCAGCACCCTGAGACCCTCCGGGGGGGGCAGCACCCTGAGACCCTCCAGGGGGGGCAGCACCCTGAGACCCTCCGGGGGGGGCACCCCCCTGAGACCCTCCAGGGGGGGGCAGCACCCTGAGACCCTCCGGGGGGGGGCACCCTGAGACCCTCCGGGGGGGCAGCACCCTGAGACCCTCCGGGGGGGGCACCCTGAGACCCTCCGGGGGGGGGGCACCCTGAGACCCTCCGGGGGGGGAGCACAGCACCCTGAGACCCTCGGGGGGGGGCACCCTGTCCATGACGGAGCTCCGGCCGGCGCTGGCGGCAGGGCTGGCTCTGCTCAGCCTCAGCAGGCACCTGGCTGGAGGGCAGAGGTGGCTTTATCTGCGTGTTTATTCCGTTTACTTGTTACTGAGTTTACGGGGTGACTTGGGTTCACACAACCACACAGGTTTCCAGTGCAGTCAGGAGACATCACCTGCAGCTGCACCCCCACTGCCCCTGCAGTCTCCTTCCCCGCCATCGCCCTCGACCTCTCCCACCCGCCTCTCTGGCTGCACCACGTGCTGAGTTGTGTTTTCATTCGCGCCGGCAGATGCGTTTGTGCTTAATCCCTTCACCTGTGCTTCACCCGCACCCCAAGCCGCGCCCCGTGACAGCTGTCAGGGTTCTGTGTCTGCTTCTCCTCTACTGTTTGAGTTGTTCTGTCCATTAGACTCCGCACGCGAGTGAGGCCAGGCGGGTCTTGTCCTCTGAGGGACACAGGTCACCGAGTGCACCCTCCCCAGCTCCTCACTGTCGCCAGAAGCTCGACAGCCGGGCTTAGAGGAGGTGGCTCTATCCATGGGGTGTGCGTGCGAGGCTGTGGGTGGGGGTGCAGCCGACAATGGCAACAGAGACTCGGGGCCCCAGCAAGAGTGCCCTCAGGGACCCCTGTCCGAGGCCAGGCCCTCAGGGACCCCGTCCGGGGACCGGCCCTCAGGGACCCCTGTCGGGGGACCGGCCCTCAGGGACCCCCGTCCGGGGACCGGCCCTCAGGGACCCCCGTCCGAGGCCAGGCCCTCAGGGACCCCGTCCGGGGACCGGCCCTCAGGGACCCCCGTCGGGGGACCGGCCCTCAGGGACCCCAGTCCGGGGACCGGCCCTGAGGGACCCCCGTCCGGGGACCGGCCCTCAGGGACCCCCGTCCGGGGACCGGCCCTCAGGGACCCCCGTCGGGGGACCGGCCCTCAGGGACCCCAGTCGGGGGACCGGCTCTCAGGGACCCCCGTTGGGGACCGGCCCTCAGGGACCCCCGTCGGGGGACCGGCTCTCAGGGACCCCCGTCCGGGGACCGGCCCTGAGGGACCCCCGTCCGGGGACCGGCCCTCAGGGACCCCCGTCCGGGGACCGGCCCTCAGGGACCCCCGTCGGGGGACCGGCCCTCAGGGACCCCAGTCGGGGGACCGGCTCTCAGGGACCCCCGTTGGGGACCGGCCCTCAGGGACCCCCGTCGGGGGACCGGCTCTCAGGGACCCCAGTCGGGGGACCAGCCGGCCACTCCTCCAGCTGCTGCAGGGCTGCGGCCGCCTGTTCCCCACACCCCAGTCCCTGCCGCTTGCTGAGAACTTTCTTCTTTCAAATGTTTCTACTGCGTTTTCTTGCAGAGAGGAAGGGGGAGAGACAGAAACACCAGTGAGAGACGCGGCCCCATGAAGACGGCCACACGGGGCCGGGCCCTCCGGCTACAGGTCACCACCACTGAGCCCCAGCCGGCGAGAACGCTGGAAAAGCGGTTATGGCAGCTGCTCCTCCGCCACCGAGGCAGCCAGACCTCAACCGGAACCAAACCCCCGGGCTCACCGTCTGAGGAGCCACGGGAACGGGGACTCCACGTCCGGTCCCTGCGCCTGGGGCAGCGCTGACAGTCCCTCCCCGGAAACAGGGGGCAGTGTGAGTGACCACCGCTGTCCCACCGCCAACACCCACCAACACGCCACTGTCTGTCCACACCCTGCGCTCCTGTCCCCACACCGCCGACACCCCCCGTCTCCCCACAGAGACAGAGCAGGTGCTGCCCAGTCCCCCTCAGAGACCGCCGGTCACCGCTCCAGACTGACTCCCCTCAGAGACCGCCGGTCACCGCTCCAGACTCCCCCCCTCAGAGACCGCCGGTCACCGCTCCAGACTCCCTCCCTCAGAGACCGCCGGTCACCGCTCCAGACACCCTCCCCTCAGAGACCGCCGGTCACCGCTCCAGACTCCGTCCCCTCAGAGACCGCCGGTCACCGCTCCAGACTGACTCCCCTCAGAGACCGCCGGTCACCGCTCCAGACTCCGTCCCCTCAGAGACCGCCGGTCACCGCTCCAGACTCCGTCCCCTCAGAGACCGCCGGTCACCGCTCCAGACTGACTCCCCTCAGAGACCGCCGGTCACCGCTCCAGACTCCCCCCCTCAGAGACCGCCGGTCACCGCTCCAGACTCCCTCCCTCAGAGACCGCCGGTCACCGCTCCAGACTCCCTCCCCTCAGAGACCGCCGGTCACCGCTCCAGACTCCCCCCCTCAGAGACCGCCGGTCACCGCTCCAGACTCCCTCCCTCAGAGACCGCCGGTCACCGCTCCAGACACCCTCCCCTCAGAGACCGCCGGTCACCGCTCCAGACTCCGTCCCCTCAGAGACCGCCGGTCACCGCTCCAGACTCCGTCCCCTCAGAGACCGCCGGTCACCGCTCCAGACTCCGTCCCCTCAGAGACCGCCGGTCACCGCTCCAGACTCCCTCCCCTCAGAGACCGCCGGTCACCGCTCCAGACTCCCCCCCTCAGAGACCGCCGGTCACCGCTCCAGACTCCCTCCCTCAGAGACCGCCGGTCACCGCTCCAGACTCCCTCCCCTCAGAGACCGCCGGTCACCGCTCCAGACTCCGTCCCCTCAGAGACCGCCGGTCACCGCTCCAGACACCCTCCCCTCAGAGACCGCCGGTCACCGCCCCACACTCCCTCCCTCAGAGACCGCCGGTCACCGCTCCAGACTCCCTCCCCTCAGAGACCGCCGGTCACCGCTCCAGACTCCCTCCCCTCAGAGACCGCCGGTCACCGCTCCAGACTCCCTCCCCTCAGAGACCGCCGGTCACCGCTCCACACTCCCTCCCCTCAGAGACCGCCGGTCACCGCTCCAGACTCCCTCCCCTCAGAGACCGCCGGTCACCGCTCCAGACTCCCTCCCCTCAGAGACCGCCGGTCACCGCTCCAGACTCCCTCCCCTCAGAGACCGCCGGTCACCGCTCCAGACTCCCTCCCCTCAGAGACCGCCGGTCACCGCTCCAGACTCCCTCCCCTCAGAGACCGCCGGTCACCGCTCCAGACTCCGTCCCCTCAGAGACCGCCGGTCACCGCTCCAGACTCCCTCCCCTCAGAGACCGCCGGTCACCGCTCCAGACACCCTCCCCCTCAGAGACCGCCGGTCACCGCTCCAGACTCCGTCCCCTCAGAGACCGCCGGTCACCGCTCCAGACTCCCTCCCCTCAGAGACCGCCGGTCACCGCTCCAGACTCCCTCCCCTCAGAGACCGCCGGTCACCGCTCCAGACTGACTTCCCTCAGAGACCGCCGGTCACCGCTCCAGACTCCTCCCCTCAGAGACCGCCGGTCACCGCTCCAGACTGACTCCCCTCAGAGACCGCCGGTCACCGCTCCAGACTCCGTCCCCTCAGAGACCGCCGGTCACCGCTCCAGACTGACTCCCCTCAGAGACCGCCGGTCACCGCTCCAGACTCCGTCCCCTCAGAGACCGCCGGTCACCGCTCCAGACTCCCTCCCCTCAGAGACCGCCGGTCACCGTTCCAGACTCCCTCCCCTCAGAGACCGCCGGTCACCGCTCCAGACTGACTCCCCTCAGAGACCGCCGGTCACCGCTCCAGACTGACTCCCCTCAGAGACCGCCGGTCACCACTCCAGACTGGCTCCCCTCAGAGACCGCCGGTCACCGCTCCAGACTGACTCCCTCAGAGACCGCCGGTCACCGCTCCAGACTCCGTCCCCTCAGAGACCGCCGGTCACCGCTCCAGACTGACTCCCCTCAGAGACCGCCGGTCACCGCTCCAGACTCCCTCCCCTCAGAGACCGCCGGTCACCGCTCCAGACTGACTCCCCTCAGAGACCGCCGGTCACCGCTCCAGACTCCGTCCCCTCAGAGACCGCCGGTCACCGCTCCAGACTCCTCCCCTCAGAGACCGCCGGTCACCGCTCCAGACTCCTCCCCTCAGAGACCGCCGGTCACCGCTCCAGACTCCCTCCCCTCAGAGACCGCCGGTCACCGCTCCAGACTGACTCCCCTCAGAGACCGCCGGTCACCGCTCCAGACTGACTCCCCTCAGAGACCGCCGGTCACCGCTCCAGACTCCGTCCCCTCAGAGACCGCCGGTCACCGCTCCAGACACCCTCCCCCTCAGAGACCGCCGGTCACCGCTCCAGACTCCGTCCCCTCAGAGACCGCCGGTCACCGCTCCAGACTCCGTCCCCTCAGAGACCGCCGGTCACCGCTCCAGACTCCGTCCCCTCAGAGACCGCCGGTCACCGCTCCAGACACCCTCCCCCTCAGAGACCGCCGGTCACCGCTCCAGACTGACTCCCCTCAGAGAGCGCCGGTCACCGCTCCAGACTGACTCCCCTCAGAGACCGCCGGCCACTGCTCCAGACTGACTCTCCTCAGAGACCGCCGGTCACCGCTCCAGACTCCCTCCCCCTCAGAGACCGCCGGTCACCGCTCCAGACTCCCCCCCTCAGAGACCGCCGGTCACCGCTCCAGACTCCCTCCCCTCAGAGACCGCCGGTCACCGCTCCAGACTCCCTCCCCCTCAGAGACCGCCGGTCACCGCTCCAGACTCCCCCCCTCAGAGACCGCCGGTCACTGCTCCAGACTGACTCCCCTCAGAGACCGCCGGTCACCGCTCCAGACTCCCTCCCCTCAGAGAGCGCCGGTCACCGCTCCAGACTCCGTCCCTCAGAGACCGCAGATCAATGCTCCAGTCTCAGAGGAAAACAGGGGAAAATGTTTGAAAACTGATTTCCGAGAGGAATGGTGAGGGCAAGATAGAAGCTTCTAGAACGAGAGATCGATGACAGCCACGTCCCCCTCCCCCTCCACGCCCCCACTGGAGAACAAGCCCCCAACCCAGGTTTGTGCGCAGACGGACAGACGGAGGGACAGAGCCTCAGCTGCAGACCTGCGCTCTGTCCGGAGCCGGAGGACGACATGAGGATGGAGAGTGAAGGCAGTGCCCCCGTCCCGTCGTGGGCACCTCGCCCGCTCGCTGGCTGACTTGACCACACCAGCCAGCCCTGCACAGGCCCCCTCTGCCCGCCCTCGGCTCCTGAGGACACGCCTCCAGCAAAGGCAAAATAAAGACTCAAGCCCAAACCCGGGTGGCTCAGTGGACAGAGCGTCGGCCTGCGGACTGGGTCACGGGTTCGATTCCGGTCAAGGGCATGTACTGTGGCTGCGGGCACATCCCCAGTGGGGGGTGTGCAGGAGGCAGCTGATGGATGTTTCTCTCTCATCCATGTTTCTGACTTTCCCTGTCCCTTCCTCCCTGTGAAAATCAATCAAATATATGTTTTTAAAAAGACTCAAATATTATAGGAAAACCAAGACTCTTGGGTCGTTTAACCTCAATCCTCCTCAGTTTGTTTTAAACCCACACGCACCCCATTACAGCGGAGGGAGGCCCCCGCCAGCCTCCACGCGGCCCACAGCCACATGCTCGCCGCCAGCCCCAAGCCGTTTAAAAGCCAGGAGTTCCCTCGGCCCCACCTAACGCCCCAGCAGCAGCTCAGCCGCAGACGCCGCCCGGCTCTCGTCCCCTCTCCCCCAGCTCAGCCGCACCCTCATCTCCCCCTGCTCTCTGCCCCGGCCTCCTCCACCAATCCCCGAACATGAACCACTCCGCTCCGTGGGAACCCGCATTCCTGCAGCTGCCCTGCCCCCCTCCTCCGTAAACTCCCCAAAGCCCGGATCCGAACTCCCCAGCCTGCCGTCCGGGCAGGGGCAGAGCGCAGGCTCCCGACAGCAATGCGGCCCGCAGGGAGGAGGCAGCGCGCTCCACGGAATCGCCTAGACCCGTGGTCGGCAGACTGCGGCTCTCGAGCCACATGCGGCTCTTTGGCTCCTTGAGGGTGGCTCTTCCCCAAAATACTGAGGCCTGGGTGAGTCTGTGTTGAAGCGGTGTTCGAAGTTAAAAAACGTGGCTCTCCAAAGAAACTTCCATCGCTGTGCTGTTGAAAGCCGGCTCTGTGGACTCAAGAGCTTGCCGACCACTGGCAGAGCAGCCCAGCGGCTGAGCACCCGCCCATGAGCCGGGAGGACACGGGTTCGACTCCCAGTCAGGGCTCATATGTATTTCTCTTCAACCAAAGGTGCTCAACTCCTACCTCGTGCTCCAGACAAACACCAACTCCAAATGGACCAGGAGCTAATGGGCCAGCTAACCACACACAACTCTCAGAAGATGTCGGGTCCGTCGTGACTTCTCAGACGTGACACCAAAGCACAGGCAGCAAAGGGACAAGCAGGCTGGACTCCATCCATCAGAATTAGACGCGGAAGTCGGCGGCTGGACGTCGGTCTGAAGTTAATTCCGGCTGGGGTGCACGGGGAGGCAACCAATCGATGTGTCTTCTGTAATCAATGTCCCTCCCTCCCTCTCTCTAAAATCAGGGGAGAATCTCCTCGGGTGAGGATTAACAACAACAAAATTAAAAACGTTTGTGCATCCAAGGCCACCCCCAAGAAAGTGAAGACCACCACAGAACGGGAGAAAACCAGCGGGCCGGCTTCCTCACAGCCGAGCGCCCCGAGTACACGGAGACCTGGCACCTCACTGACAGCCCGGGTGAAAAATTCAAATTAACACACACTTCTCTGAAGATACACAGCAGCCAACGAGCACGGGGCGAGGGGGCGAGGGGGCGAGGGGGCGAGGCGCTGCCGGCCCGGGAGGCGCAGACAGAGCCACGAGCCTGCCCTTCAGCCCTTCAGCCCGGGCGGGTCGCACAGAGGCCGGAGGAATGTCACCATCAGCAGCTCTGGGCTGTGCTCCTGAGGCCTCCAAGGAAAGTCCTTCCTGCCTCTTCAGCCTCAGAGCGCCCCTGGCCGAATCCGCATCCCATCCATCTCAGCCTCCGTCCGCACCTGGCCCCTCCTCCGTCCTTACCCCCCTCCCCCGTCCCCACCTCCCCCTCCCCCGTCCCCACCTCCCCCTCCCCCGTCCCCACCTCCCCCTCCCCCGTCCTCACCTGGCCCCTCCTCCAGACCTCAAGCTGTGTTCACCCGACCCTCCAGCATGTTTACATGACCACACCCGCCTGGTCACATGGCCCCGCCCCTTGCTCACGTGGCTATTCACATGTTCATGTGGCCCCGCCCCCTTGTTCACATGCCTGCTCTCGTGTGTTCATGTGGCCATGTCCCGAGTTCACGTGACCACTCCCTCATCCCGAGCTCACATGACTGTGAATGTAAAAAACACCCAGACCTGAAAAAAAAATACTTTCAACACAGCTTTCTCCACCTGTAATTCCCCAAGTTTTGTAGTCAGAGAAGCATATTTGGGAAATACTTATCCCATAGTTCTTAAAAAAACATGTTTATTGATTTCAGAGGAAGGGGAGGGAGGGAGAGAGAAAAACATCAATGAGAGATGGGGGGTCCATCGGGGGAAAAGGAGACATATGTAAAACTTTAGACAATAAAGTAGTTTAAAAAAACGGGCGAGTCATCAATTGGCTGCCTCCCCACGCCCCACTGGGGACGGAGCCCACAACCGGCGTGTGCCCCGGCGGCGTGGAACCCTGGCCGCCTGGTGCGAGGTCAGTGCTCACCGGCAGGCTTTGCCCGTAGCGTGGCCTGGCCCCCGAGCTGTTTCCGTGAACGGTCCGTGGGATACACGGGGGTGGGTGTGCACGCGCCTGTGGACAGTGCCACGTGAGTGATGATGTGTTTCTTGGTTATGCTCTAAGTCAGACTTTGTTGTCAGGCGTCCTGTCCAGGTTTGACAGACTAACCACTGGTTCAGAATTTGGGTCCACTGTTGAATGCTGAGGGTACTGTTTTTTCTTTTTAAAATATTTTATTGATTTCAGAGAGACCAGAAGGATGGGGGAGAGAGAGAAACCTCGATGAGAGGAACATGGACCAGCTGCCTCCCGCACACCCCACACGGGGGATCGAGCCGCAACCTGGGCCTGGGCCCCGACCAGGAAGCAAACCGCGACCTCCTGGTCCACAGGTCAGTGCCCAACCGCCGAGCCCCAGCGGCTGCTTTTTCTACTTCTGGGAACACAGCAAGTGAGACGGGAAGACAGGCCCACACGCAGAGGAGCAGAGCCCCGACTCCCTGATCTCAGGTTCTGGCCCAGAACGGGGAGCGCTACGTTCCTGTTACTTTAGGCCAATCTGTCGTCATCCGAGCAGCAGCCCCACAAAATGGGCCCCTCCTTGCACCTTCTTTTGGGGCTTTGAGTTCTGGGAAAGCTGAGCCCTGTGCCTCAGAGGGGGACCCCCTCGACCTCTCACTGCCCCTGGGTCTTTGCCTCGCCCGTCTCCCGCTCCCCGGGCTCCTCGGCAGTGACAGTGCAGGGGGTGCACCAGGCGGGCTGCTGGGTGGGAAGCGCGGGCCACGTGGCTCAGGGCCCCCCAGCTGCAGGACGGTTCAGGACACCCCCCCCAGCTGCAGGACGGTTCGGGACACCCCCCCCCAGCTGCAGGACGGTTCGGGACACCCCCCCCCCCAGCTGCAGGACGGTTCGGGACCCCCCCCCCCCCAGCTGCAGGACGGTTCGGGACAACCCCCCCCCCCCAGCTGCAGGACGGTTCGGGACACCCCCCCCCAGCTGCAGGACCAGAGGCTCATGCTTGGCCATGGCCAGCTCTGCTGGACCTCAGCCCCGCAGGGAGGGGGCAGGGAGGGGCGGGGCAGGGGGGCGGGCAGGCTGGAGAGAAGGCTTTGTGAGGAAGAACCGAGCCCACGCTGTGTGGGAGAGTGGGCTCCGGGGTCAGGCCAGGCTGAAAGGCCAGGCGGGCAGCAAAGACTCCCCCCAAATGACCTTAAAAATAAGAATGAACAGTTTTAAAGCGGGGAGAGAAGGCAAGGACTTCTCCCTGCACCCCAGCCGGCTCAACTTTAACATTTAGCTTCTGGGAGCCGCGCTGCTTCCTGAGGAGAAGCCTGCCCCCCCCATCCCCCCATATCCCACCCCACCCCCTCCAGAGCCACAGATGGAGCCTTCACTTAGGAATGTATACCTGCCCTTCTCTATGGACGCGCCCCCCCTTCCCTTTGTTCACGGGCCGGAGGAAGTGCCGTTATGGTGTCCCTGAGGATGGGGGGCGGGGGGAGACAAGGAAGCACAAGCCCCGCCTCACACATCCCCCCCCCCCCCCCGACCCGGGGCAGCCCGTGCGAGAGCCTCCGAGGCTCCGGGCCTGTCGCACTCGGCCCGCCGCACCCCAGAGCGAGGACGGCCGCAGTCGAGGGAGGAAACGGAAGACAGGCGGCACACCTGCTCCGGCCGGCCGGTGGGGGAGTGCGGGAGGAAGTGTGCGGTCACTAAAGGAAGTGGCCGGACCGAGACCTGTTTGGCTCAGCGGATAGAGGGTCGGCCTGCGGACTGGGGGGGTCCCGGGTTCGATTCCGGTCAAGGGCATGTACCTTGGCTGCGGGCACAGCCCCAGTAGGGGGCGTGCAGGAGGCAGCTGATCGGTGTTTCTCTCTCATCCATGTTTCTGACTCTCTGTCCCTCTCCCTTCCTCTCTGTGAAAAACCAATAAAATATACTTTAAAAAATAAAAATAAAGGAAGTGGCCGGGGCGCAACATGCCCCACACGCTAAGCGGCTCTCTGCTGCTTTCAAAACAGGGCTGCCGCGCAGGCCCAGGAGGGGGCCGGGGTCCACGGCTCCACCGCACAAGCCTGTGGCCGTCGCTCTCTCTCCGGGAGCCTCAGTTTCCTCACCCGGGCAATGGGCTTCAGCGCCCGCCCAAGGATCGCTGTGAGAATGACAAGTGAGCCAAACGCCAGACGCTCGGCGCACCCTCTGGCCACAGAAGACACGGAATGGTAACCACGGACGCTGCCGCCACTGTAACTGGTTACCACCTGCTGCTAACACCCCTCACCTGGGATCTCACAGAGGACTCTTCCTCCTCAAAACGCAGCCTCAGCACCTCATCTAAACACGCCTCCTCCGGCCCCCCGGAGAAAACGCGGCTGAGCGAGGTTACACCCTGAACCCCGATCTGCAGGCCCTGAGCCGCCAGACTGCGGGGGGCTCCCCCCGGAGAAAACGCGGCTGAGCGAGGTTACACCCTGAACCCCGATCTGCAGGCCCTGAGCCGCCAGACTGCGGGGGGCTCCCCCCGGAGAAAACGCGGCTGAGCGAGGTTACACCCTGAACCCCGATCTGCAGGCCCTGAGCCGCCAGACTGCGGGGGGCTCCCCCCGGAGAAAACGCGGCTGAGCGTGGTTACACCCTGAACCCCGATCTGCAGGCCCTGAGCCGCCAGACTGCGGGGGGCTCCCCCCGGAGAAAACGCGGCTGAGCGAGGTTACACCCTGAACCCCGATCTGCAGGCCCTGAGCCGCCAGACTGCGGGGAGCTCCCCCCGGAGAAAACGCGGCTGAGCGAGGTTACACCCTGAACCCCGATCTGCAGGCCCTGAGCCGCCAGACTGCGGGGGGCTCCCCCCGGAGAAAACGCGGCTGAGCGAGGTTACACCCTGAACCCCGATCTGCAGGCCCTGAGCCGCCAGACTGCGGGGGGCTCCGTGACGTGGGGATGCGGAGACAACCCGGAGGGTCGCCACCACGCACCGGACACGCCAACCACCGCCGACTCTCCGTGTCCCAGAGGGGACAGCACGCACTCGGGGGGACACGCAAGGATGTCACATGTATCACATGTAATCACATGCACAGAGGGGCGGGCCCCGTCAGGAAGACAGTCACGCTCCGAAGAGCCAGCACAGCCGGCGGCAGCGGCGGGGGAATCAGCGGCCTCACCTCCTGCCGGTGACCTGGGAACGCGAGGCGCCTGCGCTCAGAATCGGGAACGGGCCATGCTCCCGCCTCTGAAGTAAGAATTCCTGGGGGCCGAGCGGGCAGCAGGGCGGGCAGGCTCCCGGCCCGGCCTCCGGCCTCCCCGCCGGCAGGCTCCCCACTTTCCCCGCCTGGTCCCCTTTACTCCAAGCACAAGCCTGAGGCTGAACAGCCGGGCAGGTCAGCTGGCCGGGGAGCGCTGCCGGCTCCGGAGAACTCGAGTCGTGGCCACAGGAGAAGCCGGGCCCCAGAGGCTAAGCACAGCCGGTCTGACGGCCGAGCTTGGGGACAAGGGGTGGGTCGCCCCACAAGAGGGACACCAGGGCCCCAGCTGGCTTGGCTCAATGGACACAGCATCAGCCTGCAGACTGAAGGGGCCCGGGCTCGACTCCAGTCCAGGGCACATGCCAGGCTGCAGGCTCAGGCCCAACAGAGGGCGGGCAGGAGGCAGCCGATCAATGATCCTCTCTCATCACTGATGTTTCTCTTTCCCTCTCTCCCTTCCTTTCCGAAGCCAATAAAAATGTGTATTAAAAATAAAAATAAAAAAAAAGCCAAAGCCGGTTTGGCTCAGTGGATAGAGCGTTGGCCTGTGGACTAAAGGGTCCCAGGTCGATTCCGGTCAAGGGCATGTACCGTGGCTGCGGGCACATCCCCGGTGGGGGGTGTGCAGGGGGCGGCTGATCGATGTTTCTGACTTTCTATCCCTCTCTCTTCCTCTCTGTGAAAAACCAATAAAGTATATTTTAAAAATAAATAAATAATAAACAAGCAAACAAACAAATAAATAAAAAAGAGGGAGACCAGGGATTGAAACTCAATCTCTACCTGATCCTCCTGCTTCCTCTTCTCCCACTGCTGTCCCTGCCCCTGCTGAGCCGCCCTGGGCACAGACACACAGAGATGCAGAGCCCCGGGCACAGAGACCGAAGCCCCGGCACAAGGACATGGGGCCCCGGGCACAGGGACTCAGGGACTCAGGGAAGCGGAGCCCCGGGCACAGGGACACAGGGACTCAGGGAAGCGGAGCCCCGGGCACAGGGACACAGGGACTCAGGGAAGCGGAGCCCCGGGCACAGGGACACAGGGACTCAGGGAAGCGGAGCCCCAGGCACAGGGACACAGGGACTCAGGGAAGCGGAGCCCCGGGCACAGGGACACAGGGACTCAGGGAAGCGGAGCCCCGGGCACAGGGACACAGGGACTCAGGGAAGCGGAGCCCCGGGCACAGGGACACAGGGACTCAGGGAAGCGGAGCCCCGGGCACAGGGACACAGGGACTCAGGGAAGCGGACCCCCGGGCACAGGGACACAGGGACTCAGGGATGCGGAGCCCCGGGCACAGGGACACAGGGACTCAGGGAAGCGGACCCCCGGGCACAGGGACACAGGGACTCAGGGAAGCGGAGCCCCGGGCACAGGGACACAGGGACTCAGGGAAGCGGAGCCCCGGGCACAGGGACACAGGGACTCAGGGAAGCGGACCCCCGGGCACAGGGACACAGGGACTCAGGGAAGCGGAGCCCGGGCACTGGGACACAGGGACTCAGGGAAGCGGAGCCCGGGCACTGGGACACAGGGACTCAGGGAAGCGGAGCCCCGGGCACAGGGACACAGGGACTCAGGGAAGCGGACCCCCGGGCACAGGGACACAGGGACTCAGGGAAGCGGAGCCCCGGGCACAGGGACACAGGGACTCAGGGAAGCGGACCCCCGGGCACAGGGATACAGGGACTCAGGGAAGCGGACCCCCGGGCACTGGGACACAGGGACTCAGGGAAGCGGACCCCCGGGCACAGGGACACAGGGACTCAGGGAAGCGGACCCCCGGGCACAGGGACACAGGGACTCAGGGAAGCGGACCCCCGGGCACTGGGACACAGGGACTCAGGGAAGCGGAGCCCCGGGCACAGGGACACAGGGACTCAGGGAAGCGGAGCCCCGGGCACAGGGACACAGGGACTCAGGGAAGCGGACCCCCGGGCACAGGGACACAGGGACTCAGGGAAGCGGAGCCCCGGGCACAGGGACACAGGGACTCAGGGAAGCGGACCCCCGGGCACTGGGACACAGGGACTCAGGGAAGCGGACCCCCGGGCACTGGGACACAGGGACTCAGGGAAGCGGACCCCCGGGCACAGGGACACAGGGACTCAGGGAAGCGGACCCCCGGGCACAGGGACACAGGGACTCAGGGAAGCGGAGCCCCGGGCACAGGGACACAGGGACTCAGGGAAGCGGAGCCCCGGGCACAGGGACACAGGGACTCAGGGAAGCGGACCCCCGGGCACAGGGACACAGGGACTCTGGGAAGCGGAGCCCGGGCACTGGGACACAGGGACTCAGGGAAGCGGAGCCCGGGCACTGGGACACAGGGACTCAGGGAAGCGGAGCCCCGGGCACAGGGACACAGGGACTCAGGGAAGCGGACCCCCGGGCACAGGGACACAGGGACTCAGGGAAGCGGAGCCCCGGGCACTGGGACACAGGGACTCAGGGAAGCGGAGCCCCGGGCACTGGGACACAGGGACTCAGGGAAGCGGAGCCCCGGGCACAGGGACACAGGGACTCAAGGAAGCGGAGCCCGGGCACAGGGACTGGAGCCCCATGTGTGCGGGGGCCCTGCCATCGGGAGGCAGAGGAGCTGCAACCGGTCACCGCCCCCGCCCCCGCCCGCCGGCACCTGTGCAGTGAGCACGCTGCCCGGGCCTCGGCCACATGTGGCACAGAAACGCACACCGAGAACCAGTCTGCCGGTCCTGTGCCAGCAGGGCCCAGGGGGACAGCGCAGCGGCAGCCGGGGCACCCAAGCCAGACTGGCCCTGTGGCTTGGCTCTGGCTGTGGCCGGGCTGCCCAGCTGCCTTTGGCTGTGGCCCGTTTTCTGGGCGCGGCTCCCGTGGGCTCCGGAGCTCCCCATATCTTGCCAGTGATTGCTAATCTGCCTAACGAGCCAGAGGCACATTGTGTGGCGGGGGGGGGGGGGGGGGGGGGGGGGGGGGGGGGGGGCGGGCACCCTGACGCCGGCTGCCCGGCCGCGCGCTCCTCTGCTCCCGGAAACCACGCTCCCACCGCGTCTGCCCCACTTCCCTCGCCGCCTCTGCCGGCCCAGGAGTCTCCCCGCTTCCTTAAACCCCCTGCTCTCCCCACACCTGCCGGTCGCCACACCTTCCCATCTCGCCGAGGGCTCGCGGCAGCACCGAGCCCCGCCCACGCCACCTCCTCCTCTAGAGGTGCCCCGTGCACGCCTGCAGCAAGCCTCCCCGCAGCAAGCAGACAAGCCGGTGACATGGGCCCAGGAACCAGGAGGTCACGGTTCCAGTCCCGGTCGGGGCACAGGAGGGGGGGCCTCAATCCCCAGTAGGGGGCATGCAGGAGGCAGCCAGTCAATGATTCTCTCTCATCACTGATGTTTCTATCCTCCTCCCTTCCTCTCTCGGAAATCAATGAAGACATAACTTTAAAAACAAAGGAATAACCATTAGCACGACTACTCAATTCTTTGTTAAAATCTTTTATCCTTAAAGCGCTCAGCCTCAGCCCTACCATTGCTGACCGGCTGGCCGTGGGTATTTCTTTATTCCTGAAATTGACATCTCACCAGCAACAGATGGCCGTCCCACTGACTTCATCTAACGCGGAATGAGCCCTCCCAACACGCGGAGGCAGTGGGGGGTGGGTTTTGTTTGCTTTCGGCCCAAAAAGATCCTTTCCCCTCCCACCTATTCCTGTTTCTATCCTATTGGTTTCCGTCCGCGGGAACACCTGTGTCGATCGCAGCTACTTGAACTTTCCACCGTAACCCTGCTCTTCCCGGTCCCACGGACGCTTACCATGTGCACACGCCGCCAGTGTCCTTCCGGCTCCTCTCCCGGCCCAGGGCCGCTCTGCCCGCCTCCACCCGGCCCTCAGCCGGCAGCTGCCCGCTCCTCCCCAACTCCACGCCGAGTCTTCCTGGAACGCAGTGTAAACAACACAAAGCAGATCCACCGGAATCCTACCCCCCGTTTCCGTAATCTTTTTCAGATTGCAGTCCTCGGCCTCAAAAAGCAGGCCCAGGAGTCGCCCCGCGTCCTTAAACCCGTCGCTCTTTTCTGTCCACTCCTCACCGAGCGCCGACACGCAGGCCCAGGCTCTGATCGGTCACGCATGACTCAGTATCCCTCCTTTCCCCGAACACAGACTACTGGCCTCCCCAGCACCCCAGGACGCCCTGTTCGGTGGGCCCTGACACGAGGGTGCCTCGCAGCACCCACTCCTGGCCAGTCCAGCTTCAAGGGTCACCCCTGCACCTTTGCGTCTACCCTGCTAGCTCCGCCACGCCGCTTCACACGCAATTCCGTCTGGACGGCTCCTGCCCCAGACGGGGTGCTGCCCCCGCCGGGAGGCGCCTCGGCAGGGAGAACCTCCCTCAGGACATGCTTCCGGGAGCCACCCCCACGCACCCTCCTCCGAGCTACAGGGTGCTTCTCACCAGGGTCCCTCCGGGCGGGAGGTCTGGCAGGTCTCTGGCTGCCCAGGGGCAGGCAGGCTTCACTTGGGGATGAAAAGTCAGGGAACCGGCCTTGGGGCTGAAAAGCCCCAAAAGCCAGCAGGAAAAAGCTTTCCTTGGGGTTCACACCACAGAGCCCCCACCCACAAGGAAGGGAGAGGTCAGGAGAGAACGCTCTGGCCCGGTGGCCCCACGACAGGCTGCAATTGTGCCACGTCCACTCGTGTCCGCGTCCTGCCCGCGGCTGCCCGGGAAAGAGCCACGGAAGGCAGCCGGGCCTCTGCTCACTCGAGCTCTTCTGTCTACGGGCGTCCGGCGCCTCGTTTACTCCAAAGCTTGTGGGATTCTCCTCTGCTCAGGCTTCTGGCGCTGCTGCCCTCTCCCCTCCTCCGAGCTGGGTCTGGGGGGGGGCGCGCGGAGGAGGGAAGGCTGGCCTCGGGAGCCACTGCCACCCTGCGCCCCGAGTCCCCCGTGCACAGCCACAGGACAGCGCGGGGAATGGGCCCGGAACCACGGACCGGCCTTCAGAGAGGGAACGTCTGCAGACGGCATGTGCCACTCCGACGCGGCTGTGCCCGCTATAAACTGAGGGATTCGACGGCAGGGATCCCTCCATTCCCCCAGGACGGGCTGGAGAGACGCGTGGGACCCCGTGCGAACCCGGAAGCCTTCCGCGCAGCAGCCGGCGGGCCGATGAGAAGCTCCTGCCGGCCTAGAAGCAGCCAGCTGGCAGGCGAGGGTCTCAGGGTGGCGCCTGCAGGCACCTCCAGAAACTCAGGGACTCCACCCCAGCAAGAAAGAGCAACCCTAGTTCCCCAGGGGCAAGGGGGGGCCTGCCAGACACTCCTGAGCTTGGGAGGCCCCGGGCAGAGGCTCGGCAGCTTCCTGACCCCTCACACGGTAGCAACGAATAGGTGCCATTTCCAGCCGCTCCAAGAAGAAAAAAAGAAAAAAAGACAGCACATAAGCCACAAATCCAGCCACGTGACTAACACTCCACACTAAAACCAGCCCAAGCCTCCCCGCCACCCCCAGGAAAAGCCAGGTTCCTGCTCCCCAACCAGCTCGGCGGCCCTGGAAACCGAGTCACGTGACAACGTGGAGGGAGGACTGCCTGGGGACAGAGCCGGACACCAGGCCACGCGTTCGCTGATCCCCTGCAGGAACGGCAGGCAGAGGAGCGAAGCCACGGGCAGGCCGCGGGGCAGGGGCTGGGAGAGCGGCTGCCGGCGGGAGGGGGTCCTCGAGGCGAAGAAAACGTCCGACCGGAGCAGGTGGCAATGGCTGCAGCCACAGGAACACACCGAGACCACGGAGTTCCGTGCTTTCAAAGGCGACCTTATGTCACGTGAATTACAGTTCCAGTTTTTAAAAAGAGACTGGCTACTTTACCAGCAAGTCAGGCCAAGGCTCACAACCCCTCGGTCCGGTGCCAACAACAGGTCACACAATTCAGGGTACAGGGGTCTCTGACACTCAACCGCACAGCAAACCAACCGTGTGTACAGCAAGAAGCTGCCAGACTGGTTTTAAGTAAAAAACAAAGAAACGATAATAATCTATGGCCTGGCACGTGGGGCTCAGTGGTTAGCGCGGCCCATGCACCAAACAGTCATGGGTTCAATTCCCGATCAAGGACACGTATCTGGGTTGCAAGTTTAATTCCAGCCCCAGTCAAGGCGCATGTGGGAGGCAACCAACTGATGTCTCTCTCACACAGACGTGTGTGTGTCTCCCTCCTCTCGCCCACCCCGTTCCATTCTAAAAATACCCCAAATCAACGGAAACAATATACTCGGGTGAGAATGAACAAAAAATCAAAATTTTAAAAAAAACTGTGAGTGAGGATGGGGCAGGAGGGTTAAGAGGGGACATGGGAGAAGTCTCCTGAAGGGTCCTCAAACGTGTCCCTTGGTGGGAAAAAGTCAGTGTGAGAAGCAGGAACCGGGCCTGCTGGGTAGACAGGCAACAGTGGCCATCTGCAAACACGGCTCTCTTCCTGGTGCCAGTTCTCTCTTTTTTTAAATATGTTTTATTGATTTTATTTACAGAGGAAGGGAGAGGGACAGAAAGCTAGAAACATCGATGAGAGAGAAACACCGTTCAGCTGCCTCCTGCACACCCCCCACTGGGGATGTGCTCGCAACCAAGGCACATGCCCTTGACCGGAATCGAACCTGAAACCTTTCAGTCCGCAGGTCGACACTCTATCCGCTGAGCCACCCCGGTTTCAGCCGGTGCCAGTTCTCTTCCCGGTGCCCGTGCGCTCAAGTGCGACCCACTAAGGCGATGCCTGCAGAGCCGAGGCTGAAGCAAGCACGGCTATGGCTGAGCCGGAAGCCAGCGATGCACCGATCACTAAAAACAGGGCCCGGGTCTCCCGGCTCCTGCGGGGAGCCCAACCGGGGACTTGAGGACTGCCGCGGAGCCGCACGCTTCCCCGGGCCCCGGCTCCCAGCACCCAAACAGGATGTCTGGCTGCAATTAGGCGAGATCTGAGAAACCTGAGCTCCCGGCAGAAAATAAAACAGAAAAACAGAATGTTCGAGGCGCACAGTGTGTGAGAACGGCCTCACGGGAACGACATTCCCGGGCCCGGCTGCGGAGGCCCGGCTGCACCTGGCTGCACGGAGCCGGGGTGCAAGGAGCCGGGGTGCCCGGCCCGGAGGCGGAGCCCCGCAGACACTGTGCTCCGAGGCAGCGCCTCGCCATGCGCCTCGCCGAGGTTCGGCCGGAGGGAGCCGCCAATCCTGCCCGGTTAGCGCTCCGGTAACGCCGGGAGCTCTGCTCAGCGGGTCGGGAGCGCTCAGCCCGGCTGCCGGCCCGGGCCTCAGCCAGCTGGGTGTGCCCACGAGCAATCTGGACGAGTCCATCAGGAGGGGCCGGTCCTCGGCCGTCCTCACAGCGGCTGTTTCTGCTGCCTCAGTAGCCTGGCGACACGGTGACACGCACAGCGTGATTACAAGGGGGAAACCGAACGCCCACGAGGCGAGGCGAGCCGCAAACAAACGAGCACTGCAGGGCGGAACCTCACTGAGCCGCCTGCAGGGAGCCTCCCAGACCTGCCCCTGCCGCCTGAATACTTTCACAGGGTGTCACTTCTTTCCCACCCTGCCCTTTCCTTCTCGAATTTTCATACAATGAGCTGGCCATGACCATCCCCGGATGCTAGCAACCATCAAGGAGTTCCAGCTGGATCCGTACTGGCCTCGGCTGCGGCTGGAGTTTAAACCGTCTCCGGCCCGGGAGCGAGCTGGGGGGGAAGGGTAGCCAGGCTCATTCCGGAGAGACTGGAGACGCTCCCCACCACGGAGCTGGCAGCCACGGCGGCTCTTTGGTATTATGTAAATACAGTTTGTCTCCCCACATTCCCAACGCGGAGCCATGGCCAAACATTTACAACAAAACCCTCCTGCGGGAAGCCAGATCCTAATCACCTCCATGTGGGGGCAGGCCCCCGGGGCGTGTCTGCTCCAAGTGCACCCACGCACACACCCCCCCCCGCCCCCCCCCCCCCCCCCCCCCCCCGCCGACATCCGAGCCGCTCAGCAACGCCTTCTGGTTCCCAATCAAACCCACATTCACCAAGAACAAGAAAAATGCATGATGCCTTGACTCTGAATCAAGTAAACGCTTTTAACCCATTCATAAAAAGTCAAGCTCTAGCCAGTTGGGATCAGTGGATGGAGCACTGGCCTGCAGACTGAAGGGTCTCTCTAGGGTTCGATTCTGGCCAAGGGCACGTGCCCAGGTTGCAGGCTCGATCCCCAGTAGGGGGCGTGCAGCAGGCAGCGGATCAATGATTCTCTCTCATCATTGGTGTTTCTCTCTCTCCCTCTCCCTTCCTCTCTGGAATCAATAAAAACATGCTTTTTGAATTAAATGACATTAAGTAAACAAAGCACTTCTCTTCGCTGTTTTCACATGCCACCTAGACTGGAGGAGGCAAATCATACCAGGCAACAGCACGGGCGGCTCTTCAGGCACTGTCTCCTGACAGAGTCTCAAAGGCTCAGGAGACTGAAGTCAAGACGTTAGCCTGGTCACAGGCAGGCAGGAGGGAAGAGCAGCTCCCGCAGGCATTTGAGAATAAGGGGAAGCGGTGTCTGGCCTATAATGTGAAATGCAAACAGAACCCCTGTTGGTTTTCTAAGTATGGTAATGACAAGCGTTTGGAGACGAATGTTAAGTATTTAGGGATAAATGTTATGACGTATGTGACTTATTTTCAAATGGTTCAGAAAAGAAAAAAAAATTGTAGGCCTGGCCAGGTAGCTCAGTGGTTAGAGCAGTGGTCAGCAAACTCATCAGTGAACAGAGCCAAATATCAACAGTGCAACGACTGACATTTCTTTGGAGAGCCACATTTTTTAAACTTAAACTTCAAAAGCCACTTCTTCAAAATAGACTCGCCCAGGCCGTGGTGTTTTGTAGAAGAGCCACACTCAAGGGGCCGGAGAGCGGCATGTGCCAACCACTGGCAGAGCACCATCCCAGCACCCCAAGGCTGTGGGCTCGATCCTCGCCGTCAGGGCACATACAAGAAGCAACCAATGAATGCAACAAATCGATCTCTCTCCAATTAGTAAATTAAAAACTGTTTTTCCAAACAGCCAAAATGAGAAAACAACCCCCAAATGAAAGAACTAGCAAATTCTCCAGCAGAAGAGATAAATGAAGCAGAGATAAGCAATTTATCTGAAACCGAGTTCATAGTAATGATGTCACCGTATGAAAAACGATACACTGACTATGAAAACAGAACAGTCTGAGATAAAGAAGGACACAGCACAAGTAAAGGACACATTGGAAGGATACATAGCAGATGTGGGGAAGCAGAGGACTGAAACAGTGAATCAGAAGACAGACTTGAAAATATCATTCAATTAGGGAACCAAAAAGAAAAAGACAATTAAGAAACAGGAGGACAGCATAAGGGAGCCATGGGACAATGTGAAACGTAACAATATTAGAATAGTACGTGTGCCAGAAGAGGCAGAAAGGGAGAAAGGACTAGAGAAGGTGTTTGAAGAAAAAATGGTAGAAAACTTCCCTAACCTGGTAAAGGAAAAGGTCACACAAGTTCAGGAGGCACAGAGTACCCCAAACAAAAAGAACCCAAACAGACCCACCCCTAGACACATCACAATTAAAAACAAAGAGAATCTTAAAGGCAGCAAGAGAAAAGAAAACTTACCTACAAAGGAGTCCCCATAAGGCTGACACCTGATTTCTCACCAGAAACAACAGGCCAGAGGGAAAGGCATGAAGTGCTCAAGGTGATGGACAGCAAGGACCTGAGACCAAGATTACTGTGTCCAGCAAGGCTGTCATTCACAATGGATGGTCAAATAAAGAGCGCCCCCCCCCCCGAAAAAAGGTTAAAGGGAGTTCGTGACCACCAAGCCAGCCAGCATCACAAGGAATGCTAAGGGGACTGCTGCAAGGGATGGAGAGAAGAAACAGAGAGAAACCTAGCCACACAGAATTAAAATGGCTATAAATTCTCTCAATTATAACCCTAAATGTAAATGGATTAAGTGCTCCAATCAAAAGGATTAGGGTAGCTGAATGGGTACAAAAACATGACCTAACATGACCTAAACACGAGGTGGGTCTCTGGAGATGACCCACCTCCGAACAAAAGACACACACAGGATGAGTGAAGGGATGGAAAATTTTTCCCATGCAAATGGAAAAGAAAAAAAAGCTGGAGTAGCAATACTCATACCAAACAAAACAGACTTTAAAAGCATCATGCTCAGTGAAATAAACCAGCTGGAGAAAGATAAATATCACATGATCTCACTCATTTGTGGACTATAATGAACATAAACTGATGAACGGAAACAGCCAGGGGGAACAGTATTCCAGAACCCAATAGAGGCAATCCTGCTATTTGTACATCTTTACCATCTCCTACGGCTTTTGTGATGCGGGAACAGTTTTGGTAATATTATTATACTTAAATCCTTTTATTCTGAAATATTAATGTTCATTGCATGTAACATCGTATGTAAGATCATTTTTCTTGAAGTAAAAAAACTGGGGGGGAAAGCAAAAAAAATTTTAGCTATAGTATGCATGAGAGAGAAAGCAAATGTGGCAAAATGTTAGCCATGATGAGTTTAGCTGAAGGATATACAGGTATTCACTGCACTGTTCTTTCCACTTTCCTGTTGACGTGAAATTTCAAAGTGCAAAGCTGGGGAGAAAGGATGTGGTACTCACACCGCTGACCCCCAGCTACTCCTGAACCCAAATACGACGTCCTTCGAGCTGCTCTGCGCAGCGGGGAGGACGGGCCATGTGAATGGGGACAGGGTTCACTGCAGACCCAGTGTTGGGATTTCTGGTAAATCATTAGGTAATCCACTTGGGTCTTTAATGTCCCTCTTACATGTGAGGAGCCTGACACTTGAGATCCGGCTGGAAGGGCCCGGGGCTGCACGTATTTACTTAAAAAATGTCAACAGCAAGTAACAGTCGCCCAGACGTTTTAACAAACCCAGTCAGTGCACTCAGCGGACTCGCTCCGCCTGGACTGGGGTCCCCCGAGGTCTCCTGACCTGACAGCCAACAGGCACGGATCTGAAATCTCCTCCCGCAGACCGGAGTTCGGGCCTCCCCGTCCCGTGGGCCCTGAAGGTCCGGGAGCGGGTGGCTCTGTGGTCATCGCTGCCTGACAGCCCGACGCCGGGCCAGAGAGAAGGCAGCCTCTGGGTCGTGTGGCCCCCTGGCCCAGACCCCAACGGACAGGTGGAGGGGGCGGTCTAGGGAGGGAGGGAGGGAGGGAGGGAAGGAGGGAGGGGAAGAAAGGAGGGAGGGAGGGGGAGGAGGAGGAGGAGAAGGGGGGTGAGGGAGGAAGGGAGGGAGGGAAAACATGTCTAGGGACCAGGAGAAAGGAGCTTCAAAGAAACAGGCAGAAGCAATCTCAGACACTCACAGCCACCCTAAAAGACAGCCCCCACTTTCCAGCATTTGGGAAGATGTGGGTTAGGATTACCACCCCAAGCTCAGCCTTTTTATCTTTTTAGCCACTGCAAGCTGGAATGGCCTGACCAGTGGTCGGCAAACTGCAGCTCGAGAGCCACATGCGGCTCTTTGGCCCCTTGAGTGTGGCTCTTCCACAAAATACCACGGCCTGGGAGAGTCTATGTTGAAGAAGGGGCGTTAGAAGAAGTTTAAGTTTAAAAAATGTGGGCCTCTAAAGAAATTTCAATCGTCGTCCTGTTGATATTTGGCTCTGATGACTACTGAGTTTGCCGACCACTGGCCTTGACTATCAGCAGCTTCACAACTTTAATTAAGGAAACTCCCCGGCACCAGCCTCCCGGTAACGGTCAGAGCGCCTCCCGGCGGTCCGTCCAACGGGGACGGTGGTGAGGCGGCGGCAGGGCAGGGCTCCGCTGGGATGAGCCTCTCTCAGGGGTCTCTCTCCCCACCTCCCACCCGCACACGGAGCATGGACCCGGCAGCCTTCTGAATCGTCTTCATTCTCGCCACACACAGGGCAGCCGCTCGGGGCTGGCTCACATGCCCGCCGGGAAGACAGGCCAATGGCAGCCCAGACCCTCCAGAATGGGGGGGGGGGGGGGGCGAGGAGGGCAACAGAGAGCTTAAACCCGACAACCAGGCGTCCAAACCCCGAGAGCAGCAGCACCCAAGGGAAACATCTGTTTATGCTCTTTCCAGATTAAAAAAGAAATTAGTCATGTCCTGCGTGTCCAGCCAAAGCACTGGGCATCTGTGAGGCGGAGCTGCGAGGGTGCCAACGGGGGTGGGGCCCCTTCCAGACGCGGTCCTGTCTGCCGCCACCGCGGCAGCGCCCCCGGGGAGGGCTAATGAGCAAGATCTGGAGTCAGGACCAGTCTGGACCCCGGGGGGGGGGGGGGGGGGGGGCGCGGCGGGCACCCAGTTTCTTTGTAAAGTAGAGACGTCTTCAGCATCACGGCTCCGAGCGGAAAAGGGCGTCTTAGAAACATCACCTTGGGGAACGCACAGGAATCCTGTGGTTCCCAGGAAAAGGCCACGTTCTGGAACATTCGTCCAACATCAGGGTTCTTCTGACATGAGCCGACGAAAGCTTCGTTTTCCTCCCAGGATGCTCCTCTCGGGAGCGGGAGACACTGAGTCAGGCTGCGGGCTCGGCGTGAGAACGGCCCGTTCCCACACTTCCAGCACAAACAGGAGGGAATTCATTCCGTCTCATGCAGAAATCTTAATCTAATTACTGCAACATGGGGGGAAAACCCTTCTCGATCATTTTATTTCCTCTCTGCGACAGGCTGAAAGGAAGTCCTGTCTTCTCACACAGTATTAAAAGGCCAACGTCGCACTTTCAAGGACCACATTTTTAAAATGTGTTAAAAATACGTATACTTATAAGGAACTGCTGAATGATCCTATTAACGGGTTTGTAAGCATGTGAAAATATATTCTGTCTTATTCAAAGCAGGAGAAAATGTTAACCTCAAAAAGAAAATGTAACAACTCAGTTCTGAACACACACGCGCACACGTGCACACACACGTGCACATACACATACGCTCACGCACACGTGCACACACACACACGGGTGGGCAGACGCCGGTCGGAATGCCAGGGCGGCGGGAGGCAGCGGGCTGGCCCGGCAGGTCCCTGGACCCAGCCGCTTTCTGACCCTCAGCGTCCACGAGGATGGAACGCGCTGGCTGGTGATGGCACGGACGAGGTGGTACCCATGTGCCCGGTGCCACGTGACCTCCTAGTGGATGGAGCCCGTCACCAGCAGAGCCGGCACGTCTCTTCCCGGAGGACCCTGCAGCCGGCGGGCGCCCCGGGGTGTCCATGACTCCACGTGCGCCCCGGGCGGCGGGACCCGGCTGCGCGGAGCAGGATGAAACCTGCGGGGCGGCAGCGGATCAGGCCGGAAGCCCGGCTCCGGGTTAGGGAGCCTCTACCCGGGCTGTAAACAAGGAGCCATTCACTGTCCCAGCGACAGGAAGTGCTGGGACAGGCCGGCTCCCGGGTGGTGATGGCTCAACCACGGGCCGAGGACCCAGCTGGTCCCGCTCAGCCTGCGAGCGGGGCTGCCAAACCCGAGGGTCACTGTGGGTGACAGCGGCTTCCCAGCAGGCCCAGCCAAGTCCATCACAAGGAGAGGGACCGTTTCTGCCCTGTTTTTCTAGGCAGGGAGACACCTTCCCAAGAAGAACCCTGCAACCGGCCCTGAAGCTCGCTGGCCCGATCCGTTTGCACGCCCGTCCTCCCATCGGAGACGAGGAAAAGGGGCATCCCTGCCTGGGGTGCTAAGGTGCCCTCCCCCGGAGTGGCCATCTATGAGCCAGCATCAGGGCTCTTTACAAGGACGGGGGTGGGGGGAGTCCTGTTTAAGGCAGATACACCCCGACACGGCCACGCACTGCACCGCCGCGGACAGCAGGGAGGACACCGGGGATCAAGCCTCCCCTAAAAACATCCAGATCCCGTTTTATGGTTTAAAATCAAGGGCTGAACCGAAACCGGTTTGGCTCAGTGGATGGAGCATCGGCCTGCAGACTGAAGGGTCTCGGGTTCGATTCCGGTCAGGGGCGTGTGCCTTGACTGCGGGCACATCCCCAGTGGGGGGTGTGCAGGAGGCAGCTGGTCGGTGTTTCTCTCTCATCGATGTTTCTGACTTTCTGTCCCTCTCCCTTCCGCTCTGTAAAAGTCAATAAAATATATTTTTTTAAAAATAAAGGGCTGACATTCAAAAGTTACATTTTGTAGAAAAGAAAACAATTTTTAATGTTTTTTTTAAACTACCAGCCACCCTAGCACTTAATTTAATTACTGAAACAGCTAGTTACTGCTTTAATGAACCCTCACATTATCAAATTGTGGCTTTAAAAAGAACCTCTAGACTGCAAAATAACAAATGCAACCCAGATGTTGGCTGAAAAATGAAAACAAGATTGTTTTTGCTTCATAGCAACGGAATAGGTCAGCCCGCTTCCTCCCAGAGAACCCCCGAGGGCCTCGGACCACGCGGACAGCATGTGTTTCGCAGGGACCTGTCCGCACAGGAGAAGCTCTGCGTCCAGCACATGCGGGGAACGCTACATGTTCCCATGGAAGTGGCTCTGGAGCCGCAGCCAGGCCCTGTCTGCGGGGAGCCAAACATCTGGACGCAGGCTGGAAAAGGAATCGCTAATTACCCCGATATTGGGAAATACTTTTCAGCCGTCATTAAAATGTCCAGCTTTTATAGGAAGCTGCTGTTTTTATATGTCAATTTCAGGACTGAGCTTTGCGAGAGGAAGAGGACAGGATTAAAAATAGCTCTGCCGGAGTTTCAGATGGCTGGTGGCCCGTCCCAGCCGGGGTCCCGGGACGGATTGAGAGCACAGCAGCCCGAAGTCACCCTGTTCGGCGAAGTCAGCTCCAGACTCTTCCTGGCCAGCCCGAGTGGCTCAGGTGCGCCTCGTCTAAGCCTTACCCAACCTGAAAGCTCCTCATCAAAACAACCAGCGCTGACCTGCCCCAGCCAAACTGTGAGACACTCCAGAATCCCATGCCCCCCCCCCCCCCGTTCTGTCTAGCGGGGCATCGACATTAACTAGAAAAAGTGGTTAAGCTTGCCGAAACCGGTTTGGCTCAGTGGACAGAGTGTCGGCCTGTGGACTGAAGGGTCCCAGGTTCAGTTCCGGTCAAGGGCATGGACTTTAGTTGCGGGCACATCAGCAGCTGATTCATGTTTCTCTCTCTCTGATGTTTCTACCTCTCTATCCCTCTGTAAAAAATCAATTAAAACTGTATTTTTTTAAAAGTGGACAAGCTTACCTTCAGAAATCAGGACGGGGACCCACTTATTTTCTTAGCCTTCACCTGAGGACGCGCTGAGAGAAACGCCATCAGCTGCTTTCCTCGCACCTCACGCCTCCCACCTGGCGATCAAACGCACAGGCCCGACTGGGCATCAAACCGCCACCCCTCGGCACGCAGGACGGCGCTCGGGCGCGCAGGCTGACGCTCAACCGACGGAGCCATGCAGGCCGGCACCCCCGTGTGTTTCCCATTCCCCCTCAAATGAGTTACTACTTCCCCCCAACTTCAAAATATGTTTGAACAGCTGTTCGGAAACGTTGGCAAAACCTGTTTTTTCACTTCATTTCGCTTCCAAAGTTTCACTAGTCCTGGTCCACCATCGATAAGCCGCTGCCTGAAGGCTCTGCCAGCACCTCCCCCAAACCCGCCTCCCCCCCCCCCCCCCCCCCCCCCGGTTCTTCACACGGAGTGTGCCAGCGGCTGGGGCAGCTCGCCGAGGGGAGGCAGCGCTGGCCTCCCCGGAGACCCACTGAGGAACGTGGGTGCCCTTTCCCCTCAGTCCGCTCCTGGCCAGCCTTCCCTCTCTCTCACCAAACTGCGGGGGGGCCTGGCACTCGCTCTCCGGCGGCCGGCCCTCTGGTCTCGCCTGCCTTCCCCACGCTCCCACCAAACTGGGTGGTTTGTAAAAACTATTTCTGGCTGGTTTCGGAGAGGAAGGGAGAGGAGACAATCACTGACCAGCTGCCTCCGGCACGGTCTCCGCTGAGGATGAGCGAGCCCCAGCCCGGGCATGTGCCCGACCAGGACCGAGCCGTGACCTCCCAGTTCACAGGTCGATGCTCCACCCCCGAGCCACGCCGGCTGGGCCAAACTGGGTTTTTTCAGGTCCCCAAATCCGGGGACACTATCCTCACTTCCTCTGCCTCCCCAGGACAGTCCACACAGCTGGCCGCCACCTTCTCGGAAAACACCTGCTGCCCTGCCGTCCGCAGTGCCCCCCACACCGCAGGTCCCCTCCCGCCTGCGGACCGCTCCGCCATCGCCTTCACGGGGTTGTCCTCGTCCTGGGGTTTCCCTCCTGGCCCTCACTCTCCCCACGACCAGAGTCTTCCCCAGGTCGTCTCCGGCCCACACCGTCTTCTAAGCGGCGACTCACACACAGCAACTGCCTCCTGCCGCCGCCGCCGGGACCCCCACGGCCTGGTCCGCCTTCACGACCAGGAGAGACCTCCAGGGCCCGCCGGGCTGCTGCGCACGTCCCCTGCCGGGCACAGCCGAAAGAGCCGGACCAACGACAAGCAACAACTGCCTGGAGGCATCGAGCGCTCCCGGTGCGGACAGGACTTGGGGGGCCAGGGTCCCAGAGAGGCGAGCCCCATAACCTGAGCCCCTCTTCTCCTCGACACGCTTGCCGATTCCCAGCAGAGACCGAGAGGCCAGAAAGCTCGGCGCGAACAAGTGGCTGAGGGTCTGGAGGCAGCAGAATCCACAGCCGTCGGGGGGGGAGGGGGGGCGCGAAATTGAGTTGGGGGGCTGCCAAGTGGAAGAGGCCCTGGAGACACCCTGGCTTTGAGCTGGGACCACCGGAGAGCCGCAGCCTGGGAGAAGGGTACACCAGGAGTAACCCAATCCTGTTTTAAAGCGGTGTTCCCCTGCTGGACTGCCTGCCAGAGGCTCTCTAGAGGAAGATGGCCAGGGTTTCAAACTCTCTCTTCAAACTCACCCGCGTTGTGGCAATTTAATTAAAGCCCAGCAGGCACCGGCCAGTGCGGCTCAGTCGTTGGCGCTGACCTGTGAGCCAAGAGGTCCCTGGTTCGAGTCCCAGGCAGGGCCCACGCCCGGGCTTCGGGCTCCATGCCCGGGTTGCAGATTCCCTCTCGCCGCCGTTTTTATCTCTCTGTCCCTCTCCCTTCCTCTCTCCCTAAAATAAATGTGAAAAACATTTAAAAAAGGCAGCAGCAGCAGCCTGACAGGCGATCTGGAATCAAGATAATATGAATGGAAACCAAGGGAAAAATAGATAAGGGAGTATGTAAGTATCAGACAGACTTCTCAATAATTGTGATTAATAAATCAGTTGTCCGGGTACACATTTTCAGCAGAAAAGAATTGAGAAAACTGAAAAAGACAGTAAGCGGACTTAAGAACGCAGTCACCGGGGCTAACAGCAGATGGAGAGCTGAGGAGAAAATTAATACGCTGCAATCGGTCGGAAGGAAACGCAGGTGGAGAACGGAGAGGTGCAGACGGGAGTCTGAGACACGAGGACGTGACGAGAGGAGAGTCGCAGGGAGGGGAGATGAGGATGTGGGCAAAGCGACGGAAGAAGAGAGAACGCGAGAGCAAGTCTTGTCATGGTGCTGCCCGGCCCCCCAGTCCGTCCCGGGCAGGACACTCGGAGAACCCGCCTGGCCATGTGACAGGAACACGGCCAAGGCCAGAGGCCCCGGCCTTCGAAAGCACGAGACCGCCCTGGCCGGCGCGGCCCAGTGGCCAGAGCTCCCGCCGCGGCGGCAGGCTCCCGGGTGGGTCCCGGCCCAGGGCACGCACCCCGGCGGCAGGCTCCCAGGTGGGTCCCGGCCCAGGGCACGCACCCCGGCGGCAGGCTCCCAGGTGGGTCCCGGCCCAGGGCACGCACCCCGGCGGCAGGCTCCCGGGTGGGTCCCGGCCCAGGGCACGCACCCCGGCGGCAGGCTCCCAGGTGGGTCCCGGCCCAGGGCACGCACCCCGGCGGCAGGCTCCCAGGTGGGTCCCGGCCCAGGGCCAGCACCCCGGCAGCAGGCTCCCGGGTGGGTCCCGGCCCAGGGCCAGCACCGCGGCGGCAGGCTCCCGGGTGGGTCCCGGCCCAGGGCACGCACCGCGGCGGCAGGCTCCCGGGTGGGTCCCGGCCCAGGGCACGCACCGCGGCGGCAGGCTCCCGGGTGGGTCCCGGCCCAGGGCCCGCACCGCGGCGGCAGGCTCCCGGGTGGGTCCCGGCCCAGGGCCCGCACCGCGGCGGCAGGCTCCCGGGTGGGTCCCGGCCCAGGGCACGCACCGCGGCGGCAGGCTCCCCAGCCCTGGCCGAGCACGTGCTGAGGCAGCGGACCTGTGTGTCTCTCCCATCGATGTTTCTCTCTGTCTCTCCCTCCCCCGACTCCCGCTAAAATCAATGGAAAACATCCTCGGATGAGGATTAACCAAAAAATAAAACAAAAGCCGCTTCTGAAAAAAAATAAGACAAGACACACAGCCTATTTCTCAACAGAAACGACGGAGCCAGAAGCCCAAGAGCTGACATGTCGGCGCACCTGCAACGGCACCCCCGGTGAAACAGCCTTCAGAGGTGAGGACAAGCGAATGGCATCTGGACAGAAACACAAGTGGCCCCCCGATGGCCTTCTGTCAGCCGCTGAGCAGCAGCACCGCCCACACGGACGCAGCCAGAAACCGACAGCCTCGACTCCCAGGCCCCTCACCTCCAGCTCCAAGCTGTCGCGCCCATTGGAGTCTCCAAAAATACTCTCCCGCCGTAAGCGATGCAAACGCAAGCAGCACGCCCCTCCTCACCGCGGCAACGCCGAGAGCCCGGCAGCACGCCGAGCTGCCCCATCTGTCCGTATCTAGGGAAACGGGAGCGGACCCGGACCCACCGCCTCGGGGCTGGAGACCAGCTTGCGCCCCCGCAGACGGACACCAGGCTGAGGCTCACCTCACTGTGTAACCGCAGTGCGTGGCCAACACTCAGTCCAGCCCAGGGCAAGGTCAACAGAACGTTCCAGTAGTTACGAGGAATACACAGCCTCTACCGCTCTCAGCTGAACCCCAGGACCTGCTTCCTCCCTGGTGCGCCAGGCCCTCTCACCTCCTGTCCAACCCGCTGTCCACGCGGCGGCTGGGAGTGCTCTGCTCTGCACACAGCGGCCGAGAACACGCCTCTGAACCCCAACGGCCCCGGTCCGGGTCCCGGCTCCACCACCGGCCAGCCGGGAGAGGGGGGCAGGTCACTTGGCCTCCCTGTGCCTCCTGCTCCATGTCTGTCTGTCGACATTCAGACCCGCAGAGGGTCACTGGGAAGAGCGAACAGGTTAAATCTGGAAAGCGCGCAGGACGGAGCCGGCGGAGAGCAGGACGTCAACATCAGCTACGGTCGCTGCAGGTGATCAGACGGATTCTCCCCGACACCACCTGCTGTGGCCAGGCCTGCTCCCCTCCCCGTCCCGTCCCCCTTCATTCTCTGCTCAGGACACACACAGCTTCCAGCCTCTGGACACTCACTTCTCCAGCCCAGTGCCTGCCTCGGCCCGGACACTGTACCCTTTAGGTCGCATCTGGGAGGCCCTCCACGTAGCCTTCCCTGGCCAGCTGGCTGTGCCCACTTCTCCTGCCCCTCATACCCCCTACCCTCTCTCCCCCTCAGCCCCACAGATTCCCTTCAGCACGCTGTGCATAATTTGCAGCCATTTTCCATCTCCTGTTCTGTCTGCCCTCAAAACAGAGGCTCCGTGCCCACCGGCAGCTCACTGCCCTGTTCACAGTGCCCCTCGTGCCAAGCACGGACCGTCGGTGGCTGCTGTCGGGGTGTTGTCGGGTGCTGTTGGGGGGTGCTGTCGGGGTGCTGTCGGGGGGTGCTGTCAGTACCTGCTGGGCAAGTAAACACTGCGGAAAGAGCGCTGCCATGTCCCTCTGCGAGCGCCCAACAGAACGACGGGGTCACCTCTGTCGCTGAACACGCAGGCCCCGGCTCTCCTCGCTCTCTAATGTCAAAGGGAGTTTTCTGACCAGCCTGCTACTGTTCTGGGGAGCGGTTTGCCCGCTTGGGGAAAAGTAAAGGCAGACTTCAACTCCTTTTTATGTCAACAACATGTGAAAGCACACAGTGAGAAGTTTCGTTTGCACCTGCATCGCCACCTGCCCTGTTGCCCTCTCCCTCCCCCTCCCAAGCAGGTGACCCTGTTAGTTCCCTGTACCTTTCCCCGGAATTGGCCTGCACTTCCTCCCTCTCTCTCAGAAACACAATGTAGCTCTTTCTAATGAATCAATACAGAGCCCCCCCTCCTTTCCGCAACCTCACCCCCCCACCCACGCCCCCCACCTGCACACAGGTTGATCTCGCCCTTTTCCTGAGGGGCCGGCCCTCCAGTTCCTGTCCACCGTGTGCTGTCACCAACAAGGCAGGGAGGAGTCTCATACGGGTGGCATCTCACGCACGTACAAATACACTTGCAGGCTCGACTCCTAGCCCCGGGCTGGCTGGGTGGAAGGATTTACACACCTGTCACTTTAAAAGCTGCTGCCCAGTGCCCTCTCTTGGTGGGATTCACCCAGAGAGCCTGGCTTCTCCCTCCTCCGCCGATTCTCCACCCGAGGCCCCGCTGGCCAAACCTCGCCCAAGCCCCAGCGGGCCCCAGGGTCTGGGAAACGGCTGCCTCAGGGCCAGTCCCGGGGGGGGGGGGGGGGGGGGAGGCAAGCTGAGGATCTGAGCCGACAGGACCAGCCTGGCGCTGCCTCCTGACGAGCTGGAACTAATTGACACTCCCGTGGCCAACAGATGCTCTCGGGCGTGGGGTTATCGTGTGCCTGACAGGTGAAATCCGGGCCCCAATCTTGTGGCAATTCATTTTATTGAGCGAGGCTGGGCACGTTTTCACGTGAGACACAACTAACTTCTCATCCCCACAGACTGGGGGGGGGCAGCCAGTAGCGCTTCACCCCCTCTGCATAGGCGGGGACATGGATCAGATTCCCACACTGAGCACCAGATGCCGGCGACAAGCCGAACTGGCCAGTCCCCTGCCCGGCAGACACAGCTCGAGGCCGCTTAGGGAAACTGAATGGCAACCGAGCCCCCAAGGCCCAGCCATACCTTAACTGCACTGCGCACGCCCCGAGCAACAATGTGTTCTTGTAATCTCACCCCCCCCCCCACTTCCTCCCTGGCACTGCCTTCCAGCCATCCGTGCCACCCTCCCTCTCCTTATCGCGCTCCGAGAGAACAAATAATAATACGCTGGACCAAAGGTACATTGTGGAAACGGCACAGAGGAGTCGTTTTTTAAAAGTCTTCTGACCCCACCAGCACAGCAGCAAAAAGAGCTTTTCGGTTATCTGGCGCCCCGGCTGTAACTGTCGGAATAGATTATTTGCCCCGTCGTGTAAACAGCCTGGGGCTGACTTCCGGTAAACAGCGGACTGTTACTCTGGATTATACCCCCAAAAGTGCTGCTTTACATGGCTGGCAAATGACTTTACAGCCTTTCTGAAACATGAGTTTTAAAGCAAAGCATCTTTTTAAGAAACATAAGTGGTAGCAATAACTAAAGAAATGTAAAGAAGTGTGTTCATTTCAAACCCTCCAGTAATCAAGAGTTATATATGAGCACAACTAATCCACACAATAGTCACTTACTCAAACACCTACTTACCCTGGGGCTGGAAACGTATTTTTAAGTGTCTTCGAGATCCTTAAGGAAGAAGGGTCTCGATACAGCGTGTCCGTAAAGGAAGTGTTGTTTCTCAGGCCCTCATGCTGCCTGGCATCTTAGTAGACAAGTTACCAGTTCATTCTCGAGTGTTCCGTGAGGGTTACATCAGCCGTTTAAGTAATCAGGCCCTTTTCTTACCGCAGGGAACATTTTGGTAAGTTCTTTCTTTCAAGTTTCAAAGTAACACACACCATTCAGAAACTTGAATACAAAAATCAAGTAAGTAAAACAGTATCACCACTTTTACCCTGTTTAGACCATGGCATATAAAACTGCTTTACTTTTTAATGGTTGTCAAACAATTCACCCACTAAACGTCCCCCAGTCTGCCTCACCTGTCTCCTCTTGGGCACTGCTGCTTCCAATTTCTACTCTTAGAGCGCAATGCACATCCTCACACAGGAGGTGTTTCTTTTATTCCGAGACTGTGTTCCCAGAAGAGAGGACAGCCCGCAGAGGGTCTCCCGACTTTTGATACTTGACACTAAGATCCTTTGTTACAGCGCCAAGGCCCGGTGAACTCCTGGGGGCCGCCAGCTTCCTTCTCTCAGTCTTTAAACCCGCTCTTACTTTCGCCCCTTGCGCACTCCTCGCCTCGCTCGGAGACCAGAAGCATCTCCCCAGCAGGGCACACGGTCTCCCCAGTAAAACACGGGAACGGCTGGCAACGACGTCGGGGCCAGGCTGGCCCTAGAACACCAAGTTACACACCTGTCTCACCTCTGTGCTGCCCGCCTGGGACAAACACTAAGTACTAAATGCCCACTGGAATCAGAAAATAAAAAATGGGGGGGGGGTACATCATGTTTTAAGCTTGGAAACCAGTGGAAGGCCTTTATTTTGAAACCCAGATCCCAGAGGGAAATTGCACCCCCGGATCACACACTTCTCAGCCTTTTTCAAGCCAAGACTGGCTGAAGGCTGCACACAAATAAGACTTCATACATTCTTTAAAAGGAAAAGAAAAAAAAATATTTAAAAAGGTGTTTGTCAAACATCACAAAACCCTTAAAAGTATACAAACAGCTAGTCACCCATAACGCCCATCGCCACCCAAAGTCACCACGCCCATCGCTCCACTCCTGCCCTCCTTTTCCCAGCAGAAGCCGCTGGGCCGTGCCCCCCAACCCGGGCCCCGGGCCCCTGCCCCCACCCAGGGGTGCTTGCAGGCGGGCTCCGGCCCCTCACGCCCCCCCCAGCACGCCCACGGGGGAGGGGGGGGTCCGGCCCCGCTCCGGCGGACACCCGGCTGCCAAACGCCGCTGCCGCCAGCTCCGGGCACCGACCACCCGAAGGGCGCGGGGCTCTGCGCGCACCTGGACCCCCGCTGCCCCGGAGCCTCCGGCGGCTGACGGGCACGGGCAGCTGCTCGCCTCGGCCTGTAATTAAGGTGCTTTTTTCCCCCCAAAACGCTCCCTTCTCACCAGGGGTGCGGGTGACTGTCAGCAGAGAGGAGGTCTGGAGTCAAACACAGAGATCTCAACTCCGGGCGTCCCCCAAACGGAGCGCCCCCTCCCCACCCAGCACGTTATCCTCTTACAGGCGCCACTCCCAACACGACACCCCGTCCTGTGTCCACTGAGTAACTCACACCAAACGGGGCTCCGGAACGGGGCGCACGCAGGGCCGGCTGGGGGGGGCCTGTGCCCCCCAAACCGAGCAGCCCCTCCCCGCTCCCCACCCAGCACGTTACCCTTCTTAAAGGCGTCACTCCCAACATGACACCCCGTCCTCGGTGTAATTCACACCAAATGCGGCTCCGGGGATCGGGGCGCAGGCAGGGCCGGCTGAGGGGGTCGGGGGGGGGGGGTCCCCAGCTCCGGGCGGGGCGGATCCGGACTTGGTTTCGAGAACTCGGTCGCGGGTCCCGGTTCCTAAGATGGAGCGCGCCAGCGGCCCCCCTCGCCGGAGCGACCTCCCCGGCCACTTCGAACCCCACGCCGAGGCCACGGTCCCGGTTTCCGCCCCTCCGGCCCCGGAGGACCCCCAACTCCAAACTTTCCCCGCTCACCTTCGGGCTCCCCACGTTCTGCCGCGGGGACCGCGCTGAGGGCGCCCGGCGGCCGGCTCCGGAGGGCGTGGACGCCCCTTGGTGACAACAGGCGGGGGAGGTCCCCCCCCCGAGACGCCCTGTCCCCGGAGAGGGACCCCCGAGCCCGGTCACAGACCCCGAGCTGCTCCCACCGGCTCGGCGGCGACCCCGCCCGGCGCTCCCCGAAGCCCCCGGACCCTCTCGACTCGGTCTCCGGGCCCGGCGCGACGCGGGCCTGAGCGGTCGCCAGGCGACACCGGCGCTGCCGGGACTCTGTCTCCCCGGGCGCTCCAGGACCCCCGACCTCCGACCTCCGACCCGCCGGTCCGCGAGCCCCACCCAGGCCTCCCTCCAGCCCGGCCGGCCACACCTCCGACACTTACCGCCGCCCTCGCCGCCGCCGCCGCCGCCGCCGTCTCCGTCCATCTTGAGGCCGCTCCCGCTCCCGGCAAGCCCGGAGCCGGCGCGCGAGGGGCCGCGGGCCGGGGGGCGCCGCGGGTGCAGAGCGCGGACGGCCGGGCGGCTCCAGCAGCGCGCGGGCCGGGTCGCGGCCGGACTCCTCCCGCCGGGCGGGGCGCTCGCGCTGGGCGCCGCCGTCACGTGACGCGAGGCCCCGCCCTCCAGGGCGCTGTGGGCGGGGCCTCGCCGCGCGGCCACGCCCTGTGGCCTCTCCGTCCGGGCCGGGCGACGCTGAGACGCGCCCCCGGAAGGCACACCGGGCGCGCGTGGACACCTGCCCGCCCGGCCACCGCCTGGGAGCGGCCTGGGCACGGCCGTGGGGTCCGGACACGAGGACGCCCACGCTGCAAAACCCGGCGGCGAGAGGTGCTCCTCGCACGTGCGCTGGGGCGGGGGGGGGGGGGGGGGGCCGGGGGGCGCGGTGGAGATCCAGACGCGCACGTCTTCCAAAGTCAGGCCTCCCTCCTGCGCGTCCGAGATGTTTGCAGAGAAATCCCAGCCTTTGCAGCTCTCTGATGTGTGATGGAGGCGCTCCCTTGCTGGCCAGGAGTGCGCTTTACAATCAATGGACACAGGGATGCCAAAACCGGTTTGGCTCAGTGGATAGAGCATTAGCCTGTGGACTGAGGAGTCCCAGGTTCGATTCTGGTCAAAGGGCATGTGCCTTGGTTGTGGGCACATCCCCGGTAGGGGGTGTGCAGGAGGCAGCTGATCAATGTTTCTCTGTCATCGATGTTTCTGACTTTGGGTGGGTGGGGGGGGCCTCCCGTGGGGGGGGCCTCCCTCTCCCTTCCTCTCTGTAAAAAATCAATAAAAATCAAATAAAATGGACACAGGGAGTCCTAGCTAGTTTGGCTCAGTGGATAGAGTGTCAGCCTGCGGACTGCAAGGGTCCTGGGTTCGATTCCAGTCAAGGGCACATGCCCAGATTGCGGGCTGGGTCTCCTGTGTGAAGCGTGCAGGAGGCACCCGATCAGTGATTCTCTGTGATCATTAATGTTTCTATCTCTCCCTTCCTCTCTGAAATCCATAAAAATATTTTTTTAAAGTAAAAATAAAATGGACACAGAGAAAGGCTCTTGAATGAGCGGCATCAGGAGGCCCCCCCACCCACCCAGCACCCCTGGGGTGCACCGTCGGCTCCGCAGGCCCTGGCCTGGGTGGCCTCAGATGCCCTTGGCAGCTCCCCGCCCGCTCCCGTGGAAAGCTGCCAGCCGCTCTGGATTGTGGTGCAGAAGGAGCTCTGAATGCGGTTTCCCGTGGGCACAGCCAGGTGACCCTCCTGGGCGCAGGCCTCTGGGACAGAAGGCCTCGGCTCGCCCCTACTCCAAGGTCTGCTCTGAACCCCCTTGCTCCCCGCACAGCTCGCTTCCGGCAACTCCTCCGAAGCAGCAGCCAGGGCGCCGCCCCCCCCCCCACCCCCCGTCTTTCTGTTCTCTTTGCTTGAACCAAATCGCATTAAAGAAAAGAAAACATTGTAATGGAGGAGTTAATTCATCCCTAACACAATTTTCCAGCCACTGTTTCGTATTTACAAATGGCCCACAGAGTGGAAGGATCCTGCTGTCATTCATCACAGTGGACAGTTTTCACCTTTTTGTTGGAGGTTGCCAGATGATTCCAAAGAATTCCGTCTCCTGATTATCTCAAGAATTAAACTGCCCAGCTTCTGAAACCCTTGGGCACAGTTCCGAGTGTGCAGATAAGATGTTTGGTGGCTTTTGTGACAACTATGCGGCTGAGAACGGGTCTGAGCTTCAGGAGTTGTGGGTTTGAGATCTGGCTTCCGGGCCTGACTCCCGTCAGATGGGTCGTCTTGGAGATAACACTGTGTTTGCTGAGAAAAACGGTAGCATAGATGGAACTGGCGGCAGCATAGATGGAACTGGCAGACCCAGCCCGGGCAGAACTTGATGTGAGATTAGAGCTTTGATACTGTGGATTATAAATGCTTTTAAATGTCAACCCTGCTCTAACTGGTTTGGCTCAGTGGATAGAGCATCGGCCTTCCAACTGAAAGGTCCCAGGTTCGATTCCGGTCAAGGGCATGTACCTTGGTTGCGGGCACATCCCCAGTAAGGAGTGTGCAGGAGGCAGCTGATGAATGTTTCTCTCTCATCGATGTTTCTGACTTTCTATTCCTCTCTCTTCCTCTCTGTAAAAAAATCAATAATATATATATATATATATATATTTTTTTTTTTTTAAAGAATCCTATTTATCCACCAAGATGGGCACTCACTTTATACCTAGCTTATGGGTGGTGGACTCAGATGTTGAAAGCTTTATAAGAACATTTTTGAGGAAAACAACTCCTGCAGGAGGCATCACTCCAAGATAACAGTGTTAAGTAAGTCCCCGTTCCAGCCTGGCCCGTGTGACTCAGGGGCTGATCATGGACCCAGGAACAAGGAGGTCACAGTTCAAGTCCGGGTCAGGCACAGGCCTGGGCTGCGGGCTCGATCCCCAGGGTGGGGCGTGCAGGAGGCAGCCGATCAGTGATTCTCTCCCATCACTGATGTTTCCATCTCTCTCTCCCTCTCGTTTTCTCTCTGACATCAAAAAAAATTTTTTTTTAAGAAAAGGAAAGCTACCTCCTGAGGTCAGTTTCTTCCCTGCCGGCTGGGAAGAGGCCGCCCAGCTGCTTCCAGACCCTGCACAGACCAAATCCCATCTCCTCGGATGCTGGTCAGGAAAGGCACAGCCCGCAGCGACCGCGGGCAGACGGGAGCCTGGCCTAATCCCTCACATCTGCTCGGGGGCTGCCCCCCCCCCCCCCCCCCGGGAAGGCGCACGCAGCAGCCGGCTGGCGGTCATGAAAGGAAAGCAATGTTTCCTGAAATCTAATTTCATCGCGGACAGAGAACATCTCATCGGAACGGAGATGATATTGCGCAGATCATCCCCGTCCACTCGGCCGGGTCCGAGTGTCAGGTCACATACGCATTAAGTTTTCAAAAGTCCAGACGTGGCGGCCTTCCCAGCGCCCGGCTCCCTCCCCTGCCATTCAATTCCCCCTCCCCAACCCCCCTGCCGCCCCCCCATGCCTCCCGCCCCCCCCAACCCACACAATTGACAACACGCCTCTGGCCTCACGTGACCAAGGCCAGCTTCATTCCTTTTAGATGGAGTAGTAACTGGGGCGGCCTTTGCAAGAACAAAAGCGGTCACATTCCTCGTTAGCGGCAAACTCGGAAAAAATAATTCGGCCACCATGTCAAGCTATTTGCCTTCAGAAGGAAAGCGTTACACCCACGCGAAGCAGCCTTCGCAGGAAGAGTCACTCCGCACAAGGTGTCTTCCGTAGTAATCTAAAGCTGGGTTATTTTCACCTAGTTCTTTTTTTTCTTTTTTTAATTATTATTTTTTAACATGTTAAGTGCCAAACTATTTTTTTTAATATATTTTATTGATTTTTTACAGAGAGGAAGGGAGAGGGATAGAGAGTCAGAAACATGGATGGGAGAGAAACATCCATCAGCTGCCTCTTGCACGCCCCCTACTGGGGATGTGCCTGCAGCCAAGGTACATGCCCTTGACCGGAATCGAACCTGGGCACCCCCACCCCCTACTCCCCCAGTCCACAAGTCAACGCTCTATCCACTAAGCCAAACCAGTTTCGGCTAGTTCTTCATTTTTGTAGTATGTCCCTGGCCGGCTGAAAACAAACATTTTCCTTTGTTCCCCTGAGAAACAGCCCCTTCAGAGGCCGGCCTGGCCCCGCAGGGCGCAGCTGAAAGTCAGCAGGCAAAGCCTTCACGGGCAGAGCATCCTCTCGAATGAACAATTAAAAAGGGAAAGGGTGCCCTGACCAGTGTGGTTCAGTGGCTAGAGCATTGGCCTGCGGACTGGGGGGTCCCGGGTTCGATTCCGGTCAAGGGCATGTACCTTGGTTGCGGGCACATCCCCAGTGGAGGGTGTGCAGGAGGCAGCTGATCGGTGTTTCTCTCCCATCGATGTTTCTAACTCTCTATCCCTCTCCCTCCCTCTCCGTAAAAAATTTTTAAAAAGGAAAAGGGTGATAAACGGGGACACAGAACATCTGTCCGTGACCACAGCCTCTGAGCAGAGTGTTCCCAGCCAGCAGCCGGCGACAGCACAGCATTTATCACGTAGCCGGGGGACCCCGAGGTCCCGCTGTGTCCAATAAATGCGACTGCGACCCGCTAGGGTGGCGAGAGCCAGCCACGAGGTCAGGTCAGCTGCTACCTCTGTCAGAGGCCACGCAGCCCCAGGGAGGCCGTGAGGTCCCCGCCCGACACTCCGCACCCCAGCCCGCACACCTCTGGTGACCGGCTGAGGCAGGCACCCCCTGCCTGACTGTGTGACCTTGGGCAGGTGGCATCACCTCTGTGTGCCCTCCTGTGAGCAGAAGGGGGCGTGGGCGCCTGGACAGCTGTGGCGTCCCTGGGTGGGCGCCAAAATGTGGGAACCCCTTTTCACGTCCCACACGATTCATGGTCCCCGGTTCAGGGTTCGGGCTTCTGGAGGAGGCCACACACAAATGAATAAAGAGACTCAGAAAAATATTAATTTGGAAAATGGGGGCCAGGCGGTAGTTCAGCTCTAGTGGCAGAACTCCCCCTCGCTCTGGCGTCACCGCTCCTTTTATTAAGATTAAAATCACAAGATACACCCGTCTCCCCCAGGCCAGAAACACCAGTAAAAGGCAACCAGTAGATCTTAGGACTAACAGGTGGGGGCCGCTTCAACCACCAACATCCCAGTAACCAGCTCCAACCCCTCAGAGCAGTCAAGGTTGACCAGCCCTCTAGACTCCCTGTCCACAGCTCTCTATTATTAAAACAACTAGAGGCCCAGTGCACAAAATTCATGCACAGGGGGTGGGGGGTACAGAGGGTGTCCCTCACCCCAGCCTGCACCCTCTCCAATCTGGGACCCCTCGAGGGATGTCCTACTGCCCATTTAGGCCTGAGATCAGGCCTAAACGGGCAGTTGGACTTCCTTCTCACAATCCAGGACTGCTGGCTCCAAACTGCTCACCTGCCTGCCTGCCTCCCTGATTGCTCCTAACCACTTCTGCCTGCCAGCCTGATCACCCCCTAATCACTCCCCTGCCAGCCTAATTGATGTCTAACTGCTCCCCTGAAAGCCTGTTTGCTCCCAATTACCCTCCTCTGCCGGCCTGGTCACCCCTAACTGCCCTCCCCTGCAGGCTTGATTGCCCCCAACTGCCCTCCCTCCCTTGCAGGCCTGGTCCCTCCCAACTGCCCTCCCCTGCTGGCCTAATCGCCCACAACTGCCCTCCTTTGCAGGGCCTGGAACCTCCCAACTGCCCTCCCCTGCTGGCCATCTTGCGGTGGCCATCTTGTGTCCACATGGGGGCAGGATCTTTGACCACATGGGGGCAGCCCTCTTGTGTGCTGGAGTGATGGTCAATCTGCGTATTCCTCTTTTATTGGATAGGATGATTGGCTCCCGGCAGACCACCACCCTCTTGGAGCTGCCAGGAGCGGTCGGGGTCAGGGGCGCCCCGGCAGGGAAGGCAGACTCCCGTGGCGGCCTGGCAGGAACACGCATTTCGGAGTGCGTCAGAGCTAGCACCCCACTGGCCACCGCTAGTACCACCATCTCCCTGGACACAGAAGGCTGAGGCCTGGCCAGCGTGCATCATTGGAGCAAAGCCACGTGACAGACGCTAGCAGAGCCAACCTTTGGAAGACCACACTCACTCAGATGACTCTGAAATGAAATGAAATGACATGAAATGAAATGAAATGAAATGACCGAGCTTTATATACATTGAAATAAATCCAGTGCCCAGGACAGGTGTTACCGAGGGAGTTGCTCTTGTAAAGAACTCTAGTAAAAACAGACCATGAAATGGGGGTTATCACTGGCATAAGAACATTAGCATAAAAAAAAACCCTATATGTGGTCTGTTCTTGCTAATTTTCTTAGATGTTTATGGTGTCCCGCCCCCAAGGCTGCTGCAGGAGGTGGGCCAGTGGGGACCCTGACCCCCAGGAGAGACAGGCCACCTGCCCTTGTGGACCCCGTGCAGGCCGTGTGGGGAGCAGTAATGAAGCACCCCAGCCCCTCCCAGCCAGGAGGGATGAGCAGAGGCCGGGCGGGGGTGCGGGAAGCCTCAACTTCGCTCTCTTCTCAGCAATACAGAGACCCCTTCCCCCAAACCGGATGTCCACAGGGGCCCAGGGGAGAACCCAGACTTCCACCCACCCCATCTGGGACGAGGGCAGTTCTTTCTGGGGCTCCCTATGGACCCGGCTTTCTCCTGGCCCTTCCCAGGGGTCTGACCTGGTCTCTGAGGGTCCCCCCTACACTGCCCGGAGGACCCTAAGTGGGGAGAACTGCCTGGGAAAGGGCACAGGGAGCTACAGGAGATTTAACCCACGGAAGTTTTAAGCCCCCACAACATGCAGTGGTTCTTAGAGGAGAAGGAGGGACCAGGGTGGTCCGGTTTGACTGTGCTTCTGCGTGTCAGCTTGGTGCCCTGAGGATGGGGGGTCACTGCTGTCATTTGGAGTTTTTGTTTACGCCTTGGGTTGAAAGCCCCACATTCAGGCCCGCCCAGACCCTCAGAATGCGCCTGCATCGGAGGCAGCGTCTTTGCGGACAGTGAGGTAACGGGGGTCCCCCTGGATAAGGGTGGGCCCTAGATCCAAGGACTGGCTTCCCGATGAGCTGAGGAGAGGACCCCCCGGGGAGACGGGCATGGGAAGACCGAGGCAGGTCTGGGTGATGCCCCAGCCAAGGACACGGGGCCCCAGAGGCCGCGGAGAGGCACCACGCGGGCCTGGCGACACCTCGAGGTCCGACATCGGGCCTCCGGAGCGCAGAGGATGCAGGCCACTGTTCCGGGGCCTCCCCGCTCGGTCATTGTGTCCCAGCTCCGACACGGCCTGTGGGTCTTGTGTCTCCAGGGGAGTCTCGCTCAGGGGGCCCGGGGGGGGGGGGAAGAGAGGAATAGAGGGAAGGAGGGAAGGAGGGAAGGAGGGAGGGGGGAAGGAGGGAGGGAGGGAGGGAGGGAGGGAGAGGGAAAAAGAGGGGGAGAGAGGGAGGGAGGGAGGAAGAGAGGGAGGGAAGGAAGAGAGGAATAGAGGGAAGGAGGGAAGGAGGGAGGGGGGAAGGAGGGAGGGAGAGGGAGAAAGAGGGGGAGAGAGGGAGGGAGGGAGGAAGAGAGGGAGGGAAGGAAGGAAGGAGGAAGAGAGGGAGGGAGGGAGGGAGGAAGAGAGAGAGGAAGAGAGGGAGGGAGGGAGAGAGGGAGGGAGGGAGGGAGGGAAGGAGGAAGAGAGGGAGGGAGGGAGGAAGGGAGGGAGGAAGAAAGGGAGGGAAGGAGGAAGAGAGAGAGGAAGAGAGGGAGGGAGGGACAGAGGGAGGGAGGGAGGGCAGGAGGAAGGGAGGGAGGGAAGGAAGGAAGGAGGAAGGGAGGGAGGGAGGGAGGAATGGAAGGAGGGAGGGAGGGAGAGAGAGAGGAAGAGAGGGAGGAAGAGAGGCAGGGAAAGAGGAAGGGAGGGAGGGATGGCGGGAGGAAGGGAAGGAGGGAGGGAGAGACAGAAGGAGGGAGGGATGGAGGGAGGGAGGAAGAAAGAGGGAAGGAGGAAGAGAGAGAGGAAGAGAGGGAGGGAGGGACAGAGGGAGGGAGGGAGGGCAGGAGGAAGGGAGGGAGGGAAGGAAGGAAGGAGGAAGGGAGGGAGGGAGGGAGGAATGGAAGGAGGGAGGGAGGGAGAGAGAGAGGAAGAGAGGGAGGAAGAGAGGCAGGGAAAGAGGAAGGGAGGGAGGGAGGGAGAGACAGAAGGAGGGAGGGATGGAGGGAGGGAGAGACGGAGGGAGGAAGGGAGGGAGGGAGGGAGGTCTTCGCCCTCCCCAGCGCGCGGCCTCCTCGCAGCAGAAGGGACGGCAGATGCTCCTGGGCGGCGGAGGAGCTGGTTCCGAGGAGAATAGGCACCGCGCAAGCATCCTCCATCCCCCCTGCGGAGGAGCTGGGAACCAAACCCAAACCCAGTCCCGCCGGCACCTGGGCTCCCGGCACCGGCTGGCTCAGCAGAGGCCCTGGGTCTGCCGGCCGGGACCTGGTTTGAGGCGGTGCTGCTGAACACCAATGAACAAGGCGCTTTGAAATGGTTCGGTTTCTCAGCTGCGTAAATACTTTTGTGGTCAAATCTACATGAAAATTCAAATTTGCCATCGCACACCCTGCTCAATATATAGCTCAGTGTCTCCCCACAGGAGCTCCGTCCTTGTCAGTCAGTAACCCCTCCTCCCTGCGCCCCGGACCCCGGCAGTAGCCCTCCTACTTCCTGCCTCTCTGAATCCGACCCCTCACAGCACCTCTCACAAGTGGAATCATGCAGTCATCTGCCCTGTGACTAAGGCGGCTTATGTTATACTAGAGGCCGGTGCACGAATTCGTGCACGGGTGGGGTCCAGCCCGGATGGGGGCCCATTGGGCCGGGCCAGCGGGGGGAGGGGCCATGGGTGGCTGGCCGGTTGGCCCCACCCCGGTCAGGGTAGGGGACCTATCAGGGCCCGGATCAGGCTGGTTCGCTGCTGTAGTGCGCATCATAGCCACTGGTCATTCTGGTCATGCGGCCATTCTGGTTGCTGGGCTTTTATATATATAGATGCACTCCACTCCAGCTGAAAGGGGGGGGGGGGGGGAGACAGAAAGAAAAAGAGAAAGGGTGAGAAACCACCCAGGCACTTCTCCCTGCCGGTTTTAGCCAAGGGCTGAACCTGAGCTGTGACCACAGCCCCACAACCTTCCCCCTCGATGGGCAGGAGGTTAAAATACACCCCCCTCCACGCCACCCCCAGCAGGAGGCCGGTTGCAGCCCTCGGTGGCCTGTGAGGTGCCGCTGGGAGAAAAACCCCTCCTGGGCCTCAGACAACAGCTCCAGGAGAAACCTCAAGTGCAAGTGCAGGAGAAGACGGCTGGGCTGTGGTTTCCTCTCTGAGTGTTCCGGCGCGGGCATCGCACTCCTGCTAATGGAGAGGCCGCGATCGCTTCCTGGACTTGTGAATGGGCCCGGGACCCAGGAGAGAAGGCGCCCCCCCCCCCCAAACACCCCCCCTGGCACCACGTCCATCGGCTTTCTGCACGCGGCGTCGGGTTAATTATTTACAACGAATCTCCAAACCAAGAGCTAGCGGGAGGCTGGCTTCCTCTTCTAATTGCCAGGTTTCTGAGAAGGCGCCTCAGCCGGGAGGGGGGGGGGGATGGGGGGGATTAGAATGGAAGGAAACGTGAGGAAGCAGAGGGTGCGTTGGCCTGAGCCACAAACACCAGCCAGTTAAAAGGGGAAATCCATTATTCAGAACCAGATCGTGGAGAGAGGAGAGGCAGGAAGGATGGTTTCCCAGAAGCCCTTGGCTACCTGGCCCGCACTCCTATCCCCGCAGCAGGGGACCAGGGTCAGCTGGCCCTGGGGCCGGGGTGGGGCCCGGCGCCGGAGCAGATTGGTTGTTCATTCTGAAGATGGCCAGCAGGAGCCTGCCTCCCGGGGAACGTGATTTTCCCGAGGACGCACGAGTGACATTCTGTGAATGTCTGGCCACTGTCTCCCGGGGGCCACCTCTCAGCTCCCCTCTGCTGCTCCCGCGGCCACGGGACTTCTCCCAGAGAAGAAATAAATAGGAAAAGGGGAGCCCGCTTCCAAAAGCTTCTGCTTTGCCGTTTTTGAAGAAACATCCCAGGAGAGGAAGAAATTACGATGAGCCCTGACCGGTGTGGCCCAGTGGACAGAGCGTCGGCCTGCAGACTGAGGGGTCCCGGGTTCGATTCCGGCCAAGGGCATGTACCTTGGTTGCTGGCACATCCCCAGCAGGGGGTGTGCAGGAGGCAGCTGATCGATGTTTCTCTCTCATCGATGTTTCTAATTCTCTATCCCTCTCTCTTCCTCTCTGTGAAAAATCAATAAAATATATTTAAAAGAAAGGAAGGAAGGAAGGAAGGAAGGAAGGAAGGAAGGAAGGAAGGAAGGAAGGAAGAAGGAAAGAAAGAAAGAAGAAAGAAAGAAAGAAAGAAAGAAAGAAAGAAAGAAAGAAAGAAAGAAAGAAAGAAAAAGAAGTTACAATGAGAGTGACAGTAATCACCTGTCCGGTCCTGTAGCCCCGCGTCCCCAAGTGACACCGGACCTCTGAGTTGACTTGTGTCTTAGTTGAAGCCGCAGACGCTCTTCCTGGGAAGCAGGAAGCGGCGGATCGGGACACAATGAGCCGCCCCCGGTGAGACAGGGCGCCGGGCGCTGGATTTTCCATTTCCTCCCGCCAGGCCGGCCGTTGTCCGGGGCTCTGAGGCGCATCCCCTGCCCCCCGGGGCCCCCCGGGGCCCCCCAGGCACCTCGGTGAGAGGTGGTCCTGAAGGTGTGGAACTTTCTAACAGACACGTTTATTTTTAATATACTTTATTGATTTTTTACAGAGCGGAAGGGAGAGGGCTAGAGAGTCAGAAACATCCATCAGCTGCCTCCTGCACGCCCCCCCCCACCACCACTGGGGATGTACCCGCAGCCAAGGTACATGCCCTTGACCGGAATCGAACCCAGGACCCTTCAGTGCGCAGGCCGACGCTCCGTCCACTGAGCCACCCCGGTTTCGGCGACAACAGACACGTCTAATTGCAGACCCTGCGTTTGCCCGTCGGCAGGACCGGAACGAGGCCCTACAGAGGCCAGGAGCTGGCCGGCCGGCGCGCTGACCTGCGAACGAGGAGGTCACGGTGATTCCCGGCCAGGACACACGCCTCTCTCTCCCTCTCCCTTCCTCTCTGACATCAACTGTTTTTAAAAAGGGCATCGGAACTAATGATGAGAGCCCCCCCCCCCGGCGTCCAGATACAGCCCCCCGGGAGGATGGGGAGATGACAGCGCTGTGGGAACAGTGTGAGGGGCCCTCCAGAAGCATCCGCTCTCAGGTGCACGCGGGCCCACGGGCCGAAGCCGGTGCTGAAACAAAGGTCTGCCTACACGAGTGAGCAGCAGCGAAGAGATGGGAGCCATCCACAGCCGTCCATGAGTGAACGGGTAAACAGACTGTGGTGTACTGGCAGTATGGTCCTATAGTACACGCCTGATTATGTATGTAATATGACTCTAAGTTATGTGTGTTAATACAGAATGATATGCCTAACTATAATGGACTGTTTTTATTTTTTATTTTTTTAAATATTTTCATCTGGCCGAGACCGGTGTGGCTCAGTGGATAGAGCGTCGGACTGCAGACTGAAGGGTCCCGGGTTCGATTCCGGCAAGGGCATGTACCTTGGCTGCGGGCACATCCCCAGTGGGGGGCGTGCAGGAGGCAGCTGATCGATGTGTCTCTCTCATCGATGTTTCTGACTTTCTATCCCTCTCCTTTCTGCTCTGTAAAAAATCAATAAAATATATTTTTAAAAAAAGAAATGCCATAGATTTAAAATAAAATAAAATAAAATATTTTAATCTTTATTGTTCAGTTTATTAATTACATTGTTCCCTTTTCCCCCCTATAGCTCCCCTCCACCCTGTACCCATCCCACCCTCCGCCCTCACCCCACCACTGTCCTCTCCCATAGGTGTATGATTTTTGTCCAGTCTCTGGCTGCACCTTCCACACCCCCTTTCTCCCCAAGAGTTGTCAGTCCATTCCCTCTCTATGCCCATGATTCTGTTATGTTCGCCAGTTTGTCCTGTTCATCAGAGTGTTGATTCACTTGATTTTCAGACTCATGTGTTGGTAGCGGTGTATTTGCTGTATAAGGACGATGTTTAAAATATTTTGTTTTTATCTCGGAGAGAAAGGGAGCGAGAAACGTCGGCGGTGGGGAATCACTGCGGGCTGTGTCTGTGTCGGTGTCTTAGAGGCGCCGGCCAGGAGCCTCCCGCGCCAGCAGGCAGATCGGGGTCCCGCTGTCCGCTCAGGGCGACAAGCCGGGTCCGGTGGGAGAATGTGCTGCTGCCCTCGGAGAATCGATGCGTGAGCGAGGGGACCGATGGTCACCCCTCATTGCGTTCTGCTCACTCGGTTCTCGAAGGTGGACTCGCCAGGCCCGGCCCAGCACTGACCATGCTGCTGACCGCTGTGCTCTCACCACCGGGCCCGGAGGCCGGAATGTGTGCAGTTCTCGGAGTGGGGGGGGAGCCCTGGGGGTGGGGGCAGTGAGTCCTGGGGATGAGGGCTTGGTCAGCCTGGGGGTGGGGACAGGGGAGCCCTGTGGGTGGGGGTAGGGGAGCCCTGGGGGTGGGGGTAGGTGAGCCCTGGGGGTGGGGGTAGGGGAGCAGTGGGGGTGGGTGGTAGGGGAGCAGTGGGGGTGGGGGTAGGGGAGCAGTGGGGGTGGGGGCAGGGGAGCCCTCGGGGTGGGGGTAGGGGAGCCCTGGGGGTGGGGAGTAGGTGAGCCCTGGGGGTGGGGGGTAGGTGAGCCCTGGGGGGATGGTAGGTGAGCCCTGGGGGTGGGGGGTAGGTGAGCCCTGGGGGGATGGTAGGTGAGCCCTGGGGGTGGGGGCAGGGGAGCCCTCGGGGTGGGGGTAGGGGAGCCCGGGGTGGGGGAAGCAGGAGTGACCAGCGGCCCTCGGCACACAGCTCAGGGCCCTGCCCGGCTGCTCCCTGTCCCTCCTGTCTCTAAAGGGGCGAGGGAGGCGCTCGGACACCTGTCAGACAGCGGAGACCCCACCGGGACGGCCCCGGGCCAGACGGTAACGCTACATCATGTACACTTTCCCACCAAAACGCTGGGGTAAAGACTACCGTCTCTGAGAAGGTCCTAGCCCCGAGGGCGATCAGGGTCACACGCAAACATGTCACCCGCACGAGAGACAGAACAGCACAGCGGACTTGCTTTTGGGGCGAGCTCTAAGGCGGCTCTCATTTCCCCGTCCCCCCTTTTCCGCACTTTCTGTCTGTTTCCATCCGTTCTGGAATGGGGGTGCATGTAGCGGGATTCGGGAAAGGGAAAGCTTTAGTTTTTATTTTATTTATTTATTTATTTTTTAAATACATTTCATTGATTTTTTTACAGAGGAAGGGAGAGGGATAGAGAGTCAGAAACATCGATGAGAGAGAAACATCAATTGATCAGCTGCCTCCTGCACACCCCCACTGGGGATGTGTCCACAACTGAGGCACATGCCCTCGACCGGAATCGAACCCGGGACCTTGCAGTCCGCAGGCCGACGCTCTGTCCACTGAGCCACACCGGCCAGGGCGCTCTGGAGTCTTGAGCTGCCCTCTGGGTCGTCCGGCCCTGGCTGACCCCCGACTCTCGGCCGCCGTGAACACAGCGGATCCGTCGGGGGGAGGGAGCGCATTCTCGGCACCAGCCGTCCCCGGAGATGGGCTTCCTTTAAACAGAACGCTCTCTGCAGACACGACCTCGCGGCACCCGGCTCCCCGGGCCTTTCAGAATCCGACGGGACAGCGAGGCCGGCGGGGAGGGAGGCGCTCTCTCTAAGGCCCCCGATGCGTGCCGGCTTTGCAGGGCACCGCTTCCGACATCCCGGCTCCCGGCTCCGCAGCAGCTCCAACGCCATGGGCCACGGAACAGACACCACCACCACCCCGGTCCGCGGTCAGCAAACCGCGGCTCTCGAGCCACAGGCGGCTCTTCGGCCCCTGGAGTGTGGCTCTTCCACAAAATACCACGGCCTGAACGGGTCTGTGTTGAAGAAGTGGCATTAGAAGAAGTTTAAGTGTAAAAAATGTGGCTCTCCAGAGAAATGTCAGTCGTGCCAAACCAGGGTCGCTCAGTGGCTAGAGCGTCGGCCTGCGGACTGAAAGGTCCCGGGTTCGATTCCGGTCAAGGGCATGTACCATGGCTGCGGGCACATCCCCAGTGGAGGGTGTGCAGGAGGCAGCGGATCGATGTTTCTCTCCCATCGATGTTTCTGACTTTCTATCCCTCTCCCTTCCTCTCTGGGAAAAATCGATAAAATATATTAAAACCAAAAAAAAAAGAAATGTCAGTCGTCGTTCCGTTGGTATTTGGCTCTGCGGACTGATGAGTTTGCCAACCGCTGGCCTAGGCCAAAGGGCCGGCAAGCAAACTCTGAAGACCGGCAGCCCTTAGACTGTGTCTGCCAAAAAGCAGTTTATCTGTCACGTTGGCCGAGGCTCACAGGTGGATTTGGGGAGAGGCTGGGGGGCCGGTCTGAGGGCGGACATCTGTTGGGAGGGCCCTGGAGGCCGGGGCCCGCCCATGGGCTTTGCTGCCCAGCCTCCGGCCCAGGCCCGGCCCTGGGGGGGGGGGGGGCCGGAGAGCCGCTGTGCGACGGAGGGAGGACTCCGTTAGACTTCGTGTTTCCGTACGCAGGTCAGCTGTGAGCTCAGCGGCTTACCGTCTTCGGCTTTTCCGCCCTGACTTCTCCGGGCTCCCGGATACGTTCTCAGAGATGGTGTTTGAGTGCTTCCCGGGTGAAAAACCCACTTTCTGCGTTCTGGCGAGCGCATCGCCTTCTTCTCCATCTTCACCACCTTTCTCCCGGGCGGCGGGGAGGGCGGTGGGGTCCAGCAAGGGCAAGAGCCCGCAGGTGAGGTGCGTCTCCCCAGGTCAGGTGTCCTTGTTGTTGTTCTGCGTGTGGCTTGTTTGTGTGTGTTCATCCGCACCGGAGGGCATGTTTCCCGTGGATTTTTTAGTTGTATTCGTTCATTTATTTGTTTTTCTAAATGTATAGTTTGTTTTTTAAAAAATATATATTTTATTGATTCCTCTACAGAGAGGAAGGGAGAGGGATAGAAAGTCAGAAACGTCGATGAGAGAGAAACATCGATCAGCCGCCTCCCACACACCCTCCGCCAGAGATGTGCCCGCAGCCAAGGCACACGCCCCCGGCCTGAACCGAACCCGGGACTCCTCCATCCACAGGCCGACATTCTATCCACTGAGCCAAACCAGTTTCGGCACGCCATTGATTTTTTTTTTTTTTTAAAGAGAGTGGCCCTGGCCAGTGTTGCTCAGTGGATAGACCGTCAGCCTGCAGGCCGAAGGGTCCCAGGTTCCATTCCGGTCAAGGGCACACGCCTGGGTTGTGGGCTCGGTCCAACATGCGGGAGGCAGCCGTTCGATGAGTCTCCTCTCTTTCCTCCTCTCCTCCTCTCCCTTCCTCTCTGAAATCAATAAAAATCTAAAAAAATGAAATAAAAAGAAGGGAGGAAGGGAGGAAGAGAGACAGAGAGAAACGTCGATGTGAGAGAGACACATTGACCGGTGTCTCCCACACTCGCCTGAACACTGGGCCGGGAGTGGAGTCTGCAACTGAGGTGCACGTCCTTGGCCGGAATGCAACCCCAGAACCTTCCAGTCTGCGGGCCGACGCTCTAACCGCCGGGCAACACTGGCTAGCGCTGAAGCTTGGACGGCTGTGATTAATCTCTCCAGACGCCACTTCTGGTGCCAAAGAGCCATCGCCCGCCTGAGGCCTGGGCAGGGGACGGGGCCGTGTTGACGTCCCGGAAAGATCGGGTGGGGCGGGAGGGCCGGGAGGTCAGGCCGGGAAGCCGGTAAACAAGTCTGGAATCTGATGCGGGGAGGAGATAGGGTTCAGGTTCAGACAGGTCCGGGGATGGCGAGGCGAGTCGGCGTCCTTATCGCCGTTCCAGGCCCGGCCGGCCAGGACACCGCGTCCAACGCCGGGAGGCACAGACAGGCGCTGAGCTCTGCGGGCCGGCTCCGCGGGCGAGGCAGCGGCCGGTCCCTGTCCCCCCCACCCCACCCCACCCCGCCCCCGTGACCTGAGCTGCAGCTGGGAGGACGCAGAGGCTCCTCGGGGCCCAGTGTCAGGGTTCAATTCCCGGTCAAGGCACATGCCCCGGGCGGCAGGCTCGATCCCCGGTGTGGGCTGTTCAGAGGCAGCCGAGCCGTGATTCTCTCTCCTCGTGGAGGTTTCTCTCTCCCTCTCTCTTCCTCTCTGAAATAAAAAACATACACATATTAAGTACATAAGTAAGTAAGTAAAGGCTCAGAGGGCTGGGGGCCGCGGGGTGACTCTTGTGAGGGCTGTGGCGTGAGGAGGACGTGGTACCCGTTACCGGGGAGCCCTCCGTCTGCCCAGGTTTCGGGGGGCCGTCAAGCCGTGTCGCGATGGGGTGACGAGGTTCCAAAGGAGCGGGAGGACAGCAGACGCTGGGGGGCCGGCTTCCTGACGACCGCCTGCCCGATGCCAACCTCTCTCTCCCCAGCCCCGGGCCGAGCCCCTCCACCACCTCTCCCTCCTCGCCTCGCCGTGGCCGGGAGGCACCGCCAGCGCCTGTGACGTGTGTGACGCCCCCAGTGCACTTGGCCAAGCGGCTCCGTGCTCCAGTGTCGAGCTAGGAACCGGGAGGTCAGGGTTCGATCCCCGGTCGGGGCAGGAGCCCGGGTTGTGGGCTCATCCCCCGGGTGGGGCGTGCAGGGGGCCGCGGATCAAAGCTTCTCTCTCATCGTGGATGTGTCTCTCTCCCTCTTTCCCTTCTTCTCGAAAACCAGTAAAACTCTAGAAATAATTAAAAAAATGAAAGACGCAAATCCAGACGGTCTGTCTCTGACTCTGGGTGCGCGCTGAGGCTGGGATGGGAAGGGAGCCAAGGGCGGCGCAATGGCCGAGACTGGGGTGGCTCAGTGGGTAGAGCGTCGGCCTGCGGACTGAAGGGTCCCGGGTTCGATTCCGGTCGGGGGCATGTACCGTGGCTGCGGGCACATCCCCAGTGGGGGGTGTGCAAGAGGCGGCTGATCGATGTTTCTCTCTCATCGATGTTTCTGACTTTCTCTCCCTCTCTGTGAAAAATCAATAAAATATATATATATATATATTTTAAAAAAGAACAGCACGATGGCGGTGCGGGAGGCAGCGAGGTGAGGCTGGTGGCAGGGCCCCGGGCAGAGGCCGGGACAGAGCCAACGTCTGGCCCAGGGGTGCCCGCGAGCTGCGGTGGGAGCTCCAGGCCCCGAAGAGGGGGAGGAGAAGGAGGAGGAGGAGGAGGAGGAGGAGGAGGAGGAGGAGGAGGAGGAGAGGGAGGGGAAGCAGCTGAGCCCTGGAGCCCGGGCCCTGGGCTGGGAGAGGCGCTGGGAGGCGGGGTGCCTGCGGACCCCGGGGAATGCGCTGTCACTGCAGGGCCAGGGTCTGACCCACAAACCCACCGCCTGAGCTTCATGCTGATGAGACGCCAGAGACAAAGGCGTGGGATTGTGCCGCCCCTTTACCTGGGAAATGTCCGCCTCAGCGAAGCGGTGGAGAGAAGGCAGGGGCTGGGGGAGCGGAGAGGAGGGAGGGTGGAGGGAGGGGGGGGAGGGGGCTTCCTTCGGGGCTGATGGGAATGCTCTAGAACGAGGCAGTGGGACGGTTGCCCCATGCTGTGAACGTACCAAATACCACGAATAGTTTTTTTTTTTACTAGAAAACCTCCTACCGTCCCACATCTAAAGGGAAAAGTTCATAGTGGGACCTCCTTCAACATCATTTGCACCAAAACCGGTGTGGCTCAGTGGATAGTGTGTCGGCCTTCGGACTGAAAGGTCCCGGGTTCGATTCTGGTCAAGGGCATGTACCTTGGTTGCGGGCACATCCCCAGAAGGGGTTGCGCAGGAGGCAGCTGATCCATGTTTCTAACTCTCTATCCCTCTCCTTCGTCTCTGTAAAAAAAAAATCAATAATATATCTATATTTTTAAAAACAGGCCTGTTCATACGCCTACAGATACTAGCTCAACAAGATGATTTGTCGCTGCTCCTTAGAGACGGAATTATGTTATAAATTATCGGGGAAGGGGAAAAACATCTGGGCAAAGAAGGTCATTTAATTTCTATCCTTCTGTTATCCAGAATTTTAAAAAGGTGATTTGGTCTAGATTTTCGAGAGCTATGCCTTCTATTGCTGAAACATTTTCCCCGGATTTTTCCAGAGAAATATGTGTAAGTGGGGACGCTTTCACAGATACACGGTGCTTAAGTAAGTTGTTCACAAGAGAACAGATCCATGTTATTTATTCACTTTTCGTCAAGTTCAAACCCGTGGACGCAGCATACACGGGTTCTGTGCCCAACGCTTGGGCAGGGAGGGGCTGCCTGGGCAGGGAGGGGCTGCCTGGGCAGGGAGGGGCTGCCTGGGCAGGGAGGGGCTGCCTGGGCAGGGAGGGGCTGTGGCGTTGAGCACAGACCGCACTGCGGCCCGGGGACCTTCCCCAGGGGCCTGGTTTCGTTCGGGGTGCCGCCGGGAGGCGCTATGACGATTTTTACTTCGTACACACAAGCTCAGCTCCCGCTGGATCGAATTCAGTTTCTTTTCTTTCTTTAATGGCTGATAACAAACAAGGGAACATTGGTCTGCAGAAAGCAAGCGCTTGATTTCAAGGCAATGGATGGGCACACTTTTATTTTGGGGTAAATGAGATGGTGGAGACAGTAAATGCATTCCTTGAGTTTATGATGTATTTTTTTAAAATATTTTTTATTGATTTTTTACAGAGAGAAAGGGAGAGGGATAGAAAGTCAGAAACATCAATGAGAGAGAAACATCGATCAGCTGCCTTCTCCTACTGGGGATGTGCCCGCAACCACAGTACATGCCCTTGACCGGAATCAAACCCGGGACCTTTCAGCCCGCAGGCTGATGCTCTATCCACTGAGCAAAACCGGCTTTGGCTGAATTCAGTTCCGTCTCGAGCATAAACACCTTTGGTTTTAAGAAGAGCTGTGTGCTCCCTCTGGTTCCGGAGGCCTCATTCAGAGCAGCCCAGTGACCTCGGAGCGTAGCCCTCCACACACACCTGTCCGTACAGAGTCCTGTTCCCTCCGCTGGCCCCGGGCAGGCCTAAAGGTTGTCAGATGGGAAGGGGATGGACAGAAAAGGTGAAGGGATTAAGAAGAAAAATTGGCAGTTACGGAATAGTCATGGGGATGTAAAGTACAGCAGAGGGATATAGCCAATAATCCTATATAATAAAAGGCTAACATACAAATTGACCGAAGGGCAGAACAACCGGTCGCTGTGACGTGCACTGACCACCAGGGGGCAGACGCTCGACGCAGGGGCTGCCTCCTGGTGGTCAGTGCATTCCCACAGGGGGAGCCCTGCTCAGCCAGAAGCCCTGAGCCGGGCTCACGGCTGGTGAGCATAGCGATGGTGCCTGGAGCCTCTCCCACCTCCGTGGCAGCACTAAGGATGTCCGACTGACGACTTAGACCCCCTTCCCATGGGAAACGGGCCTAAGCCGTCAGTCAGACATCCCCCGAGGGCTCCAGGACTATGAGAGGTGCAGGTCTGGCTGAGGGATGCCCCCTCCAGTGCCCGAATTCCGTGCACTGGGCCTCTAGCGTTCTAATAACTGTGTGTGGTGTCAGACGGCTTCGAGATCTACCGGGATGATCACTCGGTAAGTTACGTGACGTCTAATGACTGAAACTAAGAACAAGTGACAAAATGTTAGAGGAGAAAGAAAAGAAGGAAGAGGAAGAGGTGACGGAGGAAGCGGAGGAGGAAAAAGAAAAGGGAAGCCTGGAGCAGACTTGAAGGGGCGAAGGAGTGAGCCAAAGGGTGGGGGGGAGGGGAAGAGGAGGGAGGGAGGAGGAGGGAGAGTGGCCACAGCAGCGCAGAGTGCGGCCCGCAGCCCACAGCGAGCCTGGCCTTGGGGAAGGTCGGGTGGTGGGAGCGGCTGGACTGAGAGACAGGAGGCCGGAGCGGAGGTCAGAGAGGCGGACGGGGAACAGAGGGCACAGGCCTGGGAAGCTGACTTTTTACCTGCGTCCCGAGGAGAGGCAGGAGCGTTTGTGCCAAACGTCAGACCCCTCTGCACAAAGCAGCACGGGCCACAGCCCGAAGCCGCGTTCCCGGCGCAGGGAAGCTGGCCCCGGAGCTGCTTTCCCGGCACCGACATCACACCGGCACCCGAGGCTCGGAGGAGAGCTGGAGGGCGGAGGTGACGGCCTGGGCAAGCCACGGGACCAGGTCCGAAGGTGAGACCGTGCTGGACGGCAGAGGGCTTTCCGTTCCGGGTCAGATAAGTCCAAAGTGGGGCATTTAAGAAGAATGAGCACGGCCCAAGCCTGGCTCAGCGGACAGAGCCTCGGCCTTCGGACTGAGAGGTCCTGGATTTGACTCTGGTCAAGGGCACATAGGGTCGTGGGCTTGATCCTCAGTGGGGAGCATGCAGGAGGCAGTGGATCAAGCATTCTATTTCTGTCATCATTGATGTCCCTCTCTCTCTCTCTCTCTCCCCCTTCCTCTCTGAAAACAATAAATATATTGAAAAAAATGATCATGTACTATCTCTGTAATCAGAAAGGGCAATGAAGGTGTTTTATTTATTTTTTATTAACGTTTAATGCCATTAGCCGTGAGGGAAACACTGCAGGTGAAGGAGATGCCACGATGCATCTGAGACCAGCTGGGATGGAAGAGCCGCAGAGCCGCACGCGGGCTCGGGGATGGAGGGACGGGTCACACACATGTGGCTGCTGGGCATGCGAGATGGCCCAGTCCTCCAGGTACTGGTCAGGTGAGTCCGTACAAAACGAATATGCACTGACAAATAAGCCAGCAAGTATACTCTGGGCATCTATCCCGAGAAACGGAAACCCACGTTCACACAAAAACCTGCACGTGAGCGTGCAGAGCAGTTTAATCTGGAACCAACCAAAACGTCCGTGAATACATAAACGTGTACACAAACTGCAGGGTATCTATTCCGTGGAATACGATACCTCCGTAAAAGGAATAAAGTCTGACCACGCTGCAGCACCTTGGATGAACTGCCAGGGAATCACGCCCGATGGAAAAAGCCAGTCTCAAAAAGGGACCTACTGTGCGGTGACAGAAAACAGAGTCGGGGCAGGGAGGAGGGCAGGGCATGAGGCAGCCCGGCGGTGATGGGCAGCTCTGAGTCTTGTGATAAATTAAAAACTGGGGGGAGGGGCCAGGGGAGCTCCATGTCTATTTGTGGTAGCTTCTTATGAACCTATTATCATTTTTTTTAATCCTCACCTGAGGATATGTTTTTATTAATTTTTAGAGAAAGAGGAAGGGAGAGAGAGAAACATCGACGTGAGAAACATCGATTGGTTGCCACCTGTACGTACCCTGACCGGGACTCGAACCTACAACCTAGGAACCCCCGACTGTTTTGGTAAACAGGACAATGCTCCAATCAACTGAGCCACCTGGCCAGGACAACCCTATAAAATAATAATGATAATAATAATAATAATAATAACTTTTTAAAGATATGTTTTGTTTCGTTTTTTTACTTGAGAGAGGGAAGGAGAGTGGGAGAGAGAGAGACACATCAATGACGAGAGAAAACTCACTGGTTGCCTGCCTCCTGCACACCCCCTATTGGGGACGGAGCCTGCAACACGGCACGTGCCCTGACTGGGAATCGAACTGTGACCTCCTGGTCGATGCTCAACCACTGGGCCACATGGGCCAGGCTATGACTGTGGGGTTTGTCTTTTTTTAACTGAAATAATTACATGGGGGCAGATAGAAAGTTCCTCTGGTTTAACAAAACCCACTTTCATTAAAAAAAGTTAAAGTCTTTCTTCCATTTTCATTTAGCATATATTTCACGGTGATGGATTCTTTGGGACTTTAATGAATTATGTTAAACGTATCTTTTAGTGTAGTGTGTCTACAACAGTTCCACCATCCGATCTGTGGGTTTTTCTTGGGTGATTACGAGTTATGTGTATGCCACTGTTTCACCAAGTGCAGTGGGCGCATGAATATATGCCGATTCCTGGGGCCCACTCTGCCTGTCGGGATCGGTGGCCTGGGGACCGGGCCTGGACGTCTGTCCTTCTAGAAAGCATTTCCAGTGGTTCCTACGGCCGGGCCAGCTTGAGAGCTTCTGGTACAGTTTATGCAACGGCAGTTAGCAACAGCTCCAAAGAAAACAAATGGTTTGCATGGTTGAGAATAAAATACTAGGGAATCGACCACAGTGACAACGACCTTATGTAACTTTCTGATGTGAAAAAAGAGCACAGTCTTCCAATGTCACAGAAACAAGAATCCGAGGCGGGAACAGAAGTCCCTAAAGAGCCATAATTTACAGACTCCAGTCTAGGAACTGGGGGAAAGGCGTGCTCACTCCCTGAACCTCATGTTCGACAACTGTTCTGGCACAGAGAGAAGAGAAGGCAGCAAGACGGGCGCGGGCGGGGGGCATTCCGGCTCCTGCCGCCTGCATAGCACGGCGCCCAGGGCCAGGCTGGCCAGCGAAAACCCCCAAATGCCCAGCAAGGGATGACGGGATTGTAATCGGCCTGTACAGCGGAACATTATTCACAGGAGGGGGGTGTCTTACCTCAAGTAAAAAGAATGACATCTTTTTTAAAAATACGTCTCTATGGACAGAGAGAAGGAGGGAGAAACATCAATGGGAGAGAGAAATAGTGACTGGTTGCCTCCGACATGCACCTGGACCGGGGACCGAACCCGAATCAAACGGGCGACCTTCGGGGGCACGGGATGGCGTCCAGCCGCTGAGCCACCCGGCAGGCCGACGACCGGAATCAGGCGGAAACACTGCCGAGTGAGAGACGCCGGTCACCAAAAGCTCACGTGTTATCTGTTCTGTCTGTAGGAAGCATCCAGGCCAAGTGAATCCATAAAAAAAAAAAAAAAAGGACAGGACCCTAACCGGTCTGGCTCAGTGGATAGAGCGTCGGCCTGCGGACTGGAAGGTCCCAGGTTCGATTCCGTCAAGGGCATGTATCTTGGTTGAGGGCACATCCCCAGAGGGGGGCGTGCAGGAGGCAGCTGATCATGTTTCTCTCTCATTAATGTACGTATCTCTCCATCCCCCTCCCTTCCTCTCTGTAGAAAATCAATTAAATGTATTAAAAACAAAGGAGAAATAAATGAAAATGACGGGATGGCTGCCAGCGGGAGGGGACACGCAGTGCATTGCTTCCTGGGCTGTCTCCCTGGGGGGGGCCGGGGGGGGGGGGCGGGCGACAGAAATGTTTGGCACTGGACAGAGGTGCTGATTGACCAACACTGTGACTGTTCTAAATGCTGCCCAGTCATTTACTCTAGCAATAAACCTTTAACATAAAAAGTTAACTTAGGATATGTAAGTTTCATTTCCATTTAAAAGATTAAACAATAGCCCTAGCTGTTGGATAGAGCGTCGGCCTGCAGAGTGAAGGGCCCCGGGTTCGATTCCGGTCCAGGGCACAGGCCTGGGTGGCAGGCTCGATCCCCAGCAGGGGGTGTGCAGGAGGCAGCCAACCCATGATTCTCTCTCATCACGGATGTTTCTCTCTCTCTCCCTCTCTGAAATCAATAAAAAAGCATTTTTTAAAAAATGAAAATGAAAAATGAGACAGTCCTGGGAGGACACTCTGTGGGCCGAAAGGAATCTGTGTGAGGAAAGCGTCAGCTCACCCCTCCCTCCTCCCGAACTGACACGGACAGGCGCCTCTCGCCCACATCAAAGCTCACGCGACTTCTTCCGACGTCTGGTTATTTTTAAAGTCTGTTTTCTCTGGCTTGTAGAGAGGAGGGGAGGGGAACGGAGCGATAGGACCATTGATGAGAGAGACAGGCGGGTCGGCTGCCTCCCGCGCGCCCCACACGGGGGACCGAGCCCTGACCGGAACCGAACCGCAAACTGGAGGGGACATGCAGCGCATCCTCTTCGTCTAGTTCAGCGGTCGGCAAACCGCGGCTCTCGAGCCACAGGCGGCTCTTCGGCCCCTGGAGGGCGGCTCTTCCACAAAACACCACCGCCCGGGCGAGTCTGTGTTGAGGAAGTGGCGTTAGGAGAAGTTTACGTGTAAAAACTGCGGCTCTCCAGAGAAATGTCCGTCGTTGTCCTGTCGATGTTTGGCTCTGCGGACGGATGAGTCTGCCGACCGCCGGTCTGGTTGTATTGCAGAGTCAAACGGATAGAGAGCCGGGCTGAGCAACCTGAGAGCCGATGGCAGCGGAGTTCGTTATGCCGAGGTAGCGGGTCAGGTCACCAACGCCGAGGCACTCGAACCCCAGCAAGCAGAAAGCGTGGCCACGGACCAGCCGGCCCAGGACACAACAGGGTTGGGTCCCAGAAGGCCTCAAGGCTGCTGTCCAAACAAACACCCAGACCCTCCTCAGGCCCTTTGATGGGTTGTCCTTGACCTTCAACACAGAAACGGACTGAACCCACTGGGATACGGGGCTGAGCCAAAGAGGTTAGCGGACCGTTTCTTTCCTTCTTTATTTTTTTAAATATATATTTTATTGATTTTTTACAGAGGAAGGGAGAGGGATAGAGAGTTAAAAACATCGATGAGAGAAACATCTATCAGCTGCCTCCTGCACACCCCCCACTGGGGATATGCCCACAACCAAGGTACATGCTCTTGACCGGAATCGAACCCGGGACCCTTCAGTCCGTAGGCCGAAGCTCTATCCACTGAGCCACACCGGTCAGGGCAGTGGACCATTTCTTGAACATAAACTTTGGGGAGGGAATATGCATGTTTGGGTCAGGTGTATGCTGTTTATCATGGATGAAGGTAAGCTTTCCGGTTGGAGAGGAGAGGAGGGGAGAGGAGGGGAGAGGAGAGGAGGGGAGGGGAGGGGAGAGGAGAGGAGGGGAGAGGAAGGCTTGGTTCCAGTAAGATACCCGCAGCCGTCCTCAGTTGTCCCTCTTTCCCTCTCACCCCCGAGAGGCTCCGGGAACAGACGCAGCGCCTGCCTTTTCCAGATTGAAGCTATTTAACAAGCAGCTATTTTTGCTAATCTTTTGGATTAGTCTTTCAAACTGCCAGAGAAACAGCGCCTTAAAATGGAAATGTTTCTGCCTTGGAACTTTCCGTTGGAAATAGCCATGATCCATTTTAAAAAAATGATGCCGCCCAAGAACCCAAAAGACTTACCTCCAAGCTGGCCCGGCTGCGGAGAAATGACCCTGAGCAGGTAGCGAGCCCTGGGCAGGGGCCCGTGGGGGGAACCGAGGCTGGCGGCCCTTTGGGAGGGCCGGGCTGGGGCCGGAGGACAGAAGGCTCCCGGCTTCGTCGGCTCTGGTTCGAGGGCACCCAACGCAGAGGCACCAAGAGCCACAACCGGCAGGCGGGACACGTCCAGCCACACGCTTCTGCACAGCAGAGGACAAAGCCAGCCAAGCGAGAAAGCGGCCGGCCCTCGGAGAAGCCATTTGCAAGGCGTCTGTCTCGATAAGGGTTTAACATCCAAACGTACGAAGAACTCAAACAACAGACAACAAACAAAACATCTGATTAAAAAGTGGGAAGAGCTCTGACCGGTGTGGCTCAGTGGACAGAGCGTCGGCCTGCGGACTGCAAGGTCCCAGGTTCGATTCCGGTCAAGAGCATGTACCTTGGCTGCGGGCACATCCCCAGTGGGGGGCGTGCAGGAGGCAGCTGATGGATGTTTCTCTCTATTCCTCTCTGTAAAAAAAATACATTAAAATATATTTAAAAAAACAAAAAGCAGGAAGAGGCACTGAGCAGTTAGTTTCCTGGAGGCATGCAGATGGCCGAGGAGGGTGCGTGCGTGCCCACGCGGGCGGTCTGAATCCTCGCCGCCCATCTGGTAGAGCGCCCCACCAGCAGCAGGCCCAGGAAATGGGGCTCCCCCCGTGGGTCACCTCGAGTGCCTGGGGAGGCTGCTGACATTGGGACGTACAATAAAGAGAGCAGCAGAGCACACTCTGGCTCTCGTGTCTTGTTCTGGTTTCATTTTGTTCGTCGTAGACAACCGGGTCTGGTGCTCAGGGTCTTCCCGGAGCAGAGGGGAGAGGAGGGGCCGGGCCGGCGCGGAGGGCTGCGGCAGGGGCTGGCCGTGGCTGCAGAGCGGAGGGCACTTACCGGTCAGGCACAAAGCAAGGCCAGACTTTTTATTTTTTATTTTATTTTTTTTAATATATTTTATTGGTTTTTCACAGAGAGGAAGGGAGAGGAACAGAAAGCCAGAAACATGGATGAGAGAGAAACATCGATCAGCTGCCAAGACACACGCCCTTGACCGGAATCGAACCCGGGACCTTTCAGTCCGCAGGCCGATGCTCTGTCCACTGAGCCACACCGGTTTCGGCCAGGCCAGACTTTTTATTTGTTTATTTATTGTTTGTATTGATCTGAGAGAGAGAGAGAAACATCGATGAGAGAGACGCTTTGATCATCTGTCTCCTGCACATCATCCTCCCTGTGGGACGGAGCCCCCCCGGGCTGTGCTCTGACCGGGGAACAAACAGCGGGGACCTCCTGGCGCACGGGACAGCCCTCAACCAACCGAGCCGCCCGGCTGGCCAGGGCCGGCCCTCAGCCGGGGCCGAGGGGGGGCTCTGTGAGGACGCCGCTGTGTGCGGCTGGCTGTGCAGCAGACACGGGTCTCAGAGCCACGTCCCCAGCCCCGGCCGTCTCCCCAGCCCCGGGGACAGCGCGGCTCTTGCCTTCATGCCGGTCCGGGGTCACTTTCCTCCCCGGCCCTGCGGATTCTCAGGATCCACTGCTGTCTGGCTCCCGCTTGTCGCTACAGTCAGGCCGGCCGTGGCAACAACATGGAGACGAGATTCCTTTTTCTAAATTTATGTTTACTGGTGTCCGAGCGGAAGCGGGGAAAGAGAGGGGCAGAGACGTCAATGAGGAGCCGAAACCGGTGTGGCTCCGTGGACAGAGCGTCGACCTGCGGACTGAAGGGTCCCGGGTTCGATTCCGGTCAAGGGCGTGTGCCTTGGTTGTGAACACATCCCCAGTGGGGGGGGGGGGGGGTGTGCAGGAGGCAGCTGATCCATGTTTCTCTCTCATCGGTGTTTCTGACTCTCTAAGCCTCTCTGTAAAAAATCAATAAAGTATATTTTTAAAAAACAGAAACATCAATGAGGAGGGAGACATGGACCGGCTGCCCCTGCACGCCCCACACTGGGGATCGAGCCCGCAACCCGGGCCGGTGCCCTGCTGGCTCCGAGGTCGACGCTCCACCGTTGGGCCGCACTGACTGGGCCAGACGCTGGATCCCGACTGCGGATCCCGGAAGCCAGCGGGCCCGGCGGGGCGTCTGGAGCCTGGCCCGCCCGCCTCCGTCGCTGCAGGATCCATGGATCGCAGTCACAGCGGGGGTCTCGGAGCCCAATCCTGTCGTCCGCCCCGACCCCGGGAAGGATGGGAGGGTGTTTCCCTGATGAGACCCCCTCCCCTCCCCGCCTCTATGGGCCCCGGGAGCCCGGGCAGGGGCAGGGGGAGGAGAGGGCAGAGGCTCTCACCTTAGCCTGTTTCCCTCATCACCCCCAAAGCTAGCCCGTCGCCCCTCTCCGGCCGCCTCGTTGGGAACAGCGGGCTGTGTTTTCAGGCCGAAGAAGCGATCCTGAACCAGCGCCCGACATTCTCCCGTGAAGCAGGACAGACAAGGCGCCGCCCCCCGCCGCCCCCCGCCGCCCCCCGCCGCCCCCCGCCGCCCCCCGCCGTCGCAGCTGGCCGGAAACGCTCCTTCCTGCCGCGGCTCGGGCCCGTGATGTCACACGGGACGGGCTCCAAGTCCTATTTCTGGAGGCGACCGGGGGGGGGGGAAGGCCAGGCCCGGCCTCCAGCTGGAAGGGCCTCAGGGTTCCCTGTGAGCCCGCACACCTGGGGGGGACAGCCCGCTCCGAGCCGGCCTCCCTCCCGCTGTCCTCTGTCTCGGGTTCGAGTCCCCCGCGCGGCTCTCGGGGGCAGCACCGGATGTTCTCATGAATCATCTCAAGTGCAAGGGCAGAGGCCACGCTGCGCGCCGAGTGTGTGTCCTGAGCGGCCCGGGCGGACGGCAGCCTCCCCGAAGGGGCCGCTCTCCCGAAGGTGCCAGCCGAGCAGCCGGTAATTCAACGGCCACTGGACAACGAACTGCTTAGCATCTAAGAGTTCAGGGGCTCTGCAGGTACAGATACATCTTCTCGCCGAGGCCGGTGTGGCTCAGTGGATAGAGCGTCGGCCTGAGGACTGAAGGGTCCCGGGTTCGATTCCGGTCGAGGGCATGTACCTTGGTTGCGGGCCCATCCCCAGTGGGGGGCGTGCAGGAGGCAGCTGATGGATGTTTCTCTCTCATCGATGTTTCTAGCTCTCTATTCCGCTCCCTTCTTGTCTGTAAAAAAAAAAAAAATCTATAAAAAAATATATTTTAAAGAGATCTATTTCTAGCCCAGCTCGTGCGGCCGTTGGGCGGCCTGTCACCAAGCACCGAGCGGCGGCCGGTTTGACGGCCGGTCGGGGTTGGGGCTCCCACCCCAGCATTTCCAACTCTCCCCCTCTCCTTCTCTCTCTCTCTCTAAAAGCAACGGAAACATTTAAATAAAAATTTCTTAAATAAGTAAATAAAAAATGAGATTGAAATATATTTTAAAATACGCAAAATCACATAAAACAGAGAATGGGAGGGCGCCCCTCTCTGAGGCCTGGCACCGCGCTAACCCTTCATCTTTCCAGAACGACGGGGGACCCCAGGCCGCCGGAAACCCCGTTTCTAGGTGTGACTGGGAGGGAGACGGAGGAGGCGAGGGTTTCAGAGACCTGCCCAGACCACAGCGGACGGCACCCTCCTCCCACTGAGGGCTGAGGCGGATGCAGGTGGACGGGGCAACTCCTGCCTTGGGGGCTGGGACACCTCCCCGCCACCCCCACCCCCCACTCACCCTGCACCAGCCTGGGACTCAGCATGCACTGCTGGTCCCCAAGTGCTGTGCCCGCAGCTCCCACGTACCCCGGCCTCTCCTAGCCTCCTCCCCCCCCCCGCCTCCCCTACCCCCTACCCCCTCCCCCCGCCAGCCAGCTCCCCCGGGGGCTCCCTCATCTCTCCCCGCCGGTCCCATCGGCTCTGCTTCCCGGAGAACCAGCTGACACATCATGAGTAAGACAAAGCGGGACTGAGACAATTCCTTTCTGTCCAGCCAAAGCGCGCAGAGACCCCTGCGGGAACTCGTGATCTTTCTCCCCACGTCAAGAGAAGGGTGTTTTGTCTTCTGCCAAAAGGGGGTGCAAAGCAAAAACACCACGTTCTCCTGAGACAGTAACGCTCTGCAGAGGCCGGCGGCGGCCTGGCCGGGGTCCCAGGCGGTGCCGAGCAGCTCCGGGGACGGGCCCGGTCCGGCTGTCCCGTTACAACGGCCCAGCCTGCACTGCTCAGGGTTCCTGCGCACGGCCAGGCGGCCGGTGGGAGTGAGGCACGAAATGGCACATTTTTAAAATATCTATTTTATTAATTTTTTTACAAAGAGGGAGGGAGAGGGACATCGATGAGAGAAACATCCATCAGCTGCCTCCTGCATGCCCCGCCACTGGGGATGTGCCCGCAGCCAAGGTGCATGCCCTTGACCGGAATCGAACCCGGGACCCTTCAGTCCGCAGGCCGACGCTCTATCCACTGAGCAAACCAGCTAGGCCTTTCCTTTCTTTTCTTTTTTAAGTCCTGGACCCTGGGTGGAGAAGTCTGAGACTGAGCGGCTGGCACCGCCCGGGCCCAGGGAAGTGCTCGGGTGGAGAGGAAGGCAGGCCCCCGGCCTGAATGAGCCCAGACCACACAGCGCAGCCTCCTGGCGACCAGCTGCGAGGCTGCCCTGGGCTCCCCAGGTCTGAGCAGCTTCTCCACGTCAGGCAGGAGAGACGGGCGACAGCCCCGCATGGGCCCCCGGGAGCCTGAGACGGAAACAGCCAGCAGAGGCGGCCTGCAGCTTGTCCTGACGGCAGGCTTTCTGCTAAGTCTTAAGTGGAGCTCAGAACATTTCCAAGAAATGCAATAGCTCGGGAGCTATTTATGTACCCTATTCTCACAAGTTATCTTTTTTTTTTTTTTAATTCCCTGATCTTTTGCAAAAATGTTCTGGAAAGAGCAATCATTCATCCACACTGCAGAACAATAGCCGTTGCCAGTAGTTTAAGACCCCAACATTTCCCGATGAGACGCCAAAGGACTCTCAGGCTGTGGTTTCTGGAGTGAGACAGGGACGCAGAACTCCCTGCTCGGGCATCCCAGGGGATGGCGCGTGGGGTGCGGGCTCAGGACGGGGCCCTGGGGCCTGAACGGAATCGGGACTGACCAGACCCTTCCGCAGGGGACCCTTCCCCCGGGGGAGCCTGGGGGTCAGCTGCTCCATGCAGCGTGAACATGTGATTTCAGACTGCAAGTCCTTCTGCAAAATAAGACACAAATCCACCCCGTGATGGTCTCTCACACCTTCGCCTTGTGTCGAAGCAGCGTCTCTGGGCACCGAGTCAGTGAGCCTCTTGTAAGGTTTGATATGTCAGTCACCGAGCTTGACAAACCACTGAACTCACTCCCGCCTTTTATGTGCATTTGGACAAATAGACAAAATAAAGGCCTTCCCTAAAGCCAGACACTCCCTTCGTGAACACGTGGCTCCCTCTAGCGGTCAGAGGAGCCTCACACGCACAGGCTAGTGGGGCCGGCTTCCTGCCTCACCTGTTCCCCCAAATGAAGCAGCTCCATTAAAATTACCCTCAATTGCCAAAACCGGTGTGGCTCAGTGGATAGAGCGTCGGCCTGCGGACTGGAAGGTCCCGGGTTCGATTCCGGTCAAGGGCATGTACCTTGGCTGCGGGCACATCCCCAGTGAGGGCTGTGCAGGAGGCAGCTGGTCGGTGTTTCTCTCTCATGGATGTTTCTGACTTTCTGTCCCTCTCCTTTCCTCTCTGTAAAAGATCAATAAGATATATTTAAAAAATAAATAAATAAAATAAAATTACCCTGAATTGCCAAGACCGGTTTGGCTCAGTGGATAGAGCGTCGGCCTGCGGACTGGAGGGTCCCAGGTTCGATTCTGGTCAAGGGCATGGACCTTGGTTGTGGCAAATCCCCAGTAGGGGGTGTGCAGGAGGCGGCTGATGGATGTTTCTCTCTCATGGATGTTTCTGACTTTCTATCCCTCTCCTTTCCTCTCTGTAAAAAATCAATAAAATATATTAAAGGCCATTTAATAAACTTCACCTCTCACAACGCATTTCATTTCATCTCGCCTGCCAACATGCAGCACAGATGCTTGTCCCCCACGGCTCCGCAGCTAAGTGTGGCCTCCGTCAAAGCTGCAGAGATGAACTGATTTTATTTCTTTACACACATTTTACTGGTTTTTCACAGAGCGGAAGGGAGAGGGGTAGAGAGAAACATGGATGAGAGAGAAACATCGATCAGCTGCCTCCTGCACACCCCCCTCTGGGGATGTGCCCACAATCCAGGCACATGCCCCTGACCGGAACTGAACCCGGGACCCTCCGGCCCGCAGGCCGACGCTCTATCCACTGAGCCACACCGGTTTTGGCGGGATGAACTGATTTTAAAAGAAATCCCAGGTTTCTCCGGTCACGCCAATAGCCAAGTCAGAGCGTTGGGAGCATGTGAAAGGCGCTGCGTTCTCCGCAGATGGGGTGTAAGCCCTCCAGCCTCTCACTCACCTGGGCAGGGGGGTCGTCCCGTGGCCTGAATGGGTCTCACCTACAGTGACATAGGCATTTTCGTGCCCTTCTCCGCCCCGCTCCCTCCTCCCGACAAACTCAGCCCAAAGCCGCCATCTGTGAAGCATCTGAGTGGCGAAGGGCAAAACTCACACCTCATCAAGGTCAGGTCTGAAAGCGGAGCCCAAGCGTTTTACCAGTTTTGTGGGCCAAAGACAGACTCGCTGCTCCCTAAAGCAAGCTGACAGGAAAACAGGGTCATTTTTTGGTGTAACAGTCACCCCGTTAAACGATGCGAACGTTGGGAGACAAAGTGGGTGATTCTGATCTCCCGGCCTCTCTGTGGACAGTGACGCGGGAGGGAGTGGGGAGAGATGCCTCTGGACGTAAAATGGGGTTACCTCCGTAAACTCGTCCTAAGTTAAAAACATCGTAGGTCAACATGGACTTAACACCGCGCTGTGCAGTGCCGGCTGTTTGCCCTGCCCGCGGGGCTGGCCTGGGCTGCGCCGGCTGCCGCTGTCCAGCATTGGGAGCCAGGACCGTCAGCATACTGCTGACCCAGGAAAAGATCAAGATGCAAAGTCTGCCTGGCCGGCGTGACTCAGTAGCTGAGTGTTGATCTATGAATCAGGTTTGGTTCGGTTCGGTTCGGTTCTGGGTCAGGGCACATGCCCCAGTTGCAGGCTCGATTCCCAGTAGGGAGCATGCAGGAGGCAGCCAATAAATGATTCTGTCTCATCAGTGAGGTTTCTATCGCTCTTTCCCTCTTTCTTCTTCTCTGAAATCAATAAAAAGATATTTTCTTTTAAATAAATAGTAACAGCCCTAACTGGTTTGGCTCAGTGGATAGAGCGTCGGCCTGCAGACTCAAGGGTCCCAGATTTGATTTCGGTCAAGGGCATGTACCTTGGTTGCAGGCACATGCCCAGTGGGGTGTGTGCAGGAGGCAGCTGATTGATGTTTCTCTCTCATTGATGTTTCTTTCATTATTATTATTATTGTTTTAAGTGGCATTGCAAGCAAGTTTTTTCATTCTTTTTGTTTGTTTGTTTTTTAAAAATATATATTTTATTGATTTTTCACAGAGAGGAAGGAAGAGGGATAGAAAGTCAGAAACATCGATGAGAGCGAAACATCGATCAGCCGCCTCCTGCACACCGCCTGCTGGGGATGGGCCCGTAGCCGCGGTCCATGCCCTTGACCAGAACCAAACCTGGGACCACTGAGCCAAACCGGTTTCGGCTCTTTCACTGACGTTTCTAACTCTCTCTCCCTCTCCCTTCCTCTCTGTAAAAAGTCAGTAAAATATATTTTTAAAAAATAATAGACCTGTTTAAAAAAAAAAAAAGATGCAAAATACAAACACCTATTACTTTCCAAACATCATAAAATCAAAAGATCGTAAGCGAAGCACTTAAGCCAGGGACCATCTGTGCACAAACTTTACTTGGGACCAAGGGGCATCTGGCTGATGTTCTTGTTGAGAGTCCCTAATAACAGGGGAAAAGGAGAAGCAGATTCTAACAGAAACTCAAGATGTTTAAACGTCTTTAAAACCACGTTATCCCCAAACCTGGATCTCACAGGGGAACAGGAAACGTGAACGCAAACTTGACCACGAGCCCTCCCTGCCACGCCCCCGATGCAGGGAGCAGAATCCTGCTTCTATTTATAAAATCGATGGTCGTAAGAAGGATCTATTTCACTGCAAGCGTTTCTAAGTTTTTTATTCTCTGTAGGCCTGCAACCTCATAATTGCTTCAAGACCTCAGCACTCATTCCAATGCGGAAAAAAAAGAAATTATGATTTCCAAATGAAAAGAACCAAGTCCAAGATTTTGTTTCTAAATTTAAACGGAATGTGCTGTTCAATCCTTAAGAACCCATGAAGGCAAAAAAGGAAATGAATATAAGCTTAAGAACTTCTTAAACAAGCTTCCTCTAGTTTTCACTGCCAAAATGACACAACTGAAATATTCCAAATAAGTGATTCCTTTTGTAATCCAGCCATGAAGCAATTTATCAACATATCTTATTTCTGTACTAATTGCCTCACAAAGAAAAATGTTTACTGACCCAGAACATTCCATCTAGACAGGAACTGGACAGGGCACAGCACCAAAGGGAAACATTTCAGCAACATATTCGTGTACTAAGAAGTTAAGGTGGAGAGAAAGTTACTGTGAACTTTGCCCCCAAATTGCTGTTAGAAAAAAAGCACACCTTATTCTAATAAAATGACATGAAAAAATATTTCAGATTCATTCACTCAGCATGTGAAGCCAAATGGGAAATCCTTGTTTGGTCTCTGCCGTTGACTGAAAAGTTATATACTTGCAATTTTATAAACCAAAAGAAATAAAACGAGTCATGGAAAGTTCTATCCCAACGGAGCAGACTTAGTTTTTAGAATAAGCCGAAACCCGTGTGGCTCAGTGGATAGAGCATCGGCCTGTGGACTCAAGGGTCCCAAGTTCAGTTCCGGTCAAGGGCATGTACCTTGGTTGTGGGCACATCCCCAGCAGGGGGTGTGCAGGAGGCGGCTGATCGATGTTTCTCTCTCATCGATGTTTCTCTCTATCCCTCTCCCTTCCTCTCTGTGAAAAATCAATAAAACATATGAAAACACTGAAATTTGTCCTCGTCTCATTTCACAATCCGCCGGTGACCTCACCGGAGTGCCTGCGGGCAGGGCTGGACTTGCTCAATAAGACGCTGTCCTTTCGGATCAGCTGGCGATGGTTCCCTCCCGAGGACCCTCACGTGGGGCTCGGAGCGCCACCCCAGGACCACACACTCACACTGCATCCCTCCCGGGAGGCTGAGCGGCGGCCCAGGAGCTGCCCGGGGTTTCCGAGCTCTGCCTAACGGACCGGACACACTAGGAAGTCAGAGTTAACGAAGAGACAAGTGAAGGAGGCTGGACGCAGAAAACCCGACACTCACTGTGCTAAAGGACGTTTTATTTCTCTCCCCAACACTAAGAGCGCCTGGCTCGGTCACCGAGCACAGCGCAGGCCGACGTATGCGATTGCCGTCCGGAAACGGCGGCTGGCTGGGCTCCTTTCCGGTGGCGCTCCTGAGTGACCGCTGTCCAAGTCACCGACCAGCCACAGGACCGGATCGGCCGAGGACACCCTCCTGAGAGGCACCCCCACCCGGGAGCGGCAGGCCCGCTGCGGGGAGACGCGGGGCCTCTGCGGGGCCTCCCGCTCACTTCCGTCTCGAACCGGGTCCCCCGAGAAAGGTCTGTTCTAAAAGAGAGCTTCATATTGCAACTGTCACCGAGGGCCTCCGTTACAATGTCATTCCAAGTGGGAGGAAAGGAAGGCGGGAAAAGACATCACATTTGTCGCCGGACCAACATGATTCTACGGAAACGCAGCCACGGTGACGGCACGTCAGCAGCTCGGCGAGGCGGCGGCAGGTGGAGGGCCGACGTCACCGACACCCGCTTCCTGGAGAGACGGCCAGCGGCCGGGCAGACGGCGTCCGGGCGGAGCGCTTCGGGCGGGTGCGGTCTGCAGGACTTGTCACACCTTTCCGGTCTAATCCGCATTTATGAGGTTTGATCCTGGTCTCCCCGAGACGCTGTCTGTGCTGCACGGCCTTCAGACATGATTTAAAACACGCTCAGAGACGTCCTCCGTGTCCCCAGCTTCCCACGAGCTCCGGTGCCACGAGCTCCGGTGCCACGAGCTCCGGTGCCACGAGCTCCGGTCCCACGAGCTCCGGTCCCACGAGCTCCAGTGCCACGAGCTCCGGTCCCACGAGCTCCGGTGCCACGAGCTCCGGTCCCACGAGCTCCGGTCGCACTCGCTGGCGTCAGGACAGAGCCGGGCGGGCAGCTGGCCGGCAGAACGGGGAAATCAGGCCAGGACAACCGGTAAATCATCTCACTGTTTATTGTGCAGCCGGCGCAGGAGCCTCAGCCGCGGCGTAAGGGCCGGGCTCGTTCGGAAGCCCGCACGGCCGGGGCGCGGGGTCCGGGGTCCGGGGTGCCCTCGGCGGCATCGCCCTGCGCTCGGCTGTGCGCTCGGGCGGCGCGGGCTCCGGGCGGCCGGGGAGACGCGCTGGCATCACTCGGGGGAGCTTCGGGCCACACCGTGGACGGGACCGGATGCCAGCCCAGGGGTTCCGACCCAGAGGCTGTCCCCTCCGGAGCCCTCGGTGCGCCCGCAGGGATGCCCGTTCCTGCCGGCGAGCCGCACGGCGGTCCGGACCCCCCGGGCTCTTGGCGGCACCGGCCCCCGTGGCTGGCGGTGGCCCCGGGCCCGCCTCCCAGCCGGTCCCTCGCCAGGGCCGCCCCGGCAGAGCCCCCCTCCGCAGGGGCAGAGAGCAGGCCCACAGTCTTGCCCGGAGCCACCGCGGAGGCCGAGTTTCTCCTCGATGACTCTTCCCCACGGGCGGGCGCTCTGGGGCCGCGGTGAGGCGAGGCCTCACACAGGTCACTCGTCACTCCCGGCGATCCCGTCTCGTCCCGAGCATCTCCATGGACTCCGCCCGCAGGCGTCTTCGCCCGGGGAGGGGCGCCCGGGGGGCGCGGGCGCTCCCGGGTCCGATGGCCACGCGGTCGCCGGGCCGAGTCCCCTGGCGGCACGTGTGCGGGGCGGGCGCGCAGGGTCCCCGGCCCGGCCCTCATGCTGCGTTTCCGGTGCGGGAGGGCCTCAGTGGATCTCGATGTGAACCTGGAACAGACAACCACAGTGACGTGTCAGGGACGAGGAGCCCAGGGGTCACACAGCTGTTTCCTAACCAGCGCGGAGGTCTCGTACACCAGCCCCACTTTTTAAAAAATACATTCTATTGATTTCTTACAGAGCGGAAGGGAGAGGGACAGAAAGTCAGAAACATGGATGAGAGAGAAACATCGATCAGCCGCCTCCTGCACACCTCCTACTGGGGATGTGCCCGCAGCCAATGTACATGCCCTTGACCAGAATCGAACCCGGGACTGAGACCGCGGGCCGACACTCTACCCACTGAGCCACACCGGTTTCAGCATGAGCCCCCTCTTCTGGCAGAAAACAGGTTGACAACCTGCCAGTGAAGGACAACGAGAAGCACAACACCGCATAACGGCCTCCTGACATGACAGCGCTTTAAACGTCCCGGTCTGCACTCCGCAGCGGCCGGCACTGGCTCCCCAAAGGCGCCGCCCTGTGAGCAGATGGGCCTGGCGAGGCCACGGCAGGGTGCCGGCCAAGAGGGCGCCCGGTGGCTCCGCTGTGGCGAGCCACGTGACCTTCCTTACGGGCCGGAGTTTGCCGGCGTTCACCAAGCCCTCCCTCTGGGTGACACAGATGAAGCCCACAAACGAAGTTGAGAAGCGACACCCAGAACCCCAATTCAGAGACCCCTCGAGGGGTCCCAGATTGGAGAGGGTGCAGGCTGGGCTGAGGGACACCCTCTCCCCCATGCACGAATTTTGTGCACTGGGCCTCTAGTGTATAATAAACTCTTCAAGAGATGGCAGAGCCGGAGGATGGCTCTGAGGCCAGGCTGGGAGGCATATCGAACACAGACAGACACGCTCATGCTGATGGCAGAAGGCCAGGATCCCCAAGACCTACAGACCAACAGCCAGGGCACCGGGAAGGGACATGCCAACTGCACGGAGTGGCTTCGAAAAGAGGAGCTACACACGTGTGTTCCCTGCACAAACAGCTTAGTGAGCTCCAGGCAAACCTCGAAAACCACACGCAACCTTCTAGCAGTCCTGGGGAGACCCCACCCCCAGGA
>CM050516.1:2627500-2705000 GCA_027563665.1 Antrozous pallidus | reverse complement strand
CGTGATTAAAGCATTCAGTTGACAGAAAAGATTCCATAGTATTTCTGTGCTCCCTGTATGTTTGGTATTTATCATCCCAAAATATATGACTGTTCACTACCTCAGAAGCCAGAGCAAACTATATTTTGACTTGGTCAATAAAGCTTCTGCAAAGCTTATGAGCTTTTTATGATGTTTTCTTAATCGTCTATAACTTCCCCCTGTAATGTAATTCGAGCAACAGGATAAAATTCTTGTCGAACTGCGACTGAGCCTGGGACTAGGGATTTGGAATCTTTACTAATTTTTGAAGTTGTTCAGTCCTAACGTCATTTCATCAGAGTGGAAGCCAAAGTCCTTTCAATGCCTATAAGACACCACGTGAGCCTCCCCTAAACTTCAGTCTGCATCTCCTGCCGCCTTCTTTTAAAAAAAATATCTGTATTGATTTCAGAGAGAGAGGGAGAGGGAGGGAGGAAACATCACTGATCGGCTGCCTCCTGCACACCCCCTACTGGAGACTGAGCCCACAACCCAGGCCTGTGCCCTGACCGCGATTCCCACTGTGACCTGCCGGTTCCTATGTCGTATGTCGACACTACACCGAGCCACACCGTGTGGCTCCTGCCACCTTCCTTCTCAATGGCCAGCTTCCTCTGCTCCGGAACGCGGGCTAGCGCAGCTGCAGGGCCTTCTCTGTGCAAGGCGCAGCGACCTTCTGGCCGAGACATTTCTGAGGCAAAAGCCCTCACTTCCTTCGAAGTTTTGCTCAAATGCCATCTTGTCAATGAGGTGCCATCTTATCATTGAGGTGCCATCTTGTCAATGAGGTGCCATCTTATCAATGAGGTCCCCTCTGACTGCGTCCCCATCCCTCCCTGCCTTCCTGAACTATTTTCCCGACTGGAATGAACGAGTGTGGTTCTCGAGTGACAGGTGAACGTTGAAACACAGGGAGCCGTGGACTTGGACGGTCACTCAGAAAGAGAGGACTGTGAAGAGCAGTTAGAACCGGAATGAGGGGGGGAGGGGCCGAAGGGAGGTTCTCAGGCCGGGTCAGCACAGGACAAGTGGCATCGCCAGCAGACAGACAAGGACACAGGACAGGCAGTTTGACAGCTGCCATCCACCCGCACGTGTCGGTGGTTTGTTTTCACTGCCTCCCTCAGTAGTCACAAGAACCTGGGTGAGCTGGGGCTCCGACACCCGACTCTTCCTGCGGGCCACAGAACGGGTGTCGGCAGGCTTATCAATTACAACGGGTTCTCAGCGGTTTCCTACCTCGCTGTTACTACACTTAGCAGTTCAGTAAAACGCTGTTTATTTCAGCGCCCCGTATTTCAGATGCTGCACAAGTAAGAAAGACGCTAATGGCTCTTGATGAAGGCTTGCTCGCACACGGTATTTTAAGATCATAACCCTTCACGGTGTATAAAACCTTCTGCAGCTGTTTTCTCATTTAATCATCTTTCACAGCAAAGAGCGGTCAACCTCCTTAAAATGTGCTGCTGCCCTCCAGAGGAGTTGGGGTTCTAAGTAAACACGGGGGAAACGGAGTCCTTTATTCTTTATCACTTGCAAAACAGATTCCAAGACCCAAGCAAGGTGGGCGGGGGGGAGGGGGGGCCGGGCCGGGGCCGGGGACAGGGCCGGTGCTCTGAGTGAAAGGAAGGGAGCCAGGTCGACCTCTTTACTCAGGTTCTATTTTCTGCCGCACTTCCCTCTAGCAGAGGCCAATTACACCCTCAATTCAGGTACATTCGTGATTGTCCACAGAGAAACAGAACCCCTAAACCTGCAGGGGAAGTTCAAGTAGCAGATGTAGCTGGCTGGTTTGGCTCAGTGGACAGAGCGTCAGCCTGCGGACTGGAGAGTCCTGGGTTTGATTCCAGTCGAGGGCACGTGCCCGGGTTGTGGGCTCGATCCCGAGGGGGGAGGGAGGTCATGCAAGAGGCAGCCGATCCATGATTCTTTCATCATTGATGTTTCTCTCTCTCTCCCTCTCTCTCCCTCTCTGAAGTCAATAAAAATATATTTTTTAAAAAATAAAGTAGCAGATGAAATAAATAAATAAAGTAGCAGATGTAAATATTACAGTGAAAAAGAGACACCCCGCTCCCACCGTCCCCCTCGGCACTGGATCGAGCCGAGATCAAACCTAACATCCCCACACTGTTCTGAGCCCTTCCCTGAGGTCCCTGGTGACCACCCCATGTGCCCCCCAGCCCCACTCACCCCCGACCAGACTACAAGGGCCCACGGTGGATGTGTAGAGCATTCAGCTCCCATGATGCACTAGGGCGGTGGTGCACCTAGACTAGTGCGTGGCATCAAGTTCACCACGTGACCTGCGGCGGGCTCTGGGGACGGGTGCGCCCAGTTCTCCTGACTGTCCACACCGCTGGTCCAGAGCCAACGTCCCTCCTCCTGAATGCACTCGCACTCGGTGCGAGCGTGCAGGTCCCTAGTGATGACAGTTGTGTTGGAATAACCTCTGCAGGTGACTTCACCTTAGAAACAATGAGAGATTTGGATCCCTTAATCCCTTATTGCTCTTGCAATGGAGAGAGAGCAGGTGCATTCCTCCGAGATGAGAACTGAGGAGGGAAAAGGCACCAGCTCTCACAAGGCCAGGGAGCAGCACTCCTGGTGGCAAAAAACTGCAAATGGCCCTGAGCAGTTTGGCTCAATGGGTAGAGCGTCAGCCTGTGGACTGAAGGGTCCCAGGTTCGATTCCGGTCAAGGGCATGTACCTTGGTTGTGGGCACATCCCCAGTAGGGGGTGTGTAGGAGGCAGCTGACCGATGTTTCTCTCTCATGGAGGTTTCTAACTTTCTATTCCTCTCCCTTCCTCTCTGTGAAAATTAAAAAAATTTTTTTTTAAAAACTGCAAATGTCCTGGGGCAGGACGGGCTTGGTGCAGGCAGATGGCAGCTCGGAAGATCGGAAAGTGTGAAAAAGAACAGGAAGCAAGAAACAAGCTAGATGATGGTCTAGAGCCGTGGTCGGCAAACTGCGACTCGCAAGCCACGTGCGGCTCTTTGGCCCCTTGAGTGTGGCTCTTCCACAAAACACCACGGCCTGGGCGAGTCTATTTTGAAGAAGTGGCGTTAGAAGTTTAAGTCTTAAAAATGTGGCTCTCCAAAGAAATTTCAACGTTGTCCTGTTGACATTGGGCTCTGTTGACGAATGAGTTTGCCGACCACGGGCCTAGCAAGAGGAAGAGAGGTCGGGTCTGCATTCTGTGTGTGAGGCGAAGTTCTGTTTTGGTTTTGTTTCTGTGAAGAATGACATGACCTCCCCCTGCAGGAAAACAGCCGGGAGGCTGAAGGAGGCTGGGGGGGCAGGTGGGGGGCATACATGCACGCGCACAAGAGAGAAAGGCGGTGTTTAACGGTACAAAACTAACTCTCGATGTTACGTATGAAGTTTTCTCCCACAGTCACATACGACAACGCACTCAGAAAGGAACAATGCTCAACCTGACGACTTTTCGTTCCTCTGGCAAAAGGCATCTGTAATTCACGGGATGCAGAAATGTCAGTCATTGCTAACACAGGGGATCTCCAGGTGCCGTGTGTGTGTGTGTGTGTGTGTGTGTGTGTGTGTCTGTCTGTCTGTCTGTCTGTCTGCGATCTCACATCTGACCCGCTGCCGGCCCGGGAACCTTCAGGGTCTCTGCCTCTCCCACCTCCCTCTCCCCGCCGCCCCCTCGCCGCCAGGGTCACTGAGATGCATCTCTCCGAACATGAGTTAACACGCATCCACCCGTTTTCAATCTCAAGGGCCATTGTCCCCCCAAAGCTTCTTAAGTTTGGGAGCTGCAACAGTCAACCCTGAGCCACCCCCCAACCCCCCCCCCCCCCCCCCCCCCCCGCCAAGCCAAATGTGTCACTTTCCGGGCAAAATTTCCTCTTTTCGGGGCTGGGCCCTCCCACCCCGTGCCAGCCGCATCCCCCACCCCATCCCACTCCCCCCCACCCCACCTCCCGCCTCTCCTCGAACCCCCCCCTTCCCCACCCCCTGCAGCAGGCCCCCGGGCCACCCCGCCCCCCGCCCGGCCTGGTTTGCAGAACCCGGATCACAATGCCCGCAGCGGGGTCCCCCCCCTGCGGGGCTGCGGGAGGGACGCACGGTGCGTGGCCAACGCTCAGCATCCAGACCCGCAGCCGCGACAGCATCTGCGTCGCCCCGGGCGCGGTGGGCGGGCCCGCGCGCGGGGAGGGTCGGGGCCGGCCGGGGGCGAAGGGCCGGCGGGCGCGGGCACCCACCTGCAGGCGGACGTTGAGCATCATGGAGGCCACGATGTAGAGGTAGGGGAAGTTGATGCGCAGCCGCCAGGCCAGGTCGAAGAAGATGAGCAGCGTGCGGGTCAGCCCCTTGCAGAAGACCCCATAGGAGCGGGCGGCGGCCGAGCGCGAGAGCCGGACAGCCAGGCCCGACAGAGCCGCCGCCATAGAGACCCGCGCCCGCCGCCGGCCCGCCGAGACCCCGGGCCGCCCGGCGCCCGGAAGCCCGCCGCCCGCCCTCCAACAAGCCCCGCGTCAGCCCCCGGGCCTCCGCCCCGGCCGCTGGCCCGCGCTCTGCGCGCTCCGGGAGCGAGGGAGGCGGCGGCGAGGCGGCCGGCGGGCGGGCGGGCGCGGGGACGGGAGTCCGCGCGTCACCCTGTGGGAAGCGCCGCGGGGAGACGCCGCCCGCGCCGGGCCCGGCCGCCCCGCCTGACGTCACAATGGGCTGCCGCGCCTGCGCGCCACGGCCCCGCCCCCCGGCCCCGCCCACGGGCACCTTCCCGCAGGTGAGGCGCGCATGCGTGGGCGGGGTCTCCGGGAGGGCGGCTGGTGCGCAGGCTGTGGCCGCCCCCTGCTGGTGAGCCAGGAAATAAACACAGAGGGAGGCCAGGAAGACTAAGCTGGGATTGGAGAGGCACTCAACTCCGAACGCCCTTAGTGCCCGGTGCGATTCAAAAGCCTTTAAAAGAGTAAATTGTATGTTGATGTGTGTGTTAAAAAAAAGTATAAAAAGCAAACAAGCCCTAATCGGTGTGAGTCAGTGGATAGAGCGGTCGGCCTGCGGACTCAAGGGTCCCAGGTTCATTCCGGTCAAGGGCACATCCCCAGTAGGGGGTGTGCGGGAGGCAGCTGATCCATGTTTCTCTCTCATCCAAGTTTCTAATTCTCTGTCCCTCTCCCTTCTTCTCTGTAAGAAATCAATAAAATATATTTAAAAAATAAAAACAAAGGGAGGCGAGGAAGGGTGAACTGGAATTGGAGAGGCACTCAACTCTGAATGCACTTAGTGCCCAAAAACCATTAGAAGAGTAAATTTTATGTTATGTGTGTGTTAACACAATTATAAAAAGCAAACAAGTCCTAATCGGCGTGGCTCAGTGGATAGAGCGTTGGCCTGTGGACTGAAGGGTCCCAGGTTTGATTCCAGTCAAGGGCATGTGCCTTGGTTGCAGGCACATCCCCAGTAGGGGGCGTGCAGGAGGCAGCTCTCTCATGGATGTTTCTAACTCTCTGTCCCTCTTGCTTCCTCTCTGTAAAAAAAAATCAATAAAATATATTAAAAACAATAAAAAAAGCAAACAAATCGAAGCTTCTGGGGCCCAACGGACAGCACATTCGCCCCCTGTAGACGGCTGTGGTCCCAGCCATTCCTGTTCAGTGTCCTCTTATATAAAGTTTGACTTGTTATCATTTTTATATTAGTTAAAGCCCCTGGTGGGAAAAGGAAAAATATTGAGACTTCCAAAACGTCTGCTGGAATGGGTCTTGGGGGCGGGGGGTTGACAGTGAGTGTCTATGTTCCTACTTAAGCACATAAGTTCCTATCAAAGGTTTGTCTAGTTTCAGACAAAGTGTATAAAACATTACTTCTGCCAACCAAGGAGCAAGCCTGGGCATGTGGCCCAGGAGGGACAGGAGCGCCACTGACAACGAAATGCAAGCCCGAAGTCCTTTAAGGGAGCGAGAACGGAAAGCCAGTGTGAAAATGGAGCTAAATGTAAAAATCCTTTGCCCCAAAATAAGTGTGCAATAATTTTTAAAAGTCCTTTTAAAATTCTCTACCATGAAATGAATTCACATTCAAAGTCGTTTTTGTAAAATCTTCTTTTTATTCATCTATAATCGATTTAGGATTATGGCTTCTCTTTTCTCTTTTTCATGTGTATTTTTATTGATTTCAGAGAGGAAGGCAGTGGGAGGGAAATAGGAACATGAATGATGAGAGAACATCAATGATCAGCTGTCTCCTGCACACCCTCTACTGGGGATCAAGCCTGCAACCCCGGCATGTGGCCCTGACTGGAATCAAACCGGGGACCCTTCAGTCCTCAGGCCTGTCCTCTATTCATTGGGCCAAACCGCCTAGGGATATTGTTTCTCTTTAGATGTCTACTGTATAAAAGATTTGTCCTCTAGCCAAAAAGCCAAAACTGGTATGGCTCAGTGGATAGAGCATCAGCCTGCAGACTCAGGAGACCCAGGTTGGATTCCGGTCAAGGGCATGTACCTGGGTTGTGGGCACATCCCCAGTAGGGGGTGTACAGGAGGCACCTGATCAATGTTTCTCTGTCATCGATGTTTCTAACTTTCTATTCCTCTCCTTTCCTCTCTGTAAAAAATCAATAAGATATATTTTTTAAAAAAAAAGAATTGTCCGCTTTAATGCTCAGTCATCCCATATTTCCTATCCATTGTATTCCAGGTCAAGACCATTTTAAATAAATATTTTAGAGTTTTTAGCCTTGGACTAGTTTTATTATTAAAGAAACTAGAGGCCCAGTGCAACGGATTCATGCACCGGTGGGGTCCCTGGGCTTGGCCTGCAGAGACTGGGTTGAAACCAGCAGTCTGACACCACCTGACACTCCTGCCCACTGCTCCCGCTCATCCTGGCCCCGCTGAGCCTGCTGTGGGCATGACCCAGTTAGTTCCTGTTGGGAGAGGCTGACGCCGCTGCAGTGGTGCTTGCCAGCCACGAGCCCATCGGTCAGCTGAGTGCACTGACCACCAGGGGGCAGCTCCTGCATTGAACATCTGTCCCCAAATGGTCAGAGCATAACATACCGACAGGTTGTTCAGTCACCCAGTCATCTAGTCCTTGGGCTTTTATATATATAGATTTTTTCAAAGTATTTGCGAAAACCTTTAGTTTCCCTTATTTTTCAGCCTTATATTTTCCCACATGTGTGGTTGACACCGAGAAGCTCACTTCCCTTTTCTTGTAAGCAGTTTTTGCCTTTCGGTGTCTTTGAGGACCCAGAGCACATGCCTCTGAACTCTTTATTATTTTTTCAAGCTACCCTTCCAAAAAAGCAAAACGAAAACTTCTTTATACAGTCTTTTTATATAGATTTTGATTGATTTCAGAGAGGAAGGGAGAGGGAGAGAGACAGAAACATCTATGATGAGAGAGAATCCCCGATCGACTGCCTCCTGCATGCCCCACAGTGGGAACCTGCCCGCAACCCCGACACGTGCCCTGACCGGGAATCGAACCCCAACCTCATGGTTCAAAGGTCGATGCTCAACCACTGAGCCACGCCAGCCGGGCCTTTATACAGTTCTTAGGAAACTCATTGAAACATATTAGTGGCCAGAGTCTTAAAGGAAAAATGTGCCTCGATCAATCTGACAATGAGTGAACAGGTTTGGAAGTCAGCTGAATTTACTCTGAAGCCTGTAAAGGTGGAGAATTGGCTGTACTGTTTATTAGAATTATGCTCAAAGACCAGATGGGCTGTGGCAATTTGAGGGGTGTGTGTGTGTGTGTGTGTGTTCCCTGGCTACTCACTCCTCTGTCTCCAAATGCCACTTAGACCCTGATGCATTTTTTAAAGATATATTTTTATTGATTTTTTACAGAGAGGAAGGGAGAGGGATAGGAAGTCAGAAACATCTATCAGTGTCCGGAATCGAACCTGGGACCTTTCAGTCCACAGGCCGACGCTCTATCCACTGAGCCAAACCGGTGTTAGCGCCTTGATGCATTTTTAAGCCATCAACAATGACAGGCAGAATTCCACAAAACTAAACTGGGCAAGGCGAGAAGCCTGTTGTGAGAAATCGAAGAGAACACAAAGGAAAGCAGAAATGCAGCTGACCAGACTCCCTAGACCAGTGGTCGGCAAACTCATCCGTCCACAGAGCCAAATATCAACAGCACAACGATTGAAATCTCTTTGGAGAGCCACATTTTTTAAACTTAAACTTCTTCTAACGCCACTTCTTCAACATAGACTTGCCCAGCCTGTGGTATTTGGTGAAAGAGCCACACTCAAGGGGCCAAAGAGCCGCGTGTGCTCGCGAGCCGCAGTTTGCCAGACGACGGGTCTAGCCACTTCAACATAACATTTAACTTGGCCCCTCAACTTTCTGGCCTCTCTGAGAAGACCTTCTGCGAATTACAATTTGAAAAACTAACGGGCAGAACTAATAATAAGTCACTGTGAAAAGTATTTTCCTACAGGGAGGAGCAAAGAGGTTGAGGCAAATAGGGAAACGTGTATGGTCACCTTGGACCGACAGGATTAGGGGATTTGCCTACAGTCATCCCTCCTGTGATCAGAGCAGCAAAATGAATGAATGAATGAATGAATGAATGTAAAGCCTTTTTCCTTCCCAGTTAACCTGGTAAGAACAGCACAGGGGAGCCAGGTTCCAGTCCATCAGCTCCTCAGCTGGTTCTGAAAATGAGGACCAGGACCCCATCCTCCAGAGCTTCTGTGGGAAACAAAGGGGCGCAGGTCTGCACAGCATCCTGCACAGTCCTAGGTGGAGAGAAGGCACCCAGGAAGTGGTTGCTATTTTCTTAAGCATCCCATTGGCCAGAACTTAGTCACCTGATCACAAAGGTGCAGTGCAGGCTGGGAAATATTTTTAATGTTCCCATCCATCCTAATGTGACCGTCATCATCTCACTCTCAACGAGAACACACACATCGTCCTCAGGAGAGAAACACAGAATCAGGTCCAGGCTGGTTGAACTCCTGGTCGAGGGGACAATTTGCATATTAGCCTTTTATTATATAGGATAGACACTGAGTGGCCAGATTATTATGCGTTCAGAGATGGTAATCATCTGACCACTCAGTGTATATATGTATGTAAAACAGGGATGCTAGATTAAGATTATCACCATTTTGCAGCCTTTAATGAATTAATGAATCTAGCAATGATCGTTGATGACCGTTAACATCACAAAATGAAACAACTAGGCGTGTCACTCATGATGAAATATAATTGGGGTCGGGGGGCGGAATTGAACTTGGATCTGTCAGGCCTGTAGACCTAATTACTGAGGAACATCTTGGACATCCACAGTGATGCAGCCAGCAAAATCACGATTGTGAAACTAAAAGAAAATACTTAAAAAAAAAAAAAAGACAGTGGAAGGGAACTGATACATTTTAAAAGAGTATTGAAACATTTACCTACATTTAAAGGTCAATGGTAACTGAAACTGGTTTGGCTCAGTGAATAGAGCATTGGCCTGCGGACTGAAAGGTCCCGGGTTCGATTCCGGTCAAGGGCATGTACCTTTGTTGTGGGCACATCCCCAGTAGGGGGCATGCAGGAGGCAGCTGATTGATGTTTCTAACTTTCTATCCCCCTCCCTGTCTCTCTGTAAAAAAAAAAAAAAAAATCAATGTTTTTAAAAAATAAAATGAATGTCAACGGATGATAAGGGGGTGGGAAATGGTCATTCTGCATGGCCCTGCGTTACTAGTATTCGTTGTTGTTTTACACACCTTTAAACTTGGGAGTCATTCCTTACCCAGGAACAGGTGAAGATTTAAAAAGACACCAGAATCCCTACCCAGGCTGGGCCATCGAGGGCTCAGACCTTTGAGCAACGAAGTTTTGAGCAGAGAAACTGACTGACCGACTTAGATGCTGGCCAAAGGCAAGGGATGTCAGACAGGGTAGTGAGAAGGGGAAGTGAAGAATGTCGGCCACAGGCTGGTGACTGTGGGAATGGGAGTGTACGTAGAATCCACCTGCATCTCCTTGCTTGCCTATCATATGATTGTTATTTAAAATCTTTTAGGTCTCTTTTCTTATCCTTTTCCTCATTCAAAAAAGAAAAACACTTTTAAGTATCTTTCTTGATTTCAGAGAGGAAGGGACTGGGAGGGAGAGAGAGAAACATCAATGATGGGAGAGAATCCTGGATCGGCTGCCTTCTGTACACCCCACCCTGGGGACGGAGCCACAGCCCAGGCCTGTGCTCTGACCGGGAATCCAACTGCAACCTCTTGGTTCATAGGTCAACGCTCAACCACTGAGCACTGACCATTGAACAGCCGGGCATTTTCCTCCTTTTAGTGCCAGCATTGAGTTGGTGTCGGAATGGAGCTGGTGCCGGTTGAACTCCGGTTTGGTCTGCAGGTTGCAAACATTGAGGTGGGCCTGAAGGAAGCCATCCTGGCCTTGGAGCCATGGCAATGCCTGGACCTGATTCTGTGTTTCCCTCCTGAGGACGGTGGTGTGCTCTTGTTGAGTGTGAGATTATGACGGTCACATTATGATGGATAGGAACATCCTATCTAATAAAAGATTAATAGGCAGATTGACCATCACTCCAACACACAAGAGGGCTGCCCCCATGTGGTCAAAGATCCTGCCCCCATGTGGACACAAGATGGCCAGCAGGGGAGGACAGTGGGAGGTTCCAGGCCCTGCAAGGGAGGGCAGTTGAGGGTGATCAAGCTTGCAGGGGAGGGCAGTTCGGGGTGACCAGGCTGGCAGAGGAGGGAAGTTGGGGGCAAACTGGCTGGCAGGGGAGCAGTTAGACATCAATTAGGCTGGCAGGGTAGTGGTTAGGGGGTGGTCAGGCTGACAGGAAGAAGCAGTTAGGGGCAATCAGGGAAGCAAGCAGGCAAGCAGTTTGGAGCTAGCAGACCTGGATTGTGAGAAGGATGTCTGACTGCAAGGATTGGGCCTAAACGGTCAGTCAGACATCCCTTGAGGGGTCCCAGATTGGAGAGGGTGCAAGCTTGGCTGAGGGACACCCCCTCCCGCCCCCTCACCATGCATGAATTTCATGCACCGGGGCCTCTAGTTAAAAATATTAGATGTGTGCTTGTGAGTACCAGGCAGCCAGATGGCACAGGGTGGGCGCGGCAGGACCTGATTATTGTTCTTTGGGGTCCACTCTTCTCTTCCTTGGCGGGGGGAGGGGGATCATAGAATTTTCAGTAGGGCCTATATTTCCCAACCTGCACTGCAGCTTTGTGATCAGGTGACTAAGTTCTAGCCAATGGGATGCAAGAAGTGGTTTGTCTTCCCAGAATCACCCTAAAAGACGCCTGAGCGCACCTCTTTGCTGCCTTTCATGTTGGTTTCTTCGTCAGGTGTTTGGAAAGTGGCTGTGCCTCTGGAGCTCCATCTGGGAGCACCAGGAAGGAGTTGGGCCTTGAGGCTCCCTGGGTAACAAGAACACACCGGCCCCAATTACCTGCCTCTGGGTTTGCACACGGGGAGGGAGATGAACCGGCCTCCTTTAAGCCGCTGTGAGGCCTCTGCCGTTCGCACTGAGCCTAATCCCAACGAGCACAGGAGACAGCCTTCCCTTTTGCCTGCCCAGCCACAACTTCCCGTTCTTTTGGGGGGGCTTCCTCTACCCCGTTCCTTGCGGTTCTGGTGGGCTGAGTCAGCGGGTGCCTCCCTCCCGTTTTTCCCCAACAGGATGGGGAGCTAACCAACCCATAGACTCCCCCGCCCTTTGTCAGGAAGGGAAACTGAGCGGAGTGGCATCCTCAGGCGGGCGGGTCTAAGTGAGTGTGACATCGGTGTCCCCAGCATGGCCCTGCACCCCATCGTTTCTGAGTCCTGATCACCCCCCTTTCCCTGTGGTCTGTGAGCTCACCAGTGTTCTCCACGTTCCTCTCTCTCTTTTCCCTGAATCCAGAGTAGCTTTCAGTCCCTATCAACCCAAGGGCCACACTGAGGGTGTGCCATCAGCATGCCCTTGGCCTTCCCAGTGCTTCACCTCTGGTTTTGCAGGTGTCCCCACCGGGAACCCCTGACACGCCTCAGTTCCCATGTTTCCATAACAGAGCGCCCCGTAACCTAGTGAACGTGCACTAGTAAACGCTGTACAACAACCATCATGTTGTTATCGTCCCTCCTGATCTGGGGGTTGAGTGGGTTCGACTAAAGTGCGTCTCCCGCCCCTCCCAGCCCTAGCTGGTGTGGCTCAGTGGATAGAGTGTCCGCCTGCAGACTCAAGGGTCTCCGGTTTGATTCCGGTCAAGGGCATGTACCTTGGTTGCAGGCACATCCCCAATAGGGGGTGTGCAGGAGGCAGCTGATGGATGTTTCTCTCTCATCGATGTTTCTAATTCTCTGTTCCTCTTCCTTCCTCTCTGTAACAAGTCAATAACATATATTTTAAAAAATAAATAAAAGTAAACAAATAAAAATAAATTAAGTGTCTCCCCCTTGGGAGCCTCAGGTTTTGCAGTCAGACGGTGGCTAGCGCTGCTGTCATCCTGAAGGCTTCCTGAATTTTCCAGCACAGCCAACAGGAAGTCCAACAGCTCAACTCAATTCCGACACTAACCACCCGGAGTTTCCGTCAGATCCCACAGGTCCATGGGCTCGGTCCCGCAAGATGACCCCACTTCAGAGGCCAGTCGCAAGCCAGGGGGCCGTTCATACTCCCGAGAGCCTGGCTGTAAACTCGGGGGCTCCCTCCACGCCGGTTCAGGTTTGATAAATCACCGGAATGAGTTACACGCTTAGGAAACCACTATCCTTGTGACTCCTGGTTTGTTATAAATGAACAGCCGGACGAGTAGGATGCAGTGGAACATCGTTCAGCCTGAAGGAAGAAGGCAATGCCACCATTGGTGAGACAGGTGCTGAGCGGAGTAAGCTAGGCGCAGAAGGGCAAAGACTACATGATACCGCTTATCTGAGGATTCTAACATAGTCGAACTTAGCCCTGACCGGTGTGGCTCAGTGGAGAGAGCGTTGGCCTGCAGACTGAAGGGTCCCCAGGTTCAATTCCGGTCAAGGGCATGTACCTTGGTTGTGGCCACATCCCCAGCGGGGGGTGTGCAGGAGGCAGCTGATCGATGTTTCTCTCTGTCCCTCTCCCTTCCTCGCTGTAAAAAAAAAAAATCAATAAAATGTATTAAAAGATAAAATAAATACAGTTATAACAGCATGATAATATTTTTTAAAAATAAAAAATAAAATAAAATAGTCGAACTTATAAAAGCAGAGCGTGAGATGGTGTTTGCCAGGGGCTGGGGTGGGAAACGGGAATACTAGTCAAAGGGTGGGACATTATACAGGAAGAGTGAGTCCTAGAGAGCTACTCTACAGCATCGAGCCCATTGTTAACAACACTGTTCATATGCTTAACATTTTAAGAATCTGGGTCTCATGTGAAGTGTTCTTATAACAAATAATCATAAGTAAAGGAGGCAGAAACCGACAGATACAGAGAACAGACTGATGGCTGCCAGCAGCGAGAGGGTTTGGGGGACAGAGTGTAAAAGGTAAAGGGACTGGAAAGGACAGTTTGGCAGTTACCAAACAGTCCTGAGGGCGTGAAGCACGGCACAGGAGATGCCGTCCATCGTATTCTGAAGACGATGTCAGGTGCCCGCTGCGGGCCGGGAATGTCGGGGCATCGCTTTGTAGGTTATGTGACTGTCTGACCAATACGCCGTGCACCTGAAACTAATACAAATAATGCCAAACGGAAACTGTCACTGAAAAATTTTAATTAATTTTTAAAACACTGGAAGAAAATTTAGAACAACGAAGTATTAAAACGAGCACGCGCGTGAGCGCACACACACGCACACATACACACACACACACACAAACACACACACAAACACACACTCACACACACATGCATAAACACACACACTCACACACACATGCATAAACACACACACTCACACACACGCATAAATACACACACGCATAAACGCACACGCACGCACACATAAACACACACTCACACACACGCATAAACACACGCACACATAAACACACACTCACACACACACGCATAAACACACACACTCACACACACGCATAAACACACACACTCACACACACGCATAAACGCACACGCACGCACACATAAACACACACGCATAAACACACGCACACACATGCACGCACGCACACACACATAAACACACACACACACACACACACACACAAAGTAAAGGAGGCAGGAGGCAGCTTTTGCACGTGATGGGCGTGTCGGGACACAGATCGGATAACCGTTTCACTGAGGCATCCTCGTCTCCACACTCATCTCGTATCCGTGGCCGGGCGTAGCTCGTGCCCTGGCCGGTAGCTCATTGGTCAGAGCACTGTCTGGGTCCTCCAGGGTCATGGGCGCCCCCCAATCAGGGGGCATAACAAGAAGCAGCCAATGCCCTGACCCGTTCAGCTCACTGGATAGACGTCAGCCTGCCTCTGAAAGGTCCCAGGTTCGATTCCAGGTACCTTGGCTGTGGGCACATCCCCAGTAGGGGGTGTGCAAGAGGCAGCTGATGGGTGTTTCTAACTCTCTATCCCTCTCCCTTCCTCTCTGTAAAAAATCAATAAACTATATTGAAAAAGAAGGAGGAGGAGGAGGAGGAGGGGGAGCCCATGAAGGCACAGGTAAGTGAACAACAAAGTGATGCTTCTCTCTCTTTGTGAGTCAATTCCACGTCCATGAGGTGCTGAAAAAACAAGGTCCGAGGGGAGGCGGGGAGAACCCAAGTTCGAATCCTTGTGCGCTCTGGGTACCCCACCCTGCCAGGACTGCGTGTCTACCAGCCCAGAAGGTCCGCGGCCTCCTGGGTCAGAGTTCACTATGGATTCCATCTCGTCGGCGGGGCTGATTAAACACCGGCCATCCGATTGACCTCCATCCCCATCTCTCCCCTCTGCGGGGGCTGGGGAGTCCTCTCACACAAGTGAGTTTACCTGGCGCCCAGCTGCCCCCCTGAAGCCACCTGGGGACCCACTTTGAGTCACCCCACTTGCATAAACTCAGGTACAGTTGAAAAGGTCATCATGTCTTATGAGTCACAAGAGACACTCCTATCACTGGGGAAATTCCAGGGGTGTTAGGAGCTTCGAGCCAGGACCTGGGGACAAAGACCAAATAGATTTCTTATTGCGTTCACTTCCTCACTCAGGGCTCCGGCCATGGCAGCTGGTGTTGGCGGGGGGGGGGGGGGGGTGCTCTGCTGGGCTGTCACTCAGAGCACCGTGTGTGGTCTTGTCCCGTGGCCTGGCCTTCCTCACAGCCTGATGGCTCCGAGAGCGAGCTTCCAGGAGACCCCAGGGAGACCCTGGCCCACGACTGCCCTCGACACTCTGCCCTGCCCAGCTTCCAGGGGAGGGACCACAGGACCCCTTTCTCAATGGGAGGGCTGTCAGTGTCACTTTGTAGGAAGGACAGGTACGATAGGAGACCTCATTGATTTCGGCCAACTTGGAAAATACCGTCTGCCACGACTAGAGAAACCCAACCCATAGCTGGCCTTCGTTCCAGGCCGAAGACCAGGTCCTCCTTTGGACCAGCCTGAGTTATGTCATATATATATATATATATATATATATATATATATATATATATATATATATATAATTGATTTTTTTACAGAGAGGGAGAGGGACAGAAAGTCAGAAACATCAATGAGAAACATCAATCAGCTGCCTCTTGCACAGCCCCCACTGGGGATGTGCCCGCAGCCAAGGTACATGCCCTTGACCGGAATCGAACCTGGGACCTTTCAGTCCGAAGGCTGACGCTCTACCCACTGAGCCACACCGGTCTTGGCTAGTTATGTCACTTCTATCTTCCAAACCAAAAATGGTTTGTTTTGGTGACGGCACTTGTGGCTTTATGACACGGGAAGCTCCTTGAGGGCGGGGACCAGCTTTTTCCAATTTGACAGCGATGAGTAAAGAAAGTAGTGCGGGTAGCGGCTAAGACAGCAGGCCTTGGCAGCAAACTGCTGTCATTCAAAGTGCCATTTGCCAGAGACCTTGACCTTGTGCAAGTTACTAGAAAGAGTGCAGAATAACACAGGTAATACTTTAAACAACAACAAAGAGTGCACAATAGCTCAATAACTTTTATGTTGATTACCTGTTAAATGAAAATATTTAGCTATCTTGAGTTTCAGAAAATTTAGGATTAGAATCAATCACATTATTCCAAACCCATCAAGCTGTATACATTAAATATGTACAGCTTTTTAAAAAAATATATTTTATTGATTTTTTACAGAGAGGAAGGGAGAGGGATAGAAAGTCAGAAACATCGATGAGAGAGAAACATCGATCAGCTGCCTCTTGCACACACACCACTGGGGATGTGCCCGCAACCAAGGCACATGCCCTTGACCGGAATCGAACCCGGGACCTTCCAGTCCACAGGCCAATGCTCTATCCACTGAGCCACCCCGGTTTCGCTGTACAGCCTTTTGTATGTCCATCACACCTCCATAAATTGCTTTTGAAAATTAGTTGTGCGCTAGCTCGTTTGGCTCAGTGGACAGAGCATCAGTCTGTGGACTGAAGGGTCCCGGGTTGGATTCCAAGCAAGGACTCAGGGCACATGCCCAGGTTGTGGGCTCCATCCCCAGTAGGGGGCGTGCAGGAGGCAGCGCATCAATGATTCACTCTCATCATTGATGTTTTTATCTTTCCCTCTCCCTTCCTTTAGGAAATCAATAAAAAAATATTTTTAAAAAATTGTTTCCTTTCGATTTTTTTTTAATGCTGTGACTGAGACATTCTGTATGGCTTACATTATTTTTATTATTATTGATTTGCTTGCGTTCTATTGTATTGGACATTTCCTGGTGTGACACACCATCCCCACAGACTTTAGCAAACGAAGGAGCAAGCAGCAGCCGGCTTGGGTCCGGAGGGGGTGAGGTCATCGGAACAGCTCTCCTGCCTGATTCTGGGCACGACTCTGGCTGTCCACACTCCAGGGACAAAACTGGCGAATCTGCAGGCTGGGGCCCACGCAGACAGTCTGCCTTTGGGTCAGGCTCACTCGCTGATGGAGTCTAGGCTCTCTGTAGCTTCTTCTATGCGAAGTCCTTCCTTGTTTCACTGTACCAGCTTTGATAAACGTGTTCTCAGAATAAAAACATAAATACATCCAACACCGGTGTGGCTCAGTGGATAGAGTGTCGGCCTGCGGACTGAAAGGTCCAGCGTTTGATTCTGGTCAAGGGCATGTACCTTGGCTGCAGGCACATCCCCAGTGGAGGGTGTGCAAGAGGCAGCTGATCGATGTTTCTCTCTCATCGATGTTTCTGACTTTCTATCCCTCTCTCGTCCTCTCTGTAAAAATTCAATAAAATATATATTTAAAGAAATACAAATAAAGGTGCTTCTCTTTTTTTTCCCATAGGGCACTATTCCCGTCCTAGAATCTTTGATTCAAAATGTTTTGTTTTACTGTTTTCAGACTTTAAAGTTGGAAATGCATCTGGATTCTTTAAAAAGAAAGCAAAAGGAGGTACTTTCCCATTGTCCCCGTGTTCTCCCCCCCCCCCCCTTATCTCATCCTCGCCCCGCCACCTGCGCTGAGCTGTCACCTGAGGACAGCGGCCGGGAGTGCAGACCAGGTGTGGTTTATGGCTACAAGGATCACAGTGGGCTGGTCCTACCACTGTCACCCCGGGAGAGGAGAGCGGGCGGGGAGGAGGGGGGGCGGGGAGGAGGGTGCGGGGGGGGGGGGGGGGGGGGAGGGAACCCTACCCCTGGGCTGTGTCTGTGTCCGACTCCCGTCGCTGCCTCTTTCGGCTTATTTCCTCCTCCTGGAGGAGCCGGTCAGCGGTAGCTTCCTGGGATGTGGGGTGCAGGAGGAAGAACAGTTTTGAGAACTTTCTTGGCTAAAAACGTCCCTATTTTAGGCGCCCTCTTGATCAACGCTCCGGCTGTGACTGGCGGACGATCGGTTTTGTTCCGAAGCGGGAGGGCGTGGCTGCACGTTCTCCCTCCCGTTCCCGAGGCTGTTGTCTTGTAGGACCTTGTCCGCCTGGCCTGCTGTCCACCCGGGGGGCCCAGGGGCAACCCTCCTGACCCTCGACCCTCGTACGGGGAAGCTCCCTCTGCCGGTTCCTGTTCTGTGCGGGGACCTCATTCAGAGGGCTGGCCCCGGGCGGGCTCCCGCAGAGTCTCGGGGTCTCCCATTCTCTCTCTCCAAGACCCTCAGGCCCTCTGAGGGGTCGTCTTCGCTTGCAGCTTCGCCCTTTCTGTTTCCTTTCGTTCGCTTGTTCCGCTAGTTTGCTTCCAACCTGAGTTCTTCCTTTTTAACTCATGTGAACGTTTCTTTCTAAAAAAAGCAGTCCTCCCTACTTAACATCAATGAAGGCATCGACAGCCTTAAAAAGAAGTTTCCTTCTCCCTGCCCTGGTTTTGTTTTTCCTCAAATGGCCTTGTTTTTCGTGCCGTCTGATGTCGAGCTCCCACTCTGGACGTGGGGCTCCCGTCACCTGTAACCGTGTCTGCGGGCCGTCGGGTGGAGACCGAGAGCTCGTGGGACGCTCTAGGGGAGGGAGGAGGCTCCCGGGAGACTTCCCATGGCTTTCTGTTTGTTCTTAATCTATTTTCATCCGTGTCAGAGAGGAAGGAGAGGGAGGGGGAGAGAAACATCAATGATGAGAGAGAATCAGCGATCGGCTGCCTCCTGCACGCCCCACACAAGGCATCGGGCCTGAACCCCGGGACCCTCCAGTCCGCAGGCCTCTGCTGGGTCCCCAAAGACAAGCCCGCCAGGCTCTCCCCATGTTGACTCTGTTCCCGAGCAGAGCTCTGCTCTCCGCCCCCCTACTCTGAGGAAACTGCCATGACGGGGGGGCTGAAGAGGGCCGAGTCCAAGCTACAGAATATTCTCTGGGCTTCCCTGCCTGGAGGGAACCTGCAGTCTTCTGCAGGGGCAGGGGCAGGGGCAGGGGGAGAGGAAGGGAGAAGGGAAGAGGAAGGGGGAGGGGGAGGGAGAAAAGGGAAGATGAGGGAGGGGGAAGGGGGAGGGGAAAGGGGAAGGGAAAAGAAGACAGAAAGGGGGAGGGGAGGGGGAAGGGAAAGGCAGCCCCATTGCCTGATCCATGCTAGGAAGCCACGTGCACTGCTTGCTGCTGCTTCTCAGCTTCATCCCATCTTCCTCATCCCCCCCCCCCCCCAATCCCATAGGTGCTGGGGCTGCGGGTCGCAGCACGTGCTGTTGATCAGCTTTCCCCGTGGCTGGTCTGGCGGCCCAATCAGTTTCCATCAGCCTGACCCCTCATTCCAGCTCCTCATATCGCCTGTCGTCCTGTCTGTGGTTTCTGTTCTAGGACCATGGGGCCTTAAAAATAACCCCGTGCCGAAACCCCGAGGTGCCCGGCTGAAGTGAAATTAGACACTGGCATGTGAGTCCGTCACGTCCGCCCGGAAACGAGGGCTCCGCGTTCATCCGCCGGGCGAGCGGCCGGACGGCAGCGCGGGTTTCTGTAGGGTGACGGCGGATCCGCGGGGTGCACCCCACGCTTCCCACGCCGACAGCGACAGCGACCGAGCTGGAACGAGGGGCGTGACTGCACACAGGAGAGGCACCTGAGGAGTAACCGCAGCCCTGCAGAACGACACAGGGCCTAACGTTCAGCGTCGGCTATTTGGGGCCATCCGCTGCCACGGAGAACATTACAGACAGACCCTCCAAGCCAAACGGGGGGCAGTTTTAAATGAACTTGTTTTGAATTAAAGCTAACTTCCGTGTGTGGGCGGTACACTGGTTTCGTTACGTTTTATAACCGGGAGCCCAGCGGGCGACTCAGAGCCGCCGGCCCTCGGGGCAGCCGGGCAGCTGCTGACCAGACCCTCCCCCAGCGCAGGCGCGCGGAGGCCCCGCCTCCCTGCCCCCAGTGCTGCACACGCAACTTCCTCCTGTCCGGGCGACCCGTTACGGTGTCCCGGTTAACTAGCATATTTCTCTATTTTATATATATATATGTACATATATATATATAACCTAATAACAGACAGACATGTAAATTGACCATACCTCCACCACACTCATAGCCAATCAGAGCGAGTACGCAAATTAACCCAACAGAGATGGTGGCTGATTTGCATACACAGGCACCCGGCGCCTGTGTCCGGGGGACATCCTGGCACCCAGGTCACTGTGAGGCAAGCCATCAGAGTCCGGGGGCAGGGGCAGAGCCAGCGATCTGCCTATCACAGGGCACTGGGGGTTCCCTGGCCAAGGCCCCAAAGCCTGGGCCAGAGGCTTTCCGGCCTTGGGCAGGCCGGGGCCGGGGCGGAGCCCGCGATTGGCCCGATGGCTGGGGGTGAGCTGTCAGTAGCCATCCCCTGAGAGCCCCCGGTACGTGAGAGGGGGCAGGGTGGGCTGAGAGACCACCCACCCCCAGTGCACGAATTCTGTGCACCGGGCCCCTAATATAGATATAATGATCCAGTCTCACACGGTGGACTTTCGTTTTATCAATCTGGAGAAATTATGATCTGAAAGTGGCTGTGCACATGTTGGCTCAAGACTCGTGTCCCGTCCAAACACAGTCCGTCCTCACGGCGGTCTGTACCCCAGCCAGCGGTCATCTCCGCATCCACAGCTGGAGCCGCCCCCGCGCCTGGCTCGCCCGGCGTCACATCTGAGGACTCCGACTTCCAGGACTTGGTTCTCTGCGGAAAGCTCTTTTCTTCTTCCTCCATCAAGACCCACCATTCAGCCAAGACCGGTGTGGCTCAGTGGATAGAGCGTCGGCCTGCGGACTGAAAGGTCCCGGGTTCGATTCCGGTCAAGGGCATGTACCTTGGCTGCAGGCACATCCCCGGTGGCGGGGGGGGGGGGGGCATGCAAGAGGCAGCTGATCCGTGTTTCTCTCTCATCGATGTTTCTGACTTTCTATCCCTCTCCCTTCCGCTCTGTAAAAAATCAATAAAATATAATTAAAAAAAAAAAAAGACTCACCATTCACCTCCCCAGACCCATCTTTCAACTCTCGTCCCTCGGGGGAAGCCCCTTTTATTCGCGTGAATATAGTTTTCTGCCTCGTGATGAGCACTGTATCTGTACCCTACTTACAGCTCTCACCCGGGGGCCTGGTGTCCTGGCATCGAGGTCGCTCTCCGGCTCCCGTACTCTCCGGCGGGAACACGCGGGCGGCACTCACACGTTTGCGCGCTTGAATTAAATCATTGACCGGAGGCCGCATGCTTTTATTTGCTTCTGCCCTAAGGACATGAGGGTAATTTTACTTAGTGGTTTCGGTTTGTGATCAATGTACCGGACATTTCTATCAGATCTCAACATTTTAACTCCTTTTCAAGGGAGATCTTTACGCACAGAGCAAAAAGGAGGTGTCCTCTGCCTTGGGAACATGTTTATTGTGAAATAATTACAAGGCAAAAATGCTTTTAAAAACACTTGTGGAGAAAAGATCTGATTAAAAAAAAAAAAAAAAAAACCACTGCAGCCCTCGCTGGTGTGGCTCAGTCGATATAGAGCATCAGATTTCGAACCGAAAGGTCCCAGGTTCGAGGCCAGTCAAGGGCATGTGCCTGGTTGTGGGCTCCACGCCCAGTAGGGGGCGTGCAAGAGGCAGCCAATCCACGATTCTCTCTCGTTGATGTTTCTCTCTCTCCCTCTCTGAGATAAAAAATACATTAAAAAATACACCAGACTACTGGCACTTGAATGGTCTGCTCACAGCACATTATCTCCAGAGATTGGTACCGAGGGGCAGAGGAGAAACATCCTCCCCTCCTGAGATTCCCGAACTGGATTTCGGGGCGGGGCTGGGCTGTGGCTCCTGACTGGGCGCTGCTCTGCGGACCGGGAGGTCAGTTGGATCCCCGCAGGTGCCCTGACCTCTGGGTCCCGGTGCGGGGTGTGCAGGAGGCAGCCCGTCAATACTTTTCTCTCATCATTGATGTTTCTCTCTCTCTCCCTCTCCCTTCCTCTTTGAAATCAATAAAAACATTTGTTAAAATACATTTTATTGATTTTTCACAGAGAGGAAAGGAGAGGGATAGAGAGTTAGAAACACCCATCAGCCGCCTCCTGCACACCCCCCACGGGAGATGTGCCCGCAACCCAGGTACATGCCCTTGACCGGAATTGAACCTGGGACTTTTCAGTCCGCAGGCCGATGCTCCATCCACTGAGCCACACCGGCTAGGACACAGCCTTCATCTTTCTTCCCCCAAACCAGTGGTCGGCAAACTCATTAGTCCACACAGCCGAATCTCAACAGGACAACGATTGAAATGTCTTTGGAGAGCCACATGTTTTACTTAAACGTTTACTAAGGCCACTTCTTCAACATTGACTCTCCCAGGCCGTGGTATTTTGTGGAAGAGCCGCAGTTTGCCGACCACGGCCCCAAACTGTTCAGTAAAACGGCCAGTCAGCTCCAGGGCTGACCGCTGCTTTTTCTTGCGGGCGCTGCTGCGGGGGTCAGGCTCCGCACCCGGGGCCTGGTCCTCTTTTCCCTCCTCAGCCGCGCTTTTTCCCGGATGTTCGGCCGCGGACGTCACATTTCTGCTCAACCAAAGCATCGGACAGGAAAGCGCTCTCCGCATTAGAAATCATCGAACACGTACACGCAAGGGGACAAAGTTCAGCACATTTTTGGTCGAATGCACCGATCATGTTTGAATAATGGTGCGATGAATGGTCCTTACGGTTGTGGGTTCCGAACCTTCTAGAAGGTGTCGTCATCACTTAAGTTACTGCGAACACACAGGAAGGACAGATCGACGCCCTGCTGCAGGCCTCGAATTGGAGCAGGTCGGGGATGAAGGAAGAGGCAGCTCTCCAGGCCCCATCCCGGCCTTCCGGGGCGGGGCGGGACCACGGCCTCAGCGCGCCAAGATGGCGGTCTGCGCGCCCCGCCCTCCGCCCCTGGCGCCCGGCCGAAGCCGAACTTTTCCGAGCGTGCCCGAGCGTCCTCGTTCGAGCCCGAGCGTTTCCGAACGTCCCCGAGCGTCCTCGGCCTGAGCCGAGCTCTCTCGAGCGTGCCCGAACGTCCTCGGCCGAGCCCGAGCGCTCCCGAACAGCCCCGAGCGCGCCCGAAGCCGAGAGGAGCTCCGGGAGCGCGCGGGCGGGAACGCCCCGCCCCCAGCCTGGGAGCGCCGGCGCCGGCGCGGGGAGGGACGGCCGGATATGAGTGGAGCGGCCATTTCCTGTTTCTCTGCAGTTTTCCCCAGCTTTGGGTGGTGGCCGCCTCTGGGCTTCGGCTTCCCGTTGGAGGAGGGCGAGGCGGCGTGGACAGCGGCCCCGGCACCCCACGCCCCGCCGCCTGCAGCCGCGCTCCCGCCCGCCCGCCGCGCGCCGAGCCCGCCGCCTCCGTCCTCGTCCCCCGGCCGCCGCCGCCGCGGCCCCCCGAGCGGCCCAGATGCAGGCCATCAAGTGTGTGGTGGTGGGAGACGGGTGAGTGCGCGGGCCGGGCCGCGGGGGGAGCCGGGAGGCGGGGGCCGGGACCGGGGACGGACGGACGGGGCGGGCGGGCGCGCGAGGGGCCTCGGCTCTGGCCGCCACCCCAGCCGGGACCCCGCGGCGCGGGCCTGGTTCCGGGCCTGTTCGCTCTCCCTTTTCGGTGGGGGAGGGAGGCGCCCACGGCGGCCGGAGGGAAAAGTGAACTCCACCCTCCGCTCTCTCCCCGCGCCCGCTGACCGCCCGGCCGCACGCCCCGACACCGCCCCGCGGGCTGCGGGCGAGCTGCGTGGGCTGAGCTGCCTTTTCCTAAAAGCGGACCCCGGGCTGGCTCTTCCGGGAGCCCCTCCGGGAGCCCCGGGGCCCCCTGGAGAGCGGCCGTGCGGCCCTGCAGTCCGTCCGTCCGTCCGTCCTCACTGACGAGTGTCGCCCAGCTGGTTTGGGGGACCCCAAGCCGATGGACCAGGGGCGTCCACTTCCGCCACTTTTTAGGGTTTGAGAAATGACCACTTTTGCTCTTGGCGTGGAGAAACTTTTCAGATTGTATCGGCGAGGAGCCGGGTGTGATTCAAACGGCTTTTTGGTTTTTTGTTTGTTTTTGGGTGCGGTGTGGTCCTAACCGGAGAGACATTGGTCTTGGCTGCTGGCGTTGGGTCTGGGGCGCGGCAGAGCCGCAGCCCCGGGGCAGGGAGGCCAGCGTCCCAGGCTTTCCTTTTCATCGCTGTGCGGCGGTCACGGGCCGGGAACACAAGACTTTTCTTATGCAGCTTTTTTCTGCCATCGAGACAAGAATCTCAGTGTGATCCGAGCAAAAGTGTGCGTCTCCGCATCGCCCGAGCCGTTCGGGGCGCGGGGCACCGCGGCGGGGTGCCAGCTGGTGTCCTCCAGCTCGGGCTGCAGCTGGGGCTCCCAGACTCCGGCAAAGTCGAGGGGAGCGGAGCGGTCTGGCCTCGCTCTTCCTTTTCGATTCCTGCTCCCCGATTCCTGCTCCCCGGACTCAGGGGGACCGGGGTCGCTTTTCTGCCCCCGGGAGTTGAGGCGTTCCCAGCGCCTGTCGGTCATGGTTGTGCACATTGGACGTCGTTTCTCCGAGTTAGAAACAGAAAATGTCAAATTGCTGCTGTCTTTATAATAGTACCACAGCGTGTCAGCGTCCCGTTTGGAAATGTTTAAAGCCGAGCCCTCAGCTCGGCGGGTGTGTTTCGATTGTTTATTGCTTGCAGGCGAAATCAGGGTGCCGTTGGGAGTGGCCTGGCCGGCCCGGAGACTTGTTGAATGCCTGCTGGTTTGGGGTCTGGGTCCTTCGGGTCCGGCTCCACCGCCAAGGAGGAAGCCCGGAGCTGTCACTCATCCTCCCGAGGGAGGGGCCTCCGGGGAAGCTGCGAGGGTTAAACCAGAGGCTGGAGATTCCGCCCAGATGCTTGGGGGGGGGGCGGGGGTCAGATGGCCCGGCCGATCGCCGTGTCTGACCCCCGGGCACTGCCGGCCTCCGGGAGGCGAGTGTTGGGCATAAAACACAGTCCCTAGCCCGGAGTTTCTGAGGTTTTAAAATACTCATTTGCCATGGGTGCTGGCCAGGGCGAAGTGACGGTGGGAGTGGAATGGAGCTTTACAGAAAACTGGAAGCTGTGGTTATTCAGCGCGTGGCGGACAGTTACTTCCGTCCAAAATTTAGACGCCAGTTTCCCATACCCAGAGCATTTTCCTGCTTTTGCCCAAATGGAATATGTTCCCGGTGATAAAGTTGGGATGTTCTTTTATCAACAAATTGTTAAAGCCTTAAGTGAGAGTCTGCCCTGAGCTGAGGAGTGGATGTGTGGAATTTTGGGCAATTAAGGGCCCTTTAAGCAATGAAGGCAAACGGGTTCCACACATTTCAAGCTTCCTCATTGTCAGAATGTCCTTGGGGATTCCTGTTAAAAGCTAAGTCATAACCATGGGGTTTTTGTTCGGTTGTTATGACCATGTTATAACTTGGGTGAATTAATCCATATTCTTCTAATGGGTTATTTCCTGAATTGTGATTTTTTAATTGCATTGACTCTAAACGAGGAGATAAAATTCGATACTATTTTATTTGAAGGCAGTCTTTTATTTGGGCCACCTGTGCCCTGAGATTTCGCTCAGCTTGACTTCTGAAGCAGCATCTCACAGTCAGACACCACCCACCATCCTTAGTGTTGTTCGGGCTGAGTTTTACTAGAAGACTGGGAGCCAGCCACCTGAAGCCCGCGTTTCACTCGTTCCACAAACTGGGGTCCAGATTCGGCTAGTAGCCTCTGCAACCCGGGGTCTAATTTAGGTATTGCTGCCAGGGATTGTTTTTAATTGAGCATGAAAAGTTCATGTGTGTGTCATGCCTTCCACGGAATCACCTTTTTCTTTTTAAGCTTCATGGATTGTCCTTAAGTATTCCGTGGTGAGGCACAGGGTGCCTTGTTTGTGACCTGTTGTCAAGATGTTTGAAATCCTCACTGACTTCCAAATTCAGGTTTAGTGTATGACTAACCTTGGTTGGTAAAATGACACATAATGCCCCCCCCCTTTTTTTTTAATGTGTCATCTTTTATTATACCCATAGCTTATTCAGTCATTCTCCTATCAGATAGTTAGGTCGTGTATGATTAAATTTTTTCTTTTGCGAACTAATTTTTTTAATTGGATTTATTGGGGTGACATGGATTGATAAAATTATAGGTGTTCAGCTCTATAATACATCATCTGTATATTATATTGAATGTTCAGCCTCTCCCTCCCCCCTTTTCCCCCTGGTATCACCATACTATTGCTTGTGACTGAGTTTTTTTAATTTTTAATATATTTTTATTGATTTCAGAGAGGAGGGGAGGGGGAAAGAGAAACATCTATGATGAGAGAGAATTATTGATTGGCTGCCTCCTGCACACCCCACACTGGGCTTGAGCCCCAAACCCAGCATGTGCCCTGACTGGGGATGGAACTCTGACCTCTTGGTTCATAGGTTGCTGCTCAACCACTGAGCCCACTGGCCGAGCTAAGTCTTTTTTTTTTTTTTTTTTTAATTTTAAATTTTGCTTTATTCCTTCACCTTTTCTACCCAGCTTCCCAATACCCCTCCCCTCTGACTGCTATTTCGAATTACAGTCGCAGTAAAAGTTTGGTTTAGTGGAGGTTTTACGATGCTCTGTCTTTGCATTAGTCACTACTGTTTTGGTACCTAGCTGCTTTCCGCCTCTGCACCCCAGGTGGCTCCGTCCTGCCGTGGTCTCTTCTAGAAAGGAGCTGCTCTGTCAGGGGCCTGCCGCCGGCCCCCGATGGGCAGTTAACCGACGTCATCAGAGGAACGCCATTCCTCCAACATCTTAATATGAGCAATTCCAGACATATGGAAAAGGTGGAAGAATTGTGGATGAGCTACATGTATACGTGAATACCACCACTTGGATTCTGTAATCAACATTTTGCTCTGTTTGCTTTGTCACGTGTCTTCCGTTATTGAGGGAATGTCTGAAGACGATGCACTACAGGAGTTGATTTTGAAGGAGACTGAGAGTGATAGACAACCGGTTAGATATAGATTCTTGTTTCGAGCCTAGCTGGTGTGGCTCAGTGGATTGAGCATTGTCCTAGCCACCAGACGCCCATGGTTCTAGTCCCGGTCAGGGCACATACCCGGGTTGCAGGCTCTGTACCTGGGAGGGGGCATGGAGGAGACAGATGATTGATGTTTATCTCTCATTGATGTTTCTCTCTCTCCCTCTCTCCCCCTTTCTTTCTGAAAATTACTAAAAACGTATTTTAAAAAATTCGTTTGAAATCTTACCTTCAGCTGACTCAAATATCACTTATCCCAGGGTCAGGCTTGGCGGTTCTGAAAGGCTGCTTCAGGCTAACTCTGTTCCAGGCAGTGTCTTCAGCTTTGTTCCAGAAACTACACAGAATAAGAGTTTTTCGAAGCCTCCAAGGGTGATAGTGGCTTTCAATAAGATGATTGTGGTGTCTTGTTAGTAGCAGGACATCAGAATTTCTGTTTGTGTTTTTGTAGCATGAAATGACTTCATGTTTTCTGAACGTATTCTGTGCATAGTTATGCGTTTACTGAAGGCTTGCTTCTGGAGTCTTCGTTCCTATTTCCCAGTGCCCGCTGAGGCCTTTCGAGTCAGGACCTTTAATTTTTTTTAGCTTCCTGGGTTCTCTACTTTTTTTTTTTAACATAAAGAAATTGCCGATTTTCTAGATTATTGATCATTAAAAAAAAAAAAAGGTTTGGCCCTGTCCAGTGTACTCGGCGGTTGGAGCGTCGGCCCGTGCATGAAAGGGTCTCAGGTTCGATACCATGGTTGCAGACTCAGTCCCTGTCCCTGGTTGGGGTGAGTTCTGGAGGCAGTCAATTGATGTGTCGCTCTCACATCCATGTTTCTCACACTCCCCCAACCCCCATAAACAATGGGAAAAAATACTCTTGTGAAAGTTTTGGTTTATAGATTTCAGGAATTACCAGTGAAATTTGTCCAAAGTATGTTTCAGTAAAGTTCCCTTAAAGTTCTAATGGAAAAATGAACGCAATAGGAACAAGTTACTGGGTTTAATCTTAGTTACTTCTCTTAGGTGGGGCAGGTGCACAGGTAGGTTAAAGAAAGAGTGCTCATCGGAAAGTCCTTCCGGTAGACTCACGTTCATTTTCTAGAGTTAAATCTCTCGAAGATTGAAAAGAGGTTGAGCTGAGCAGTTAATATATAAAATTGGGAATAGTAACTTCCTGAAATAGAAACTTCCTGAAATTCTGCAGCGGCATCAGTCCAGGCTGTGACCAAACACGGCTCCCTTCTTCCTGTGGGGAGAGCTGCCATTCTGCCCAGGGCCAGTGTTGACTCTGGCTTCTGGCATTTATTTGTGGATGTGAATAAATACACTATTAGGAGGTAACTGTTTCCTTTTTCTTTTTATCTGTTTCTAAAAATTAAGTAACTATTTAAATAAAAGGTTGGACATATACTTATTTAAGAAGTTACAATTTTATAATTATAGGATGCTGATTTGTAGCAAATGGCTGATTGCTAATAAAATTTCAGTCAATATCAGGTTATGTCCTTACCTTGAATTTCTTTATAGTTCAGCCTTTCAAAAGATACTGCCTCAGCTGAGACAAAATTTCAGGAAAAGAACGTTCAGGGTGCTTACAGCACACCTGGCCATCTTTACAGTAATGGCTCTGCTCCTCAGATACAGAGAAGAGACTTAGGCCAGTATCTTGAAGTGCTACCACATTTTAACAGGGAAGTAAAAATATTTTTTAGACTGTATTTTTAATTGCTTTTTAGCGAGGAAGGGAGAGTGTAGAGAGTGCCTGGGAAGGCACATGAGCTGATTGTTGGCCGAGTCCAATGGCATGGACAGAGCCATGTCCTGGGAAACATACCGTGCCAGAGACAGGTATGTTGTCAGCCTGATCCTTAGCTCAGGTGCCAGGGGCTGGGTTTCATTATCTAAGTTCAGCCAGGCGCAAAGAACCAACCTAACTATCCCTGCTCAGCCAGGAGTGACAATTATAAAGAAGCCACAAGAGTGAAGAATTGCAGTTTGATCTTTAACCATGATTTCACATAATTTCCTTTGTTTTAAACTCTAGTAAAACTTCCTGGAATCACGCTGTATATAGTAAACGCGCTGCACCAGCTCTGGGTCACTGTCTCTCCATCAGAGGGCAGTGTCCCACCGAGTCCCAGCTTTCCCTACTGTCTGTGTCTCTCTCAGTCCCCAGCCACCCCTATTCAGGAACTGTCCCCTGTCTAGCCCTGCCGCTGGTGGTAAAGAGAGAAAACATATAGGAGAAGGAGAGACATTGATCGTCTGCCTCCTACACGCCCCCTACTGGGGATTGAGCCCACAACCCTGGCATGTGCCCTGACGGGGAATTGAACCCACAGCCTTTCCATGTACAGGATGACACTCAACCAACTGAGCCACACGGGCAAAGACCAAAGTTAAATCCTCATAGCTGCTTATCCTGGACATTGAGTGACAATAAATATGAACATTTTTGCACAACATTTGTAGTTTTGAAAAGAGGTCCATTTCTCAGAGCCTTAGACTCCACGCTCTCGCTCAGCTACCACATCCAACCCATGGCCGAACCATGCTTGTCTCAAGTCTAGGCAGCTCTGGAAATGCCCCCTCTTCACCCTAAAAGCCCCTTGTGGTCCAGACGAGGGGTAGTTACTGGAATGGAGCAGCTGCTGCTCCTTCCTTCTCTTCCTGCTTCAGGGGCCCAGCTTCCTCGTCTTCTCTCCAAGCAGTGTTCAGAGTCTTGTAAAAATGCAAATCTAATGGTTTCTTGGCAACTAAAAACATCCGTGACTTTCCAAGTCAGACAAAGTCCATGTTCCCAGCAAGAAGAGATGACAATCTCTTCCAATTTTCCTCTACCACTTGCTTCTGATTTCTGTGTTCTTTAGTTATTTCAGGCTTCTTTTAGCACTGGTCTCCCCATATGTTCTTGCTTACCATATGCTGTTGTTTTTCTAGAATAGTCCTCATCGTCTCCCGCCTTCCCCTAAGTCTCAGCATACACTCAGCCTCCTCTAATGCCCCCAAGACTCAGCTAGCTCTCTTGCTGTATGTTTCCAGAGCATCTTTGATAACACTGTTGCACCTATAATATTTTGTCATGACTATACTCTTCATTTTTTAATGAACTGCATAAATTCCATGGGGTCCTATTTGTTGCAGCACCTGGTATACCTCCTGGCATAGCACACAATTTGTTGGTATAGGTTCAGATTGAATTAGGTGATGCTTAATTAGTTCTGTGATGAAGCTGGTTGTTTTGCATCCACATTACAGTTGAGAACACGAAGAACAAGGAAGTTGGAACTTACCCCACAATGCCAGCCAGTGAGGGATGGAGTTGGCCTGGGTGGGTCTCAGATCCGGGTAATGACTTCAGATCTTAGGCTCCTGCTCGTACAGGTTTATTTGGACACGCTGAGCCTTTAACAGAATGCATGACCAGCGAGTGAGTCATCTGTTCAGAAAGCCTTTGGGAATTGGAAGCTACCTCCTGATGATACCGTGTTTGACTCTGCGAGGTCTTAAGGGTGGGGAGTCCCAGCTTTTGTTAAGCCCTATGTAATCTGCAAGTGAAACAAGTATTGGCAAGACTGGATGGGCTGCAACCGGCCCTCGCTGAGAGGTTTTTGCCTTGAACTGAGGGTGCAGAGAAACAGAAATGCACCGGCTTCGTGTGGTGACGCCTGACTACAGTCTCAGAGTTTGGACGGCAGGCTTACAGCTCAGTGCGTGTGTCCCCAGAACCTCAGCGAGCCACTGAGGACGGCGGGGAGCTGGCATTTGCTAAACATCAGGAGGCCAGGAACAGGGGCTCAGAAGCCTTGAAGTCATCCTAGGAATGGACAATTTTGGCTAATGGTGCAGTGACTTTAAATTTGAGGTGATGATCTCTTGGAAAAGTGTTTTTTTTTTTAATGATTAGGAGATTTCCAGTCCCAGACTTCTGTGCCCGTTACCAGCTAGGAGGTCTTCCTCTGTGGAGCATTCCTGCAGTCTCCCCTGTCTCCTCCTGCAGCTGCTGGGAGTTTTGCTCCAGCATCCCTGAGCTCTTCAGTAGGCTGGGCTGGACTGTTAGCGGCTGGAAAGCTGGGGTGATAGTGAGGACTGGGCTGGACTGTGTTAGCGGTTCTGAAAGCTGGGGTGATAGTGAGGACTGGGCTAGACTGTTAGTGGTTCTAAAAGCTGGGGTGATAGTGAGGACTGGACTAGACTGTTAGCGGCTGGAAAGCTGGGGTGATAGTGAGGACTGGACTGGGCTGGACTGTTAGCGGCTGGAAAGCTGGGGTGATAGTGAGGACTGGGCTGGACTGTGTTAGCGGTTCTGAAAGCTGGGGTGATAGTGAGGACTGGGCTAGACTGTTAGTGGTTCTGAAAGCTGGGGTGATAGTGAGGACTGGACTAGACTGTTAGCGGCTGGAAAGCTGGGGTGATAGTGAGGACTGGACTGGGCTAGACTGTTAGCGGCTGGAAAGCTGGGGTGACGTGTGAGGCCGGGTGGGGAGGGGCAGTGCATGCAGATGAGGTGCGGTGAGAGTGGTCAGTGTGGTGGGTGACTGAGCGCTCTGTTGAGAGCGGTCGCCCCGATCGCCAGAGGAGGGGGCCAGGAAGGCGGGGCGGGGCTGCCGCTCAGAGGCGGTCTGTGACTTAGCAGCACATTGGAGGGGGCAGAGGGAAGCTGTGTTTGCATGTTAGTTTCATCAGAATCGCTTCAGTTTAGGATTGGAGATTCTTGGATGGAACATTCTGCAGATGGTCACAGGAAAGAAGTTCCATTTTAAAGTAGCGTTTCTCTGGCACCTCATTTAAGAGCTGTTTCCTGACCGAGTGCTGATACCGCGTACCTCGCCGGCAGGTGCAGGCTCCGGACTCCGCCTTCTGAAAGGATCTAGTTCGTTTAGTTTAAGTTTCAAGATAAAAATACAGTGTAATGTTAACTAAAAGATCATAGAAAGTTTTCTTTAATGCTAAGTACTGGTGTATACTCCTTGATTTTTCTATAAGTTATTTTAACAGAATAATGAAAATAGGATTACATTCATGTTAACCAAGCAGCTTACACCTTTTCTCTCTCTCTCCAGAGCTGTAGGTAAAACGTGCCTGCTGATCAGCTACACCACCAATGCGTTCCCCGGAGAGTACATCCCCACCGTGTGAGTATCCCGGTCAACCGGGGTCACCTCCTCAGCCATGTTTCCCACACCTTTGACCTTTTGCCACTTCCGTGAACGAATAGGATTGCTTTTCCCTTCAAACATTCACCAAAGTCTAGGTATTTGGGCTGTTAAAAAAGTACCTAGTTTAATGTAGTTTCCACACCGTGACAAACACACGGCTTTTCTAACCGATTTTCAGACGTCTGGGAAACAGAGATTTAAACTACTGAACACACAGGCTGGTAACGTACGTTTCAGGTGCTCGTGGCTCTCGGGCTCTGCAGGCTCGGGAACGGGAACGTGACCTGCTCAGTTCTGTCGTCATTTGTCTTTTCTGGCGAGTCCTCCACTGGTCACATGTCATGTTGAGCTGGGGCCCTGGGATTTAAACCAGGCTGTGTTTGGGAGTGAGCGGACGGGAGGGTGGGATTGGCTCCCGAGCTGCCTACTCCCTGTTGGCAGCAGAACTGGGTGGCGATGGGAAAGAGCTTTGTGACGATAGGGTTGCTGGAGAGCCCCATGTAGCCTGCCTGGCCTCGCAGCACCACCCTGTGGTCATGCTGAACCCTGTTTGCCGGCTTCCCTCCTGGGGGAGAGGAAACACCTCAGGTCTCATCTCCTCAAGCACAGTGCTCACACTTAGGTGCTCCTAAGTGTCTTGTTGCATATTTTAATACTAGTGGCCCAGTGCATGGAATTTGTACACGCGGGGGGGGGGGTTCCCCTCAGCCCAGCCTGTATCCTCTCCAATCAGGGACCCCTTGGGGAACATCCCTCTTGCAATCTGGGACCACTGGCTCCGAACCACTCACCTGCCTGCCTACCTGATTGCCCCTAACTGCCTTTGCCTGATTGCCCTTAACCCCTCTGCCTGCCTGATTGCTCCTAAATGCCCTCCGCTGGCCTGATCTGGCCCCCAACAGCCCTCTCTGCCCCAGCCCCCCACTACCATGGCTTTGTTCAGAAGGAAGTCAGAAGTCCAGAAGATGGTTGGTCCCCCTGGTCTAATTAGCATATTGCCCTTTTATTAGTACAGGTAGATTCTATAGGCTAGGGTTACTTAAGCGGGAAGGAAAAGCCTTTTACAGCAGGAGGAGATGCTCTTGGCAGACAAAATACATAATCCCTTATGCCAGCCATGAGCACTGTGTGCCAGCCCGGTCATTACAACATTGAACTGCTTTCTTACACCTTTACCAAACAGCTGTTGTCCTTAAAACCCCTCCTCAGCCCCCACCTTAGGTTCTGCCTTCGAAGTTTACCCAGATTAGGTTCTGATTGGTTGGTTCCTGTGCCAGTCAGCATTCCGGGTCTGATAAGAGAAGTGGGGTTGATCGATAATAGCTGCCACGGAGGCTACGGGTCAGAGCCTGCTTCTCTGTCCAGGCCTCTCGGCCTGATCCGCAGGGCCAGCGAGTCCACAGGGGCAGGCAGGCAGGGCTGGGTCTGGCTGCTGGTCGGTCGAGCCTTCGGCGTTATGGACCCGGGTTTTGTGTATCTGGATCAGTGGAGTCACACTGTCCGGAACTTAAGGCGGGGCCTGTCGCTATCCACACGTGTAGACAGAGCGAAGTCGTTAACAGCTGTAATGACTTTGAACTGCAATGTCTGATGAATCCTGGTCATGTTCTTGGCATTGCACACAGTGCTGTGTTAAACATCATTGCGTGTGTGTTTGTGAACATGTGGAATTGTATCAAGTTTTACATGTTCACAGATACTACCGATTTGTCGTCCAGAAGGCTGTCACTTTGACCAGCCGTGACGGAAACAGCCCTTAGTACAGGATGTGGTTGGCCGTCATGAGTTGAGACCTGACCATTTGCATTTCTGACCATCAGTGAAGTTAAAATATTTTGAATGTTTACTGTCCATTCATAGTCTGCTGTGAATTGCCTGTTGAAATTTTTGCTCATTTTTCTACTGAAATCTTTTTCTTACCAATGGAACGTCTGCATATAAGAAATAATTCCTGTCTCTTCATTTGTCTTTGAACTGTTACAATGTCTCTAGTAATTTTTCTAGGATTTTTGTGGTTAAAGTTTTTGTTTTGTTTTTTAAAGCATTAGACCTGAGAAAGGACACTTTTTAAAAATATATATATATATTATTGATTTTTCACCGAAAGGAAGGGAGAGGGATAGAAAGTCAGAACCCTCGATGGGAGAGAAACATCGATCAGCTGCCTCTTGCACACCCCCAACCGGGGATGTGCCCGCAGCCAAGGTACATGCCCTTGACCGGAATTGAACCTGGGACCTTTCAGTCCGCAGGCCGACGCTCTATCCACTGAGCCAAACGGGTTTCGACTTCCCTCCACTTCTTAGCTCACAGGGGTCTCCTTGTGCCTGCAGGAGGGGCATTGCTGGCCTGGCCGCCTCCAGCCCCCTCCCCCCGCCGGCCTGCTCAGCACCACTTCCTCCAGGACCCCGGCGGGACAGCGACTCGGGCCCCCAGGCTGAGACTAACCGCCTTTTCTCCATGTCTTGCAGCTTTGACAACTATTCCGCCAATGTCATGGTGGATGGGAAGCCGGTGAACCTGGGCTTGTGGGATACCGCTGGACAAGAAGACTATGACAGATTGCGTCCCCTCTCCTATCCGCAGACAGTAAGAGCCACGAGTGGTGTTTTTTTTTTAAGGTTTTTATTTGATTTTTAGAGGGCGAGGCAGGGAGAGGGACAGAGCCAATGTCTTTATGCAAGTGTCTTCACTTCATCATTTGCTGACCTTGTTACACTTTGTTCTTCCTTTTAAAAGTGCATCTTAAAGCAATTCGGGATGCTGCGTGGCTAACGGACAAACATGGGATAGAGGCAGTTGAACCAGTTCCTGGGGCGCAGACCCTGCTCTCCCTCCTGCTGTGTAACGGTGGGCAGGTGTCTTCGCCCATGTGTGTGCCTCTTTCCTGTGGGCTCAGTGAGTCAGTGGCAGGAAGTCGGGGCACAGTCCCAGGCACAGGAGCGTTCAGGGCAGCGGCCGTCAGGCACCCCTCGTTTGTAAGCAGAGTCACCGTCCTCCCTGCAAGGCCGATGGCAGAGGGGTGAAGGGTCAGCTCGGAGGCAGCTGGGGGTCCTGTGATTGATTGGTCCTTCGCTGGTCTTACCATCACTTTTCCTGGAGGGAGTGTGGGTGACAGGCACTAATAGTCCCAGTCTGCCCACATCTTGTTTTTGTTTTTAAATCAGCTGCCTGTTCAGTAATGATAGTTGGAAACTTCTGGAAACTGCTTTTTCTAGGCGGCAGTCATTGATTGCCTCTCTTGTTTTCTGCTGGAGAAATTGCCAGACACCGTTTCTTTGAGCCGTAGATTTGTGCCTAGATTCTGGCAACACCCAAAACTATAAAATGGGAGTTTTGAATTGTATGATTTTTTAGTTTATCTACAACAAAAAGTTAACAAGTGTTAGAAACCAGCCAAATCACCAAATGGTTTGGGCCCTTCAGTGTCTTAGGAACCTCTTGTGTGCCAGTGGGCGCTCCGCAATTGCAGATTTCAGCCGCGTTTGCGCACGTGCGGAGTGGGAGTCTCCTGGCCCGCTGGGTCCATCCGGGAGGGAGGGTGGGGGTCCCTCTGCCTCCTGTGACTCGGGGTGGGGCGTGGGCTGTTTCCCAGAGGCACTCGGGTGTGTCAGAGGCGACTTGGCCAGATTTCCGCGTGGTGTGCTGAAGAACACAGCCAGCCACCGATCGGCACACACCGAACCGATCGGCACACACCGAACCGATCGGCACACACCGAGCCGATCGGCACACACCGAACCGATCGGCACACACCGAACCGATCGGCACACACCGAACCGATCGGCACACACCGAACGGCCGCGGTGAGCTGGCTGACAGCCGGGGGCGGGGGGTCATTTAGGGGGAGGCCTTTTAAGCCTCACTCCCTCTGAGGGGAAGAACTGACCTAGCAGACACTTGAACTAGAGGAGGAGGCTGTGACTCTTCCGTCAGCAGCTCACACACACAGTGGGCTGGAGCGCACGTGTGTGACATGGAGGGAGGGGACGTTCCCTAGGAGCAGAGGGAGGACGTCAGCCTTGGCACTGAGGGCGGGTCCGAGTGTGGGGGTGCCGCTATCTGGAAAAGGTCCTTCTCTGAGCGTGCTGTCCTCCAGCAGAGGACAGCCTTGGGGGCCCAGCAGGAGCGGTCTTGGGGGGCCAGCAGGAGCGGCCTTGGGGGTTCAGGAGGAACAGGGCTTGGGGGGCCAGTAGGAGCGGCCTTGGGGGGCCAGCAGGAGCGGCCTTGGGGGCCAACAGGAGCGGCCTTGGGGCGCCAGGCCGGCTCCATGTTCTCGGTGCTCATGGACACAGGCTCCGCTCCTGTTGCCATCCGTGACTGCTCAGGCCCCTCGGAAGGGCCGCTGGGAGACGGCCGCTGAGCCCTGAAAAGAGACGCCGCTGGCTGGGGCCGTGGAGCTGGCGCCCGCTCGGGGCAGCTGAGCCGCCGCCGGCCGGTTGGCTCTGCTGCCGCCTCTGACGGTGGCGAGCGGAGTCAGCCCTCCGTGCGACACGCCCTTCAGGTGCTTGTTTTCCTGAGGGCGGTGGTCGGCATTGTGTTGGGACTCCGCGGTCGGCAAACTGGCTCGGGAGCCACATGCGGCTCTTTGGCCCCTTGAGGGTGGCTCTTCCACAAAACACCACGGCCTGGGCGAGTCTGTGTGGAAGAAGTGGTGTTGGAAGTTTAAGTTTAAAAAGTGGCTCTCCGAAGAAATGCCAGTCGTCGTCCTGTGGACGGATGAGTTTGCCGACCCCTGCCCTAGGGCTTTTCCCCTGCGATAAGTCGTCGTGCCTTCCCCTTAAACGTGTTCGTAGCTTCTGCTTCTGCACGTCCGGGGGAGTGGGCACATGGACCTAAGCCGTGTCCACCTGTGTGCCCGCACTGCGCGTGCCTGCCTGTCCCTGCTCCGGTGTGAGCGGGAACAGGCGTGATGGCGGCCCGCCCTGTGCGGGTCACCGCGTGTGGCATGGCAGTGTTTTGGGGTCTGTGTGCCCTGACGTGGACAGGGCTGTGAGCACCGGCTGGAGGAGGCCGCGAGCAGCCGAAAGGCCGCGGTGTGGAGCTGGCCGCTGTGGCATCGGGTGGCCTTGGCTGCCTGTTGGGGCGTCAGCGTCCCCAGCCGGGCTCCGGGCACGCTGTGGTGACGCGGGGCTGGCACTCTGTCTGAGGGGCTTGCCCGCCTCGGCGACTGGGATGGGAGCGAGCGGGCAGGGGCTCCGGAGGCCGCGTGCTCTGGCTCTGGCTCTGGCTCGGGGCAGCAGGAAGCCCGGGGTTGTGCCGGGCATTCAGGGAGCCTGCCTGGACCGGGCCGGGGGGGGGGGGGGGGGGGGCGGGCCCGGGGGGGGGCGGGGGGGGGGGCGGTGGCTCCTCTCCCCGCCGGGGGCTGGTGGGGGCTTTGCAGTTCGCACAGTGACTCCTGGGCTCGCGCTCGGACGCGCCGGGCGGTGAGCGTCTGCCGGCTCCTCGCGCTGCTGCCCAGCTGCCAGCACACGGCCGGGCTCGGGGGGCTCCACAGGCCCGCGGGCTCCGCGCTCGTGCGCCGGGCGGCTGGGGGGGCGAAGGGGAAGAAAGAGGAGCCGGGAGAGCCGGGCCCCGGAGTCCGCCCCGCATTGTGGGCCGGACACTGAGCGGGCAGCAGAGGAACGGCGTGCTGGTGGCAGGGAGGACAGGGCGGGACCGGAGGAGGGACGTCACCGAGCGCCCCCGGCCGGCGTGTGGTCAGATGCCCGTGCTCGGGCGGTGGCCCGGCCAGAGGGAAGGTGGCCGGTGACAGGCCCTGGGGGAAGAGGCTGCAGAGCACGGTGACCCGCGAGGAGGGCGGGCGTGGCGCCCGCAGGTGGCGGTGCGCGGGTGCTGCGTGTCGCAGGCACGGGCTGTCACGGGGCCGGTGACACTGCGGCAGCAGGTGGAGCAAAGGTCTGAATGGCGGCGAGGAAGGCGGCCCGGACTCGCTCACACTCCACCTCGCTGTTCCCCGGGTGAGTCGGGGGCCGCGGCTCCGCCAGGACGGTCCGTTGGAGGCGCCTGTGCCGACGGGGCAGGAAGGGCAGTGTCACCTCCCTCCGAGCACCGCTTCCTGGGCGCTGTCTCCGGTACCGCCCGTGTGTGCCCGCCCTCCGGCTTCCCCTCCCTCCCCTCCCCTCCCCTCCCCTCCCCTCCCCTCCCCTCCCCTCCCCTCCCCTCCCCCGGCTTTGGCATCAGAGCGTTAGCCAGCGGTCGCCAGCCGGTGGCCCCGGTGGTCGGCGTTAGACCGCGGGAGGCGGAGACCGCTCTGGGGAAGAAGAGCTAACGGCTGTGCTGATGGACTTTTCCTCCGTTTTCTAAACTCAAACCACGTTCTCGTGCATTGCTAGGTCGGTAAGGATAGACCCTCCAGGGGCACAGACAAGCCGATTGCCGTATGTAACACTCCCGCCTCCGCCCTCCCCTCCCCCTCCTCCCTCTCCTCCCCCTCCTCCCCTCCCCTCCCCTCTCCTCCCCTCTCCTCCCCCTCCTCCCTCTCCTCCCTCTCCTCCCTCTGCTCCCCCCCTCCCCCTCCTCCCTCTGCTCCCCTCTCCTCCCTCTCCTCCCCCTCCTCCCCCTCCTCCCTCTGCTCCCTCTGCTCCCCCTCCTCCCTCTCCTCCCCCTCCTCCCTCTCCTCCCTCCCCTCCCCCCTCTCCTCCCTCTCCTCCTCAGTCCCCTCCCTCTCCTCCCCCTCCTCCCCCTCCTCCCTCTCCTCCCCCTCCTCCCCCCTCCTCCCTCCCCTCTCCTCCCCCTCCTCCCCCTCCTCCCCCCTCCTCCCTCTCCTCCCCCTCCTCCCCTCCCCTCCCCTCTCCTCCCCCTCCCCCCTCCCCCTCCCCCTCCCCCTCCCCCTCCCCCTCCCCTCCTCCCCCTCCTCTCCCCCTCCCCTCCTCCCCCTCCTCTCCCCCTCCTCCCCCTCCTCCCTCTCCTCCTCCCCCTCCTCCCTCCCCCTCCCCCTCCTCCCCCCTCCCCTCCCCCCTCCCCTCCCCTCTTCTCTCCCCTCCCCTCTTCTCTCCCCTCCTCTCCTCTCTCCTCCCCTCTCTCCTCTCTCTCTTCTCCTTTCCGCTCTCCACTCTCTCCTAGTGTCCTTGGTCTCCCCCTCTGCTTATGGACGCGCTTTGGCTGGGTGTGATCATCCACCGGCTTCCTCCTCCCAAGTGAGGGGCCCCCCGCCGGTGGCACTAACCAGGCTGCCGGGCTCCTGCTGGGGCAGCCGGTGTGGGTGTGGGTGTGGGCGCGCCGTGCAGGGCTGAGCTAACCCTCTGCTTGGTCGGCGGCGGCTGAGGTGGCTCCGGTGTGTCTGGCGTTAGAAATGCTCCCCAAGAGCCGTGTGTGGGCTTCTCTCCCTCCGGCACAGGACACAGCGGGTGACGGGAGGGGAGGGGTAGCGTGGGGATTGGGCTTCACCAGGTAATGCAGTCGCCTCTTTCCGGGAAAGTGTTTGTGTGAGCGTTCTGGAAACTCAGTGAGTGAGCAGACTCCTCACACAGTGCGGGAGGGGAGCGCCCAGATGTCTCCAGTGGCCCCACATTTTTCGGCGTTTGTTCTGCCCCCCCCCCCCCCCCCCCGAGGCCGCGCTCAGGTGCAGCGTGACCTCCCACGGCGCCGCCCGCAGGCGCGGGTCATGTCTGGAGAAACCGGCCGGGTTACGGACATACTGAGGGGGCCCCGACACCTGCTTTGTCCGCTAGATCCCGGCGAGCGGGTGATGGGAAGAGGCCCCGGGCTCGACGGGAGCCTCCCAGCCTTAAGTGACGGCTGGTCTTTCCCTCCGCCCCGCGCACCGAGACGGCGCTTCCGCGGGCCGGAGCCCGGTGTGCCGGTGTGCCCGTGTGCCCGGCGTGCCCGTGTGCCGGTGTGCCCGTGTGCCCGGTGTGCCCGTGTGCCCGGTGTGCCCGTGTGCCCGTGTGCCCGTGTGCCGGTGTGCCCGTGTGCCGGTGTGCCCGTGTGCCGGTGTGCCCGTGTGCCCGTGTGCCCGGTGTGCCCGTGTGCCGGTGTGCCCGTGTGCCCGTGTGCCCGGTGTGCCCGTGTGCCGGTGTGCCCGTGTGCCGGTGTGCCCGTGTGCCGGTGTGCCTGTGTGCCGGTGTGCCCGTGTGCCCGTGTGCCCGTGTGCCCGTGTGCCCGTGTGCCTGTGTGCCCGTGTGCCGGTGTGCCCGTGTGCCTGTGTGCCCGTGTGCCCGTGTGCCGGTGTGCCTGTGTGCCCGTGTGCCGGTGTGCCTGTGTGCCGGTGTGCCCGGTGTGCCCCGTGTGCCCGTGTGCCCGTGTGCCGGTGTGCCCCGTGTGCCCGTGTGCCGGTGTGCCCGTGTGCCGGTGTGCCCGTGTGCCGGTGTGCCTGTGTGCCCGTGTGCCTGTGTGCCGGTGTGCCCGTGTGCCCGTGTGCCGGTGTGCCCGTGTGCCGGTGTGCCTGTGTGCCCGTGTGCCCGTGTGCCTGTGTGCCCGTGTGCCCGTGTGCCTGTGTGCCCGTGTGCCTGTGTGCCCGTGTGCCTGTGTGCCCGTGTGCCCGTGTGCCCGGTGTGCCGGTGTGCCCGGCGGCATTTGGGAAGCGGACTGCGCCCGCACGGACACCGGCCTCTGAGCCCCGTGTTCCCTTCCAGGACGTCTTCTTAATCTGCTTCTCCCTCGTGAGTCCCGCGTCGTTTGAGAACGTTCGTGCAAAGGTAAGGGGGCGTTTTTGGGTTTTTTTAGAAAACCTCTTGTTACGTAGTGTCCCTCTCAGAAAGGAACTTGAAGAAATGAAATGCCGTTCACTGATCGGCGTTTTCAGCTACTTAAACGGGTTCAGTCATTCTGTTAAGGGACACCCGGTGTCCTAAGTGACGCAGCGTGTGGAGTGCAGCTTCCGAGGCGGGGAGCCCAGCGCCCTCCCCACCCCCCCTCCCCGCACCTCTCAGACCCCAGAGGGACCCCCGCCAGCCCTTCCTCGGAGCTGAGACCTTGGCCCAGACCTTTCCTCTCAGCCCTGAGTACACAGGGTGGGCAAATGCCGTTGACAGTTGTGAGTGCACTAAAGACCGTGAGGTTAATGATGGCGTCATTCACTGCTGTCACCTCTGTCAGCGTCCTCCCGCCCCCGCAGGGAGTGTTTGTGAGATGACCTTAGAGCTTGCCTCGTTTTACTACAAACAGAGTGGTTTTAGGGGAGCCCCCCCGCCCCCCACTGACGGCAGGGCCTGCCTGCAGGGCTGCGTTCGCTGCTCGCTGTAGGTTCAGCCCGGGGGCCTGCTGGTCAGATGTCCCCGGAGCCCTGTGTCCGGGCCGCCCGGCCTCGGGTGAGCACCGCTGAGAGCGGGGCCCTGTCTGCGGGAAGTGTCGGGCCCGGTGGCTAAAGGGCAGGCGACACTTTGGCAGCCGAGGGATGACTTGGGTGAAAGAGGCCAAAAAGGAGAGTGTGGTAACTCCCTTCCTTCGCCCCCAGTGGTACCCTGAAGTGCGACACCACTGTCCCAACACTCCCATCATCCTGGTGGGGACCAAGCTCGATCTGCGGGACGACAAAGACACGATCGAGAAGCTGAAGGAGAAGAAGCTGACGCCCATCACCTACCCGCAGGGCCTGGCCATGGCCAAGGAGATCGGTACGGCGCCCGCCTTCCTCCTGTTCGCTGTGCGCTTGCTCCCGTTTGCCTGGAGGGGAGCGTGTTCCTCCCGCTCCGGTCCGGCGTGCTTTGGGGGAGCTGGTTGGGGAGCTGTGGCCGGAGAGGCAGCCAATCGGGGTGCTGTGCTGGGAGAGGCAGCGGGTCGGGGTGCTGTGCTGGGAGAGGGAGGCGGGGTCGGGGTGCTGTGCTGGGAGAGGGAGGCGGGGTCGGGGTGCTGTGCTGGGAGAGGCAGCGGGTCGGGGTGCTGTGCTGGGAGAGGCAGCGGGTCGGGGTGCTGTGCTGGGAGAGGGAGGCGGGGTCGGGGTGCTGGGAGAGGGAGGCGGGGTCGGGGTGCTGTGCTGGGAGAGGGAGGCGGGGTCGGGGTGCTGTGCTGGGAGAGGGAGGCGGGTCGGGGTGCTGTGCTGGGAGAGGGAGGCGGGTCAGGGTGCTGTGCTGGGAGAGGGAGGCGGGGTCGGGGTGCTGTGCTGGGAGAGGGAGGCGGGTCGGGGTGCTGTGCTGGGAGAGGGAGGCGGGTCGGGGTGCTGGGAGAGGGAGGCGGGGTCGGGGTGCTGGGAGAGGGAGGCGGGTCGGGGTGCTGGGAGAGGCAGCGGGTCGGGGTGCTGGGAGAGGCAGGCGGGTCGGGGTGCTGGGAGAGGGAGGCGGGTCGGGGTGCTGGGAGAGGCAGGCGGGTCGGGGTGCTGGGAGAGGGAGGCGGGTCGGGGTGCTGGGAGAGGGAGGCGGGTCGGGGTGCTGGGAGAGGGAGGCGGGTCGGGGTGCTGTGCTGGGAGAGGGTGGCGGGGTCGGGGTGCTGTGCTGGGAGAGGGTGGCGGGTCGGGGTGCTGGGAGAGGGAGGCGGGTCGGGGTGCTGTGCTGGGAGAGGGTGGTGGGCCCGGGGAGCGGCCTCCGCGTTGGGCTGGGAGCCGGGAGCCGGGGCCGGGGCGGGCGGGCGGGCGGCGGTAAGCGGCTGTCCCCGCAGGCGCGGTGAAGTACCTGGAGTGCTCGGCGCTCACGCAGCGAGGCCTCAAGACGGTGTTCGACGAGGCCATCCGCGCCGTGCTCTGCCCGCCGCCCGTCAAGAAGCGGAAGAGGAAGTGCCTGCTGTTGTAGAGGCGGCCCCCGGCCCCCCGGCCCCCGGCCCCCCGGCCCCCGGCCCCCGCGAGCCTTTGTACGCTTTGCTCGGAAACGATGGAGCCTTCACACTCAATGCCAAGTTTTTGTTACAAATTAGCTTTTCCATAAAACCATTTGGAACCAATCAGCCAATTCTTAGGTTTTATTTAAACAAATAAGTGTAAGGATTCAAACTTTCACATTCTATTAAAATCTAGCCCCAAAATGACAAGCTTTCCTAAAGCCTTATTTTTCAAAAACAAGCCCCTATTCTTGCTCAGATGAAGTTGCCAAAATCCCTCGTGAACAGCCGCACTGCGTGCTGAGAACACTACCGCGGCCCGCAGACCGGCCCGGGGGGGGCGGGGGGCTTACTGCCGGCTCCCCGCCCCCTTACGGGGCGCTGCCGCCCTGACCCGTCCCTCACCCCCCGCGCTGTACGTCGCCTCCCCTCCGGATCGGTCTCCGTTCCGTAGCGGGAATTGAAACCACTCGCATGTTGGCTCCCGCTGAGTCGTGAGCAGAGCCGTCCTCGGGCTCCTCCGGAGTCCTCTGCCCTCGTGGGCACGCGGGCGGAGCGTGGGGACACGTGTGGTCAGAGGATGAAGACAGTATTTGACAAAACGTGAAGTGGAATTGATTTACACTACATTGTCCGCGTAACCAACTGAACTAAAGTGTCACGGGTAAGGTTTAAAAAGCCAGTTTGTCAAATGCAGTCGATGGTGAAAGTTGGTATTAATCAGTAAGTGTTTTCTGAAGATTGTCCTTTTTCTTAAGCCCGTAACCCCTCCCACAACTGGGCATTTAATTCTCCTCGGACCTGGTCATTCCCAGTCACTAACTTAGTGCTTTTCTTAGAGTCCCCTTCTCAATGAGCAATACGCCTCCTTGTATAAACTCTTTCTTGATGACGCATTAGTTTTTTTGTAGATTAGTCAAGCGCATTCCTGTTTTCACGTTCTTTGGTTCAAAGCTAGTAAGTGCTTTCCTTAGTTTTCTAGTAACTCGATGTAAAAATCACGTGTTGCATCTCTACAGTTTTTTAAGTCTTTTAGATTCCTAACGACACGCCCTCTTACCACCACCGTCTTGCCAGCCCCCAGCCCCGTGCCCGGGCCGCCCCTGTGCGGCCGCGCTTCCTGTCGCCCCGTCTAACCGTGTTCCTCCGGGCGGGAGGTGGTGACCTGTGCTTGTGCTAACGACGTTCTGTACAGCCTGCCCACTGGCAAGAACACAGAGTCGGACTTTCAACCACTAGAGCATTTTTTAAATTGACATTTGCAGACTTGTGGAGTGTTTTTACATTGATCTTTTGCTAATGCAGTTAGCAGTATGTTTTGCATGTATGACTTAATAAATCCTTGAATCATATGACTGGCAGTACTCGAGTTCTTGAGAGCTTGGGGAACGACCTCCCGTGTGTCCATGTTCATTTGCCTTAAATCCCTGGGCGGCTGAAGATGCCCGTTTTCATACCCGTTCACGCTGGGGAGCAGGGAGGGCCCTGAGGCGTGGGTGAGTCTGCAGACAGGTGGTTGGTTTCAGACCTATTGGTTGTTCACCGGTGAGATACTCCCATGATGCCCTGCCCACCTTGGGGCGTGCGTGCGTGCATCGTATGTGCACCTCAGGCTGGGAATGGGATGCTGGGATCACAGTTGGCATTTTGGGGCGGAAACACTTCAGATCTTTCCGGACCGGAAGCTGTGCTGTAAGCAGTTACTGCCAGAATCCGGTTCCTAAATACTCTTACTGCTTTGGAAGACTTATTTTTGAGATTCTTTTTAACCAAAGATAAATATGCTGTTTAAAGGACAAAGAGCTCTAAAAGCTTGTGACAAAAATAGCAATCCTCCCCCTTTTCCACCCTCCCCTCTGACTACTTTAGCAAATTTTTTATATTTGCCCCATAATCTAATCCCAAATGCTTCCTTGTTCACTAGGTCACCAGCTTATTACAGAAGGCTTGCACCCAGCCCGAGGGAAGAGCTGGATGGGGCAAGGTATGGGGCAAGTGGGGTTTCTGTGCCTCCTTCCAGGGCCGCTCGCCAGCGAGCGACATGGTCGCCAGCCATCAGCGCTCAGGACCACCCTCCAGGCTCTCGGCCAGCCCCTCTGTGGGGGTCAGTCTGCGTCTGGTGCTTCATTGGTGGTTGGGTTTTCTGTTCAGCTCTTAGCGCCCACATTCTCCCCTCCCCCCCCACGGGAGATGGAGAGCTTTGTTCCCAGCTGTACTCCATCCACCAGCACCGGCCCCTCATGCCCTCAGCGTGGCTGTGGTGGTTGGTGCTCGTGACTTAGTGTCTGTTACTGTGTAGACGCAGCTGAGCCGCCTCTGTGCCTTGACTGGGAACTGAACCGGTGACCCCTCGGTGCATGGGGCAAGGCTAAGCCACGGCGCCACACCGGCCAGGACGGGCTTATGTCGCTGATCCTCGCCTGAGGACGTTTCCCGTCGCTCGTGGGGGAGGAAAAGAGGAACACATCGATTGGTTGCCTGTTGCATAAATAAGCCCTGGCCAGGGCCCGGGCCCGGGCGGAGCCTGACACCGAGGCTCGTGCCCTTGCCCGGAACTGAACCCGGGGCCGTTTGGTCGCAGGCCGGTGCTCTGTCCATGAGCCACACCGGCCAGGACGGGCTTACGCTTTAAAAAATCTTTGCCCTCGTTTTACGGGCTTTGTGGTGGGGGTGAAATCAGATGTCCCTGCCACCTTCAGTCTGGCCACAGGGCCCCGAAGACGCCCCTTTGTTACAGTGGACACAGACCCCCCAGAAACAGACCTGGGGGAGCGCCCGGAGGAGAGCACATCGCCACGCACACGCCAGCGACCGTGTAAGCGCTTTATTGGTGCCTCCGAACCTTCCCGATGCCCAGAGGCAGAGCTGTTCCGTCATCGGGGCCCGGCGGTGAAGCGAGGCAAGCGTATGAGCTGTTCCGTCATCGGGGCCCGGGCCGACTGTCCCCTCACTTGGACGGGTTGTGTGGGTTCCCAGTAGCTCAGGGTGATGCTCAGTGCCACCAGGAGCAAACCCGGCCGCGTCCCGCGGCTGAGGACGGTGTGCAGCGGGAGAATGCAGGTTGCTCAGAACCACCTTGGGGCCCAGCTCGGGCACCTGAACAGGGACAAGGCCCTGCCAGTGGGAAGTGGCAGGGGTGGGGGCACAGATCGGACCTGGCTGCCAGGTCGCGCTGTCCCGGGCCGCTCTCGGGTGCGAGAATCCTTGGGTCCCGGGGACGGGCTCCTGCAAAGCTTTGTGCGCGTTCAGCCTGCTGTGCTGCTAATACAATAAAATGGCTTCTCGGACCGCTCAAACTCAAGTCCAGTGCCTGTCATCGCACTGGCATCACGGGACCGCTCGGACCCCCGGTCTCTCCGAACGACGGTCCGCGTCGGCAGTCGCTGTGGTTCCGCCGCGCCCGCGTTACGCAGGGCTTCCCGGGGTGGGACAGGAGGCGCAGGCGTCCCTGTTGGACACCACCCTGTCCAGGGCTTTGATCAGGATGTCCGGCAAGTGGTCTGTCAGCATCTTCCCGCCGATGAGGATCTCGCTGAACTCCGACTCGTCTGCCCACCTCGCGGAGTACTGAGTGGAGTAGCAGGTGCACCTGCAAACGACAACCGGCACAGCGGCCCGTCACCGAACAGCTCCACGGCGTTTCCTCAGGGCGGAGCCCCGCCCCGGCCCCGGCTCACCTCCGCGGGGGCCCCTCCTCTTCCAGGTGGACGATCCTCCCCGGGGGGTAGAGAGGCGGGTACTTGGTGGGGGACCCGAAGGGGGACTCGCTGGATCTGTATCCCGGGGACTGGTGTATCAGCAGGCTCTGCTCCCCGAGAAGCGGCAGGGTGAGGTCGCGGGGGTCGGCCCCGTCCAGGTCTGTGGGGAGGTCCGGGCGCCCTCCGCACAGCTCGTACCAGCAGCCGTGCAGCAGGATCTTGTACTGCGGGGCGGGGCGAGCGCAAGGGGCCGCAGTGTTACCCAGGCTGCACTGGGCCCAGAGGGGGGGCGGGGGCAGCTCTCGGCGGACAGAGGCCTCGTTGTTGTGTTTCGGTCGGGTCGGGGGTGTGGAGGCCAGGGGGCCCAAACTCGGGTGTCTCTTGGGCAAAGCAGCCACCCTACTAGAAGCAATATTTAAAAATCATGCAGCATTGGAGGCGAAATTATCCTTAACTCTTTTCCGGTAACTCTGCAAACCAGTGTTACTCTTCCCTCACAGGTGTCAGGTGCTAATAGTTTCAAATTGGGGGGTAGCTGATAAGGACAAAGTTTCTTTTCAATTTTTAGTATTTTTTCTGATTAGCAACAAAAAGAAAATAAAGGTTAAAGAGAAATTAAGATTTTTTTCCCGCCAAGACCGGTTTGGCTCAGTGGATAGAGCATCGGACTTCAGACTGAAGGGTCCTGGGTTCGATTCCGGCAAGAGCATGTACCTTAGCTGTGGGCACATCCCCAGTGGGGGGCGTGCAAGAGGCAGCTGATCGGTGTCTCTCTCTCATCGATGTTTCTGACTTTCTATCCCTCTCCCTTCTGCTCTGTAAAAAATCAATAAACTATATATTAAAAAAAAAAAAGATTTTTTTCCCATCAAAGCTCATATATGTTATTTATATCCTTTTTACTTTTCAATACATCATGGATAGCCTTCTCTACTGGTAAATATAAGCTCACATTTACCATCCTTTTTGTTTAATCCTCACCAGAGGATACTTTTCCCATTGCTTTTCAGAGAGAGGGAGAGAGAGACATGGGCTGGTTCCCTCCCACATGTGCCCCAACCTGGGCGGGGGGGGGGGGGGCGCGAACCCAGGTATGTGCCCTTGACCGGAAATTGAACCCACAGCCCTTTGGTGTGCAGGCCTGCGTCCTAACCACTGAGCTCGCCAACCAGTGCTTGTGTCACCATTCTTTTTTTACGGAGAGGAAGGGAGAGGGACAAAGTCAGAAACATCGATGAGAAACATCGATCAGCTGCCTCCTGCACACCCCCCCCACTGGGGATGTGCCCGCAACCAAGGTACATGCCCTTGACTGGAATCAAACCTGGGACCCTTCAGTCCACAGTCCGATGCTCTATCCACTGAGCCACACCGGTTTTGGCAATGTCACCATTCTTACAGGCTGCCTAGTACTCCACAGGACGGCCCTACCACTGCGTCATACGTTCTAGCTGGGGGCTTGTTTTCTGAGCTCTGGGACCAAAGGCATCAGGATGTGGGGGTCACAAGATAGGACAAGCAGCACAACGAAAATCACGAGAAGTCTGCGAGCAGGAGCGTCACCTCCTGGGCTGAGGCTCTGCATTTGGAAACACCCTCCCCACCACGCGGCCTGGGGGCGGGGGGAGCCCCTGCAGGCACATTACCTTGGGCTTGTTGCAGCGGGCAATCAGCCGCAGGATCTTCTTCTTCAAGTCCTCCATGTTGGTCACACTGAGCCTGTTTGTCAAAAGATCGGGGTGATGCTCAGTCCTCAGTCTTCAGCTGGCCCAGCCCCAGACGAAGCACCAGCACACTGACCTGGGGATCACATCCCTGCCCAGGACAAGGGACACGGTGAACGCCTTGGAGTATTCGCAAAGGGATTTGCTGAAATTCCAAAAAAGAGAGAAAATTAAGTTCCGTTTCTCCACCCAAGCCTGGAAAGACGACACGCACCCACACGGGGGCGGCGCTGTAGCCACAAAAGACAACGAAGTGCCCGCGACAAGTGCCGTCCCGGCAGGAGAGCAGCGAGACTTCGCCACGTGAAACAACACGGACAGGCTTGAGGCAGTGTTAGGCCGTGGTCAGCAAACTGCGGCTCACAAGCCACGTGCAGCTCTTTGGCCCCTTGAGTGTGGCTCCTCCACAAAATACCACGGCCTGGGCCAGTTTGTTTTGAAGAAGTGGTGTTAGAAGTTTAAGTTTAAAAAAATGTGGCCCTCCAAAGAAATTGCAATGGTTGCACTGTTGCTATTTGGCTCTGTGGACGGATGAGTTAGCCGACCACTGTTAGGTGAAGTGATTCCAACAGAGAAAGACAAACGCCACATGATGGAATCTAAAAAGCAAGCTGACAGAGCAGACGGGTGGTTGCTGGAGAGGCCGGGGTAACAGCTGGGCAAAACGCACAAAGGGATTCATCCCTATGCACGAAGACACATCCTATATAATAAAAGCTTAACATGCTGTCTGGTTGACTGGTCAGTCAGCCATCCAATCAAAGCGTAATATGCTAATGACATGCTAAAGACTGCTCGACTGCTTATGTGCACTGACTACCAGGGGGCAGATAGTCGACCGATCAACCAGTCACTGATGTGCACTGACAAGGGGGTAAATGCTCCAACTGTTAGATTAGCTTGCTGCTGGGGGACAGCCGGTCATGCCCTGGAGCCCTACCATGGTCTCTCCCCAGCTGGCCAACCTCCCACGTCCCTCCCTGCCCTGGTCGTGCACCAGTGGGGTCCCTCAGCCTGGCCTGTGCTCTTTTGCAATCCAGGACCCCTCAGGGAAAGCTGGTGCTTAATGTAGTGCTTATCCTATATATGAGTCATATATAAATTGACCATCACTCCAACACAAAATGGCTGCCCCCATGTGGACACACGATAGCCTGTAGGGGAGAGCAGTTGGGGGAGATTGGGTCAGCAGGGGAGCAGTTAGGCATTGATCAGGCTGGCAGGGGAGTGGTTAGGGGTGATCAGGCTGGCAGGTAGGCAAGCGGTTGGGAGTCAGCAGTCCTGGATTATGAGAGGGATTAGGCCTAAACAGGCAGTTGGACATCCCTTGAGGGGTTCCAGATTGGAGAGAGTGCAGGCTGGGCTGAGGGACACACACCTCGCACCCCCTCCTCCCTGTGCACAAATTTGGTGCAATGGGCCTCTAGTCTATATAAAAGGCTAATATGCACAATGTCCCCTCAGGAGTTCCATGCGAGACGGAGTTCAATTGCTTGCTGTGATGTGCGCTGACCACCAGGGGGTGGTATGGAATGAAGGAAGGCCCCAATGGGCCCTGATGGCTGGCCAGGCCTAGGGACCCTCCCTGTGCACAAGTTCCATGCACCGGGCCTCTAGTCTAGTTATAGAACAAGTGGGCTGTGGTTAACACTGTGTTGCATATTTGAAAGCTGCTAACAGTAATGAAAGTTCTCGTCACAAGAAAAAAATGCTAACATGTTAACTGGAGACAGTGGTGATCACTTTGCGATATATGTCAATACTGGCTCACCGTGCTGTGTGCCTGGAGTGAGTGAACTACGGCGTATGTCCTTTGGTGTTACATTGCTTAGGAAGTCAACGCCACGGCCAGACAGACCCACGGGAGGCTGGCCCTGCTGCGTGGCTCGGTGGTTGAGCCTCAACCTGTCCACTGGGAGGTCACGTTCAACTCGCAGTCGGCACCGGCCCGGGTGGTGGGCTCCAGCCTAGACTGCAGGAGGCAGCCGATCAGTGATTCTCATCATCGATGTTCCCATCTCTCTCTGAAATCAGTACAACTGTTTTTTAAAAGAAAGGCCTGTAGTCTTTCTTCAACTAAAGCGTACGTGAAAACACACGAGGGTGAAAAGTTAAATCACCGAGCAAAGCCCAGTGTAACCACAGACTCGCCGCACGCCAGAGGAAGCGGTACCTCAGCAGCCCCCGGGGCGGGGAGAAGGCGTAGCACCGCACGTGGGGGTAGGTGTCTCGGAGCATGATGGCCAGGATGGCTGCCGCGCCCGCGCCCAGGCTGTGCCCCACGACCACCAGCCGGTACTCCTGAGGGACGGCGCGGAATGAGCGAGGTCGCACGCCCAGCGCTCACGGCGGGAAGGGAGGGAGGGAGGGGAGCGACAGTCTCACCGGAGCGGCGGCGAAGGCCTGGCGCAGGATCCCGTCGCTGACGAGGCGTCGGTACAAGTACGTGGCAGCTTGGGAGATGCCCTGAAACAGAGGCGGCGACTCGTGACCCGGCCGGGGCCGGCTCCGGCACCGGCACCGGACGGCGGGTCGCGGGTCCCGGCCCTGCTTGTGACGGTGCCCCAGCAGAGCAGCGTCTCGGGCGGCGGCCATGCCTGGTGCCCTGTGGTCCTGGCACCCGGTGCGGAGGTGGGCACGTGAGCACGGTGACATCAGGACCCTCCTGCCCTGTCAGTGGGTGTTTCTACGGTGTTTTCGGTAGCTATGCGGTGTTTGCCATGTGGGTGTACCGGTCGGGTCTGGCCAAGTCTGTGGCTGGTCAGATTTAGATCATGAATGACTCGGGTTTCAAAATGGCATTAGGACAAAGTTCTGACTCGGTGACGCTGCTTAAGAGTTCCCTGTTCCTGCAAAGGCAAAACTTAGACCGTCAGAAGTCAGTTTTAGGGAGATCAGGCTTTAACTTCAAAAAATAAAATGTAAGCTGAAACCGGTGTGGCTCAGTGGACAGAGCGTCGGCCTGCGGACTGAAAGGTCCCAGGTTCAATTCTGGGCAAGGGCATGTACCTTGGCTGCGGGCACATCCCCAGTGGGGGGCGTGCAAGAGGCAGCTGATCAATGTTTCTCTCTCATCGATGTTTCTGACTTTCTATCCCTCTCCCTTCCTCTCTGTAAAAAATCAGTAAAATAAATATAGGATACAAACTCAGAAACATCCATCAGCTGCCTCCTGCACACCCCCCACTAGGGATGTGCCCACAACCAAGGTACGTGCCCTTGATCGGAATTGAACCTGGGACCCTTCAGTCCGCAGGCCGATGCTCTATCCATTGAGCCAAACTGGTTTCGGCAGTAAAATGTATATTTTTTAAAAAGTAAATAAAAATGAAATGTGAAACTGCCTTGTAAATACAGCTACCTCAGCTTCTCGGAAGGCAGGCGGCTCTGACGGGGACGATGCTGGCAGGTCTGGGAGCGTCCCCAGGTCGAGGCCTCCGTCCTCGGAGAAACCTGGGGAGGCTGGCCAGCACTTCCTGACAAACCGCCACCCCTCCCCAACAAGGATGGCTGCCGTGGCTGGTTCTGGGCAGTCAGAGCCAAACCGCTTGGCCCGCGCCTGCTGCCGGTGTCTCCCTGGCACCTGCCTCACCGACACGGTGCCCAGGGGTTTGCAGGCACAGAGCGTTCAACTCCGATTCCTGTGGCAGCGCCGGGGCCGGCGCTGGTGCAGACCAGCCTGAAGCGGAGGGCAGGCGGAGCCCTGGTGCCTGGAGCAGCGTATTCCCCCCCGGAGGGGAGGGGCTGCTGCTGGCGGGCCCGGAGGCCTCGGGGGACCAGCCACGCCCCGATGCCACGGCTGTGGCCACGGCCTTGACCTGCAGGCGAGGCGAGGCGAGTCCTGCCGGACCCGAGCCGCAGCCAAGCCCAGACTCCGGCTGGCGTGTCCGGGAGCTCCACGCCTCCCATGCAAGCCCGGCAGCCCAGCTGCTCAGACGGGCAGAGAACCGGCCGAGGGTTAAGCAAAGCAGCGGCTCTCACCCTCCCAACGCCGCGCCCTTTAGTGCAGCTCCTCGTGTGGTGACCCCCAACCATAAAATCATTTTCGTTGCTACATCATAACCGTAACTTTGCTGCTGTTATGAATCGTCATGCAAGTATCCGACGGTCTGAGGCGGCCCTGCTGGCGGTTCTCGGCCTGTGGGCCGGGACCATCGGAAAACAGATGTTTCCATCACGACTCGTAACAGTAACAGAGTTAGTTGTGAAGCAAACGGAAATAAACTTAGGGGGCCGCTGGGGTCAGCACAGGAGGAACCGTCCTGGAGGGCCGGGCGACGGGAGGGGGGAGGTCATTCACGCTCCCAGCCGCCCGCTCCGAACGGTGGGGACGAGGCGTCCGCGGGGCAGCCGGGCCTGCTGGAGCCGAGCCGTGTCCAGGTCAGGCTTTGTTTTCACAACCGTCCCCACTGGGGACCCACCCGTCTCGGGTGGAAGCGCAGGAAGCGTGTGGAACAGCACAGCCCACTGCCCGGCGCCCCCACATCCTTCCTGCTGTCACTCCTACTCCCTCAGTGTCCAAGCCCCGCTCGCGCCTCCGTCACCGGGAAACGCAGAGGCGCCCACACCCGCAGGAGGGGCTCACAGAAGAGGAAGCGCCGAGTGCAGGAACGGGAACCCCATACGGGCTGGTGGGAGGCAAAACAGTGCATCTGCTGAAGACGGTTCAGGTTCCTCAAAAAGTTAAATCAGCCCCTGGCCGGTGTGGCTCAGTGGATAGAGCATCAGCCTGCAGACCAGAGGCCCCAGGTTCGATTCCGGGTCAGGGCACAGGCCCGGGGTGCAGGCTCCATCCCCAGTGGGGGGCGTGCAGGAGGCAGCCGATCAGTGATTCCCTCTCATCACTGATGTTTCTGTCTCTCGATCCCTTCCTCTCTGAAATCCATAAAAACATGTATTTTCAAAATGTCACATCAATATCCATGATCCCACTTCTGGTCCACCCCGAAGGAAAAAGCCGGGGTGAGCAGACCCTGCACTCCAGGGGCACAGCGACATCACAACCGACCAGTGGCCGTCCCGGGGGACGGGCCGGCCAAGGGGGTGGGCAGCGGTGGAAACGGAGGACACTGACACGTGCTCCGGAGTGGGCGGACCTTGAAAACAGGTGCTCGGCACCAGCCAGTGCGAGCGGAGGGACACCGGTTCCTCTGACGGGTCCCGAGAGCAACCAAATGCACAGACGGTGGGGGCTGGGGTGGGGGCGGGGAGGGGTTGGGACTCGGTGGCACCAGGGCTGATGGGAGGACGAGAAGTTGGGGGCATGGAGAGGTGATGGCCACAGCGCTCTGGTGTCTAACGCACTGAATGGCCGCTTCCGGATGGTTCCAATGGAAGTACCAGGTGGCATCACCAGCTTCAGGCCATGGGCAGGCCCTGGCGGCGGCAGCTTCTAGCTGCGGTTGGGTGTGCGCCCTGAGAACGCATCCCTTTGATGACGAGGGAGGAAACATCCCCAGGGTCAGGCCCCGACTCTGACACTCACCAGCCCCCGACTCTGAAACTCACCAGCCCCCCGACTCTGACACTCACCAGCCCCCGACTCTGACACTCACCAGCCCCCCGACTCTGACACTCACCAGCCCCCCGACTCTGACACTCACCAGCCCCCCGACTCTGACACTCACCAGCCCCCCGACTCTGACACTCACCAGCCCCCCACTCTGACACTCACCAGCCCCCCGACTCTGACACTCACCAGCCCCCCCGACTCTGACACTCAGGCCCCGACTCTGACACTCACCAGCCCCGACTCTGACACTCACTAGCCCCCCGACTCTGACACTCACTCAGGCCCCGACTCTGACACTCACTCAGGCCCCGACTCTGACACTCACCAGCCCCCCGACTCTGACACTCACCGGCCCCGACTCTGACACTCACCAGCCCCCCACTCTGACACTCACCGGCCCCCCACTCTGACACTCACCGGCCCCCCGACTCTGACACTCACCGGCCCCCCCGACTCTGACACTCACCGGCCCCCCCGACTCTGACACTCACCGGCCCCCCACTCTGACACTCACCGGCCCCCCGACTCTGACACTCACCGGCCCCCCCGACTCTGACACTCAGGCCCCGACTCTGACACTCACCAGCCCCGACTCTGACACTCACCAGCCCCCCGACTCTGACACTCACCAGCCCCCCGACTCTGACACTCACTCAGGCCCCGACTCTGACACTCACCAGCCCCCCGACTCTGACACTCACCAGCCCCCCGACTCTGACACTCACCAGCCCCCCGACTCTGACACTCACCAGCCCCCCGACTCTGACACTCACCAGCCCCCCGACTCTGACACTCACCAGCCCCCGGGGGGCTCTGAGCTGCCCCACCAGCGCTGACAGGCTGCCCAGAGAACCTGCACTGGGAGCACAAAAGCCCCCACTGTGTGCAGCCACTGGCGTGAGCAGCTGCTTGTCAGGCGTTATCAGGTGACTCAGAGTTGGGGACCCTGGTCCCCGGGGCTTCTACCTTGTGTGCCAGGCAGTCTTGCACCTCACACCCCAGGCTCAGGTTCTCGGTCTCGGCCGACAGGTCCGTGAGGATGTCCTGGAAGAGAGGGGGGAGGGGCCTCACTGGGGTGTCAGCACTGTCAGGCTGGGCGGGCGGGTCCCTCCGAGGGACAGGGGGCGGTGGACTCCTGGGTCAGAAGCAGGTGGCGGGCCTGGCTCAGGGGCTCCCAGCAATGGACACAGCAAGGGGATCCGGGCAGAGGGGGGCTGTGTGAGGCGGGTGTGTCTCTAGGACCCAGGGAGCCCAACCGCTGGGCGAGGGGCCCCACATCTGTGCAGTCACCAGGCCGCACAGGCAACCGGCGGGCGGGGCCTGAGCTCCCCGCACCGGGGGAGGGGTGGGGTGGGGTGAGAGCACCGGCCGCTGGGCTTCTCGAGAAGGAAGGCGTCTGACCGGGTCCTGGGAAGAGGGTCTGTGGACAGACGCAGGACAGACGGGGCCGAGAGGCAGGGACACGGAGGCAGCTGGGCCAGAGCGGGGAGGGTCGGGCAGAGGCCACGTTGTCAGAAGAAAGGGGGAGGGAAGGGGAGCAGGTGGGAGAGGGAAGACTCTGGACTCTGGACCAGGTCCTAAGCTGCAAGCTGTGCCCCAAGAGCCGGGCAGAGGGCACGGCGCCAGGGGGCAGAGGGCAGAGGGCAGGGGGTAGAGGAAGGGGCTGGGCTCTGGGGTCGCACGCAGGCACTTTCTGGGCCGGCAGAGGAGCCGGAGCCGGAGCCGGCTCTGAGAGGAGAGAGGGAGAGGTGGCGGGTCCCGCAGGGCAGAGGGCGGGTGCCCGGTCCTGAGCGGGGACACCGGGGGGTTCGTGCAGCCCCTGGGCCCGAGATCCACGCAGGACGCGGGGCCGAGAGGGCGTGCCCGCAGCGTGGGGCAGTGTCTGCCAGCCCTGCTGCCCTCCCCGTCCCGTCCGGGTGGGGGTGCGCATAAGAGTTGGAGGGGGCCAGGCCGGGCACACAGAGTCAACGGCAGCTCCTCGAGGGGCCCCTCGGAGTCTGTTCGAGTTTCTCAATGGAAAGGAAATGGCTTGACTGTTTCAAAAGGAGATTTCACAAGCCTGGCCTCGCTTCCCCTTCCCTCCCGGAGGTCCCCCCCTTCGGCGGCCTCGTCTGGCTTCAGGCGGCTCCTCACCTGCAGAGACATGGTTCCCCGCACAGCCACCACCACGCACTCCTTCTTGTGGTCCAGAGCCACCAGGAAGGGCAGCTCGTACACCTGCGGGGGACGCGGCGTGAGCCCATGTGCGCACGGCTCGAAGCCAGCCTCTCCGGAGACTGCCCGGCCTCCGTCCCGCCTGACCCGGGGCCGCCCGGCCTCCCTCCCGCCTGACCCGGGGCCGCCCGGCCTCCCTCCCGCCTGACCCGGGGCTGCCCGGCCTCCCTCCCGCCTCTGACCCGGGGCTGCCCGGCCTCCCTCCCGCCTGACCCGGGGCTGCCCGGCCTCCCTCCCGCCTGACCCGGGGCTGCCCGGCCTCCCTCCCGCCTGACCCGGGGCTGCACCGGCTCCAGCTCCACACGGACCGGCTGGAGGTCGCCCTCTGGGCCCAGCCCCACCGCTGCTGTGCACAGGGCTTCAGGCTGCCGGGACAGGCGGGCAGGACAGAGCCCCCTCCCTGACAGAGTCCCCCACCCCCCATGGCGGTCTGGGCCAGGCACGCATCCCTTTCACCAGCACCAGGCACGGGTGACACTGGGCCTCAGCTCCTGCCTTCGGAGCGGCCCTGTGAGGACACGGAGCGGCCCTGTGAGGACACGGGAGCGCCCAGGGCTCTCGGCTGCTGCTGCCCAAGGGAAGACTGGCCCGGCCTGGGGTGCGGAAATGGCGCCCGGCCCCCAGGCTGGGGTGGGGACACAGTGCCCGGCTCCACGGCCACCGGCCAACGACAGTAACACTGAGGACGGCCCTGGCTACGGTGAGCCGTCTGTGTCCGGAGTGAGCGGGACAGACAGACTCCCTGCCGCTTTCGCCTCCCTGGCTCCCGGGAGAGGAGCAGCCGGCACGGCTCCTGGGCTGGTCCCACGGCCCGGACCCCCGGGGACTGAGGCTCCAGGAGAGCCTGTGTGGGCGCACCCGAGAGCCACCGCACTGGACACGAGACGGTCGGTCACCTGCAGAGCTGCCGGCCTCAGCGAGGGCCGGTCACAGAAGCTAGCAGACGGGCCCTGCAGGTCCCCGATGCCCAGGGCTCCCAGTCTCCTCTGCAACCCCCACGGGGAACCAGGGGAACCAGCTCCAGACAGCGCCTGGGACCACCCCCTCACTGCTGCTTGCTGGCCGGTGGGCCGGTCGCCACGGCAGAGCTCTGCTGGAGGCGCCCTGCTCCCCTCAGGCCAAACCTGTGTGGGTTTTGGGGGCTCGAAAGCCCCTGAAATGACACGCAAAACCTGGGGAGAGTGTGCAGTAGATGTGTCTACGCATATTTAGGGGAATGCTATATAATAAAAGCCTAATATACTAAGTGTCAGACTGTTCGTTTGACGGTTCAGCAGTCGCTATGACATCACTAACCACCGGGGGCAGGCGTTCCCACCAATAGGTTAGCATGTTGCTAGGGACCGAGCGAGACGGGCCAGGCATGCCCCGGAGCCCTCCCAGAGCCCCTCCCCGGCCCCAATTGTGCACTGGTGGGGTCCCTTGTCCTGGCCTGCACCCTCTCACAATCCGAGACCCCTCGGGGGATGTCGGAGCCGGTTTCGGCCCAATCCCCGCAGGCAGGCCCAGGGACCCCACTGCGGCCCGGATCCGTGCCCTGGCCCGCTAGTAACTCAGAACTGCATCGGCACCCAGAGGCCTCGACCCCGAGGCCGCCCGGAGCGCGGACTCTACCTTGTCGTGGAAGCTCACGTGGATGAAGTCCTCTTGCTGGAGCCCGGAGAGCCGCAGGACCGAGCCAAAGTGGCAGTGCTCCTGCCCGCCTCCGACCACGTCAAACTCGGTGGTCCTGCTTCTGCAACTGAAACGGGCAGCCTGAGCCCCCCGCCGGCCTCCCCGCCTGTTTCTCTAGCGACGCGAGGCCAGCGTGCGGCTCCCAGGCCTGTCGCTGACGCGGGGTGGCCCTCGGGAAGCGACCTATTTCTGTGGCTCCGCGGTTGAGCGTCACCCTGTGACCAGGAGGTCGCGATCCGATTCCGGGTCGGGGCACAGGCCCGGGTTTCAGGCTCATCCGTGTGGGGCGCGCAGGAGGCAGCCGACCCGTGGTTCTCTCTCCTCGCTGATAATTCTACCCCCCTCTGCCTTCCCCTCTGAAATCAGTAACAGTCAAGTTTAACAGATGTCGCGGGGACGACGGCAAAAACGGGAGTGAGCCTCTGAGCCGTCTGGCTGCACTGGTTCCAGGAGGGAAGCCAGGCAGCAGCGGCGGGAGATGAAGGGACGTGGTCTCTGCAGCCGAATCGCCGGTGTTCAGGGGCCGCTATGCGAGCGCACAGCACACGTGACAGACAGGAGTCCCCGGTGGCACCCCATCCGGAGACCCGGGGACTCTCTGCTGCTCGTGCAGTGTCTGAAACATTTCAAAACGGACAGTCTTTCTCTAAAAGGGAGGGAGGTTACTTTCAGAAAGCGGCGGTGGGAGCCTCAGAAGCGACACCAGGAGGGGAGCCACCCCGCCGACCTACCAGTCGCCCCCGACCCTGCACAGCCCGGTGAAGGGGTTTCTGTAGATGTAGAGGGGCCAGCCGTAGGCTGCCGCCGCGAACGGCATGTAGTGGCGGCAGTTCTCCACCTCGGCGTCCAGGTCGTCCTCCTGCGGGAGAACAGTGCTGGTTTAGGGGACCCATTCCAGGGGGGCCGCACACTGACCCCCAACCTGAGCCGGAGGCCCAGCCGCCCCCAGGCCGTCCCGGGAGAAGCGGCCCCGTTTGGTAGGAAGACGGCACGGGCAGGGCAGCCGGCAGCGCGTCCCCAAGGACCCCCGCGCCCGGTGCCAGAGCCCGGCTCCCTGCCCGGCGCAGGCGCAGACCGGATGCTCCCGCCCTGCGGCCGGCCGAGCACGAGGTGCCGGGCGAGGGGCAGAGACACCGCGTGTTTATGCGGGAAGCTCTCCTCCAAAAGCACCACCTCCCTGCAGGAACTCTCCCAGCAAACCGGAGCTGCCCTGCTCCCGGCCAGAGAGGCAACGCGTCACCGGGGAGCAGGCCCCCAGGCGGCGTTTGAAATGGGGGCTCTCGGCCGTCTCCTGACAGCCGTCCTCTCCCCGACGCGGGGGACGGACGCTGCCGCCGACAGACCGGCCACAGCAGCCCGAGGCGCAGACCTGACCCCGCCGGCTGCTGGGACTGCTGCTGGCCCGGCTGTGTGTGCGCGCATGCGTGCGTGCGTGTGTGTGCGTGTGCGCGCGTGTGCGCGTGCGCGCATGCGTGCGTGTGTGTGTGTGCGCGCGCGTGTGTGTGCGTGTGTGCACGTGTGTGCGTGTGCATGTGTGTGCGTGTGCACGTGTGTGCGTGTGCATGTGTGTATGCGCGTGAGTGTGCGTGTGTGCGTGCGTGCGTGTGCGTATGTGTGTTCCTTTAAAGAGACTGGCGAATGGGTGTCAGTGTCACAACTGCACACCCGACACACAAGGGCTCACCTGGGAGGACCCTGGGGAGTGGCTGGTCACTTCCTTCGGCGGCTGGTTCTTCCTGACACTGTCCTGCTGCTGGTGGAGGAGGGTGAGGCCCGCCACCAGGTCACTGGGCACCAGGTCCGTGTCCTGGACGGGGACACGTGGCCTGTCGTCAAGCTCAGCGTGACGCCCGTGAGCCCCGTACACCCATTTACACGCTCCCCACGCCCCCACACAGGCACAGGCACAGGAACAGGCACACACACACACACAGGCACACACACACACACACACACACACAGGCACACACACACACACACACACAGGCACACACACACAGGCACACACAGGCACACACACACACACAGGCACACACACACACACAGGCACACACAGGCACACACTCACACACACACACACACACACACACAGGCACACACAGGCACACACAGGCACACACTCACACACACACACACACACAGGCACACACAGGCACACACTCACACACACACACACACACACACAGGCACACACACACACACAGGCACACACACACACACACACACAGGCACACACACACAGGCACACACAGGCACACACACACACACAGGCACACACAGGCACACACTCACACACACACACACACAGGCACACACACACACACAGGCACACACACACACACACACACACACACACAGGCACACACACACACACACACACAGGCACACACACACAGGCACACACAGGCACACACACACACACACACACACAGGCACACACACACACACACAGGCACACACACACAGGCACACACAGGCACACACACACACACACACACACACAGGCACACACACACACACAGGCACACACACACACACACACAGGCACACACACACACACACAGGCACACAGGCACACACAGGCGCACACAGGCACACACAGGCACAGGCACACACAGGCACACACAGGCACACACACACACAGGCACACACACACAGGCACACACACACACACAGGCACACACAGGCACAGGTACATGTAAAAATGTGCTTTAAGGGGGTCTCCTGTCGGACTCCTGTGTGTGAGCTCGGTGTGTGTTGCTCTGCCCTCGGACAGCTCGGCCGGAGAACACAGGACGGTGTGGCTCTGCATTTTAACCTCTCTCCAGTGACTTCGCTCTTTCTAATCTCCGTCCCGTGTGGGGAGCGGGGGAGGAAGTGGTGGATTGGCCAATGTGCGGTGGGGCCAATGGCAGCCAGGGCTCCCCTCACAGCCCAAGAGGCTGCGGAGGTTTGGGGGGGGCCGGGCAGGGTGTCCGCGGCCTCAGGAAGGACCGGCCTCCGGGGCGGCAGCGCAGTGGCCTGAGCCCGCCTTCCCGGGGGCCGGAGGGCCACCGGGCGCTGCCCCTCAGCTCTCAGCTCCCCGGAGCCCGGACCAGGCTGACCACTCCTCGGTGATCTCGGGGACCAACTCCTAACCCCAGAAGCTGCTGCACAGCCCGGGGCACAGAGAGCCAGAAAGGGCCCCGCGGGAGGTCAGGTTCTCTCCCTCACGTGGTCCCGCGTGGACAGGGAGCAGTTTAAGGGGCCGTTTTATGAAAAGACAGAGTGAGTGCGACAGCAAACGAGCGTGTCCAAGACACGGAGAAGCCCCGGGCGGGGACCTTCCCCAGGGAACAGTCTCCTGCCCGTTCCCTTCGGCAGCACAAAACCGGCGTTTCTACCGCTGGGCAGAGCGAGAAGCCAGTGTCCTCCCCCCACCCCCACCGATACCCCTACGGAGGTTTGGGGGGAGGCCCCATCCCCCACAGACCCGCCACCCCCATCCCCCACAGAATCTCCACCACCACTCCCACAGACCCCCCATCTTCACCCCCATCCCCCACAGACCCCCCATCTTCACCCCCATCCCCCACAGACCCGCCACCCCCATCCCCCACAGAATCTCCACCACCACTCCCACAGACCCCCCACTGCCACCCCCACCTCCCCCCACCCCGTCTGCTCGCACCAGCTGGCGGGAGGGAGTGAAAAGACAGCTGGCCAATTATCCGCAATGTGTAAAGGTCCTTGAAAACGGATTCAGTTCATTAAAAACCAATTCCAAATCTGGACGGAGTACCGACCAGGTGTCCACACCAGGGGGCACTGGCCAGAGGCAGGGTCACGCACGCAGGGGGTCACACATGCAGCCCCCCCCGCCCCATTAACGCCCCCGAGTCCTCAGTGCTCCTTCCAGGGAGGAGTGTCCCACAGCCCGCAGGGGCCTTCGGGACCGGTCTGCCTGGGGAGAGCCCTCCCTGGGGCGGGCGGGGGCCGGGCGGGCAGACAGACGGGCGGGCAGACAGACGGGCGGGCGGGCGGCCGGGCGGGGCGCTCACAGAGAAGTAGGTGGAGAAGAGCTCGGCGGTGCTGGAGAAGGCCGCGTGGGCCTGGGCGTCGTGGGCCACGCAGCAGCACAGCAGCTTCAGCCGCTTCTCCCACAGGCTCAGGGCGGCCGTCTTGAGGCCGCTGAGGAACTGGCTGCCCTGGCTGCCCTCGGGGCTGAGCACCAGGCCGGGGCCGGCCGAGGAGTAGCGCGCCGCCTTCCTGCCCAGCGGGTCAAAGACCACTGTGATGGCCACCGCCGTGGAGACCACGATCACCCAGCTGCGGGAGAGGGAGAGGGAGAGAGAGAGAGAGAGAGGCGCGCCCTGAGGCCGCGCAGAGGCGGCTCCCCAGGGCCTGGCCAGCCGGCAGCGTTTCCCCTAGAAAGTTCCTCTGAGACCCGATCACAGCCCTGAGGACGAGGCAGGTCCAGAGAGAGGGCCGTGGGCAGAGCCGCAGCCCCGACAGGACCCGCCCTAACGCCTCGGGCCTCAGGTTCCTGTCGGGAAACCAGAACAATCTGCCGACGCGGCCCTGCCAGAGCCAGGCCTTGGGCTCGGTGTTTAAACGGCCGGTGTGCGACTGCGCGAGGCTCTGGGGTCACCAGGCGCCTCTGCGGACACGGCCCTGCGGAGCGGCTCTGCTGCCCCTGGTGGCGAGGCCAGGCGTGGCTGTTTGTGACGGACACAGCGAGGTCACCTCAAAACCTGTTAGCCTGGGGGACGCCCGGTCTGGTCCCGGCGCCCTCACTGTCTAGTGCGGCTCCCGTCCTGCCTTCCGCGCCCGCCCGACTCTGGCCCCGGCTCTCCTCCTCCTGGTGGAGGGAGGCAGAGAAAAGTGGGCACCGGTAAGAAAGCCTCCATCAATGACTGCGCACGGCGAACTGGTGTGGCTCAGTGGCTAGAGCATCAGCCTGCGGACTGAAGGGTCCCGGGTTCGATTCCGGCCAAGGGCATGTACCTTGGCTGCGGGCACATCCCCAGTGGGGGGCGTGCAGGAGGCGGCTGATCGATGTTTCTGACTTTCTGTCCCTCTCCCTTCCTCTCTGTAAGAAATCAGTAAAATATATTTTAAAAAGAACTGCACAAGCCCGGCTTATGAGCCTCAGGGGCTGAGCGTCAACCCAGGAACCAGGAGGTCACAGTTCGATTCCGGGTCAGGGCGCACGCCCGTGTGGGTGTGGGGCGCACGCCCGTGTGGGTGTGCAGGAGGCAGCCAATCAGTGATTCCCTCTCATCACTGATGCTTCTCTCCCCCCCCCCCCCCCCCCCCCCGTCCTCTCTGAAACCAACAGAAACCTGTGTAAGAGCCGTGGTGGACGGTGACCGGTTTCTCACGTGTGAACGGGTGCCCTGACCGTCCCCTCTCCTCGGCCCGGCCGCTCTCAGAGGGAAGCCTGGTGACGGGCTGTCTGTGGCCCCGGAAGCTCTGCTCACCTACATCTCAAGTGCGCGTGGCGAGAAGCGGGGGCGGCGCGCGCTCACCTGACCACGACGGTGGCGAGGATGGCGCTCACCACGATCCGGTCGCACTCGGTGCTCCTGGCCACCCACACGGCGCCCACCACGGCCCAGGCGACCTCGGGCAGGAAGAGCGCCAGGCGGACGTACAGCAGCTTCGCCATGGACTTCCGGGGCCCGGGGTTGGAGATGGATCCTGGGAGAGAGGACACCCCGCTGGTCACCCGCCTCCCCGAGACGCAGGGCTGGCTCTCTACAGCCGCACTGCGCCCCCCGCTGCTTCCGCTTGTCACCGATCACCAGCGCCTGAGACTGAGCGCCCCCCGCTGCTTCCGCTTGTCACCGATCACCAGCTTCTGAGACTGAGCGGCCCCCGCTGCTTCCGCTTGTCACCGATCACCAGCATCTGAGACTGAGCGCCCCCCGCTGCTTCCGCTTGTCACCGATCACCAGCATCTGAGACTGAGCGGCCCCCGCTGCTTCCGCTTGTCACCGATCACCAGCGCCTGAGACTGAGCGGCCCCCGCTGCTTCCGCTTGTCACCGATCACCAGTGCCTGAGACGGAGCGCCCCCACCTGCTGCTTCCGCTTGTCACCGATCACCAGCGCCTGAGACTGAGCGCCCCCCGCTGCTTCCGCTTGTCACCGATCACCAGCGCCTGAGACTGAGCGCCCCCCGCTGCTTCCGCTTGTCACCGATCACCAGCGCCTGAGACTGAGCGCCCCCCGCTGCTTCCGCTTGTCACCGATCATCAGCGCCTGAGACTGAGCGCCCCCCGCTGCTTCCGCTTGTCACCGATCACCAGCGCCTGAGACTGAGCGCCCCCCGCTGCTTCCGCTTGTCACCGATCACCAGCGCCTGCGACTGAGCGCCCCCCGCTGCTTCCGCTTGTCACCGATCACCAGCGCCTGAGACTGAGCGCCCCCCGCTGCTTCCGCTTGTCACCGATCACCAGCGCCTGAGACTGAGCGCCCCCCGCTGCTTCCGCTTGTCACCGATCACGTGTCTGAGACTGAGCGCCCCCCGCTGCTTCCGCTTGTCACCGATCACGTGTCTGACACTGAGCGCCCCCCGCTGCTTCCGCTTGTCACCGATCACCAGTGCCTGAGACTGAGCGCCCCCCGCTGCTTCCGCTTGTCACCGATCACCAGTGCCTGAGACGGAGCACTTGACCATGGGGGGGGGGGGGGCGTGACAGGCAGCTTCAGACTTCACTCTTGGACTTAGCGGGGGTTTAAAAACGCTTTGGGGTACTAACTAGGGCCGAATCGGGAAAGTGCTGTTGATAATTATGTGTAAACAGAACGAGTCCAGGCAACAGACACAGCCCCGCGCTCTGACCGACAGGAAACGGGGCTGCCCTGACCGGTTTGGTGTGGTGGACAGAGCGTCCGCTGCAGACTGAAAGGTCCCAGGTTCGATTCTGGTCAAGGGCACGTGCCTGGGTTTTGGCTTGGTCCCCAATGAGGGACTCATAGGAAGCAGCTGATCCACCATGACTCACTCTCATCATGGATGTTCCTATTTCTCTCTCCCTCTTCCTTCCTCTCTGAAATCAATAAAAAAATATTTTTTAAAAAGAATGACGAGAGAGAATCACTGATCGGCTGCCTCCTGCACGTCCCCTCCTGGGGATCGAGCCTGCAACCTGGGCGTGTGCCCTGACCAGGAATGGAACCGTGACCTGCCGGTTCATCGGTCAGCGCTCCCACTGAGCCACACCAGCCGGGCTCCGGGCACCTTTTAACGCGTTAGACACCCCGGGTCTCCTTTTGGGCACGAGGGCGCCGGCTCGGCGGCTCGCCGAGGGACGGTGAGTGCAGCGTGGAGAACCAGGCCTGTGTTTGGAGCCTGTTACTGTACGACAGCCGGTCACCGAGGGAAACAGGAAGTCAGTATCTGCCCACACCCACTGCTTCCAGGACAGGGCCCCAAATGCGGGAGCAGTGCCTGACACCCCGCAGCCCCGGCTGCCGCGTGAATAAAACGCAGAAACGGGAGTCGGGTGGGCTCTGGTGAAGGCTCCAGAAAAGAAACAGAGAGAGCAAGGCCGCTCTGCAGCTGTGCCCACTCGGAACAGTGTGTCTTCCCGAGGCGTCCACTTTCTTCCCGGGAAAAGCAAGCTGGGCTGGCCCTGGCTCTGCAGAGCCCCGGGAGGCAACGCGGCCCGATCAACAGGAAAGCTACGCCCGAGGGTTATGGCCCCAGCGGCCTGGTGTGCGGCCCTTCGCAGGCACCCGTCTCTGAGCCAACCCTCCCGCCCACGCGGGCAGCCGTCTCTGACCCAACCCTCCCGCCCACGCGGGCAGCCGTCTTCTCCGGCGGGAGATGGGCAGCGAGCTTCTGAGACGCAAATGCGGGACGCGCCACGTCCCAGAATCACACACAGAGAACGGCAGACCTTACCCCGAGGCTGTTCCGCCAAAACGTGGGAGTCACCAAAACCAGTTTGGCTCAGTGGATAGGGCTTCGGCCGCCCCCCCCACCGCGCCGTGCTGCCCCCCCCCCCACCGCGCTGTTCCCCCATTCCCCCACTGCACCGCGCCCCCCAACGGCGCCGCCCCCCCCCCCCCCCACTGCGCCGTCCACCCTGGGTGTTGGCTCAGCCCTGGCCTGAGGGCAGCAGGAATTCGGCAGCTCATCCAGCACAGCATCATCCAGAAGGGGTGACAGTCCTAGGGGTGCAAGCAAGGACTTCTCCAGAAATTCCCAGTAAATTCCTTGAATGTCATGACCTCAGTTGGATTACATGTCAATTGCTGAAGCAGCCAGACACATGGACATCGCTGCTGAGCTGGGCAGAGGGCCAGCCTGTGACACATCACTGGCATGAGCAGGGCTGGGTGTCCTGAGTTAAACTGGGTTTTGTTTGGGGAGCTGCTGGGCAGCCCCCCCCCATGATGTGATGGTGAGCGCTGGGCCAGTGCCTGGGAGCGGCCTGGGGAGACGAGGCTACTCATCACAGGGTGTGCCTGGGCGTGGGCTCCCCAAAACTGTCTGAAGGAAAACACTTCTGGGGGAAAACGTACGCCTATTGTTTCACAGCTGAACCCACGATTAGAGCTGTGAACATGTGTATTCATCAGAGTGGCCTGAACAGAAAGGGCAAGGAGGTTAGGAAATGGCTTCTGAAATGGGAACAATCTGGATGCTTCCTCCCTCAGAAACTCCGCTCACCAACGTCCCGACGCCGCTCCAGCCGGTGCCCGCCTCACCCAGCCCCGCTCCCCATCAGCACCGCTGACCGTCCAGACTCGGGGACGACAGCCACAGGACCAGCCTTGCTGTGCCGCAGACCCCGCTTCCGTCCTCACAGCTCTGCTTCCTGCCACCTGCCCCGTCAGCGGGCACACGCCATGCTTCTTGGTCATCCGAACCCCAAGACTTTCGCCAGAAAACACGTTGCCACTAACACTCCTGTGTCCCTGTTCACGAACTACCATTTTGTCCGTCTCTGTCATTTCAAAATGCCAGCTTCTCGCCACTGTATCAGCTACGCCCCGGTTTCCCCATCATCTGCAAGTGTCCTGATGCCAGCAGTGACAAAACCCGGCCACGGCGCGGTGGCATGCCCAGCCTTCAGGGGGCAGCGTTACTGACCGGAGCGCTGCTTTCTCAGCCCAGGACAGGGCAGGCTTCCGCCCGTCTCAGCTCAGTGTCTGTCTGCAGAGAATGGCAACATGGAGGGGGGACAATGATCATTAAGAATAGATGTGCTGAGCCCTAGCTGGTGTGGCTCAGTGGATGGAGCGCCGGCCTGCAGACTGAAGGGTCCCAGGTTCGATTCCGGTCAAGGGCATGTTCCTTGGTTGCGGGCACATCCCCAGTGGGGGGTGTGCAAGAGGCAGCTGATTGATGTTTCTCTCTCATCGATGTTTCTAACTCTCTGTCCCTCTCCCTTCCTCTCTGTAAAAAATCAATAAAATATATTTTTTAAAAAGAACGAAAGAAAACTGGAACCCTTACAAACTGCTGGTGGGGAAGAAAGATGGAGCAGCCGCTTGGGAAACAGTCCAGCCGTCCCTCAGGAAGGAAAACGGGGCCGTCCCAGCAATCCCACCCTCGGCGCATGTCCAAGAGGATTTCCAGAGAAGTCCCTGCAGGTCCTGGCTCCTGTCCACACACGCACACACACACACACACACACACACACGCACGCACGCTGTCCATGTTCACACCGGCGTTATCCGCAGCAGCCAGAACGGGGCCGGCACATGTCCGGACTGAGGAACGGGTGAGCAAAACGAGGTGCATCCATCCGATGTCATGTTGCTCAGCCACAAGGGAATGCAGTGCTGGGACACGCTCCAGCCGGGCGTGTGCCCTGCCGGGAGTGAACGTGCCACCCTCAGGGGTACAGACAGCGCCCCCACACCGCGCCGCGCCGGCCGGCCGCAGGCTGCTCCTCTTACCTCTCATGCTGACGCACACGATGGCGAACAAGCTGCACATGATCACAGACAAGAGCACCATGAGCACGACCATGTAGCTGCTGAGCAGGACGCCCCGAGCACAGTCCAGCTTCCCCCGGTACCGCAGGTACAGGGCCAGGATGCCGAGCCACCTGTTGGGGAACAAGGGCGGGGGGTCACACGCCAACCCAGGAGCTGCTCTGCAAACACGCCGGAAAGAAAGAAAAGGAGCCGATCGTTCCCTTAAACAGGCGAGGTTGGCTTTGAAACACAGGGCTCATCAGTAAAAGATCTGCAGCCGAAACCGGTGTGGCTCAGTGGGTAGAGCTTCGGCCTGCAAACTGTGAAAGGTCCCGGGTTCGATTCCGGTCAAGGGCATGTACCTGGGTTGTGGGCACATTCCCAGGAGGCAGCTGATTGATGTTTCTGGCTTTCTATCCCTCTCCTTTCCTCTCTATAAAAAAAATCAGTGAAATATTATTTTTAAATAAAAAATTTCCAAAGTCACCTAAGCCTATGATTTTTACAATGAGCTTTCTACCCCCCATGCTTACACAGCCTCTTACCTGTGCCCGCTGTAAGGCATGCAAGGCACCTACAGCCGCCAGAGCGCGCACAGCACGACCAGACACACCTGGGACAGCAACACACCGGGTGCTTGCTAAATTATTAACAAGAGAAATCTGACTTCTGTGGCTCAACAAGAAACGGATAAGCACACACTGGAGCGTGCGTGTCTGCGACAAAACGCCGAGGGGGGAGAGCAAGCCTGCAGAGGCGCTGGGGGGCCGCGCGGTGAGCTGGAAAGCGGAAGCACTGTGGGCGCAGAGACGTTGTGCAATTCGGTGCGTTGTGACACGAGAACCGCCAGCCCAACCGTCACTGCAGCTCGTCGGCAGAGGCACAGCCTGCCTGGCAAGAAGCCGGTGTGAGGCCTCCAAGCGGCCCCAGGATCTAGTCCCCAGGAAAGGGACAGGCACCCCACACCTTCGACAGGTCTGTGACATGGTCCCGTGCTAGAAACAGTGGGGACGGACCTAGCTTTGAAAACTAGGAAACTACTCAGTAGCAGGTCCCAGCGTTCATGTTTCTTCTTTCTTTCCCCTCGAGAATCTACTTAAACAAACAAAAAAACAGCCCTAGCCCAGCGGTCAGCAAACTCATTAGTCACCAGAGCCAAACATCAACGGTACAACCACTGACATTTCTCCTGAGAGCCACCTTACACTCAAACTTCTTCTAACACCACTTCTTCAAAACAGACTCGCCCAGGCCGTGGTATTTTGTGGGACAGCCACACTCAAGGGGCCAAAGAGCCGCAGTTTGCCGACCACTGCAACCGGTCTGGCTCAGTGGAGGGAGCGTCGGCCTGCAAACTCAAGGGTCCCAGGTTCCATTCCCATCAAGGGCAGGTACCTTGGCTGGGGGCACATCCCCAGTGAGGGGGCGTGCAGGAGGCAGCTGATCGATGTTTCTAACTCCCTCTTCCTCTCCCTTTCCCTTCCTCCCGGAAAAAAAAGAAAATCAATAAAATGTATTTTTTTTAAACTGTCTCTTTAAAATAAAATAACGGTATTATTCCTTGCTCAGAGCCTCTGAGAACGGACCTCAGGGCCCCAATTCCCCTTCCCACGGATGCCACCCAAGAGGGCACCTGCCAAGCGTGTCCGCCGGCGGCGGGGGCAGCCACAGGCGCTCAGGGCGGCACCGAGCCGCGCAATCGCCTCTTTCCCGGCGGCTGCACCTCGGGGTGCGGTGCTGGGCGTGCCGGCGGCGCCTCCGGCGGAGCAGGCAGGTCCCCGGGCCATGGCTTTCGGGCGGCCCGGGAGTCCCGGCGGCTCTCAGCCAGGGCCTGGCCGCAGGGACCCGGACGGAGGGCAGGGCTGCAGGTGCCCTGCAGCGCCAGGGTCTCCCCCCACCCCACCCCCGGGCGGCCCGGCCCGGCCCGGGGTCGCCTCCCCACTCTGCCCTCAGTTTGCCGGCTGTGAAATGGGGAGAACGGCACCTACCATCCTCGGGCGGTGGAGGGGACCAGACAAGGGGACGCGAGGCCAACTCTGGGCCCCGGGGCCCTGACGACACCGCACCCCCTCTTCCTGGACAGCTGGCTGGCCCGGACCCCCGCCCGCCCGCCCCCTCCAGCGGAGACGCCGCGCCGAGCCCCGCGCCCTCACCACAGCGCCCGCAGGACCAGCTCGAACAGCCCCGGGAAGAACAGGTCGTCGCTGGCGATGGCCCAGCGCCGGCCGAAGAGCACCATCCCCGGCATGGCGGAGGTCGCCCGGCCCCGGCCAGCCCGCGGCGCGCCGCTCGCCGCTCTGCGCCCCACGCCCTCCCGGTTTCCCAACCAAACTGACCGCGGCGCGGCGCAGGCGCACGCGAGCGGGGCCGGGCGCATGCGCACGCCGAGGGCCGAGCCGGGCGCGGGCGGCGGGGCCCTCTGCGCCTGCGCAGGTGCGCTGCCCCGGGGCCACCGGCGGCTGGAGGGCGGGTGTGCGGGGTGAAGTCCGACTCGCTGACCCGCCCCGGTGAGGCCGTCAGCGCCGAGACCCCGGGCTGTTAGCGGATCTAGGGTCACCCAGGCCCGTGGGGCTCCGGCCTGTGGCGCTGTTGCCCGCTCCGTGCACCCCGCGGTCTGGGGGAGGGAGCAGGTGATCCTTGTAGAGTTGAGGACCTGAAACCACCTGGCGGGCTGGGGCTGGGGCAGGGGCAGGGCCTGGGGCAGGGACTGGGGCAGGGGCTGGGGCAGGGGCTAGGCCGAGGCTGGGGCTGGGGTTAAAGCTGGGGCTGGGGTTGGGGCTGAGGTTAGGGCTGAGGTTGGGGCTGAGGTTAGGGCTGAGGTTGGGGCAGGGGCTGGGGCTGAGGCAGGGGCTGGGGCTGGGGCAGGAGCTGGGGGCAGGGGACTGGGACTGGGGCTGTGGCAGGGCCTGGGGGCTGAGGCAGGGGCAAGGGCTGGGGCAGGGGCTGGAGCTGGGACTGGGGGAGGGCATAGCCTCCTGAGCAGGCATCGCTCAATCCTCCTGACCTCCTCTCTCCTCCCTGGTCAGAGCCTGGCCTCACACCTTCCTCTGAGCCTCGGGCCTGGACTCACACCGCCCGCCTTCTGCCCTGCCTACCCCCCCCCCCCCCGCAGTGACCTTGTCGCACCCACAGACCCAGCCCATCCTCTGCTTGGATCTTGCAATCCTTCACTTTGTACATTAAATGGGCTCCGATCCCAGCACCCAGCCTTCCCCATAGTCACACGCCTCCCCAGGTGGGGCTACTACTCTCCCTCCACCACCCCCCACCTGCCTCCTCTGCCTGGGACACTCCTCCCTCAGGCATTTCCGTGTCACTCGCTCATTCAGGCTTCAGCTTGTGCCACTGCCCCAAACAGGCCTCCCGACGAACCGGCCCCCTTATCTAAAACAGCTCCCCCGTCGGTTCTCATTCCCTTCCCACGCCAGCTGTCTTCACAGCACTGACCACTCCCCGCCTTTCATGGTTATTACCTCTCCTCCCAGCCTCCAGTGTAAGTGCCATGCGCATAGGCACCCGGTCCACCGCTGTTCACACAATGGAACACAGCAAATATTCCATGAAGGAACAGACTCGTTAAAGCTTTCCGAGTCAAGTTCTTTCAGGGTTCTTCTAAAGGGCATCGTTTCAGGGCTAAAAATCATATTGAAATTGTACTCATGGTTGTCAAAATGATACAGAGACTTGTACATAGGGAAGTTATGAGGTTTTTATAGAAAAAAAAACATGCATCCTTTCACAAAATTACTTACTGGGTCCTTGATTAAACATTGAGAGGTCAGGGAAGGTACCCCTGAAGGAGATATTGAAATGAGATCTGAAGGGAAAGTAGGAATTAAGGTGAGGGTGATTCAGAAGTTAGAAAGTTACACCTGTGATCACACATACTCTTAAGTGTAATTGTTCCCTCTTGAAAACAGGATTTGTGAGGCTTGGCAATAAGATAATGCTTCTACATAAATGTTAGTTAGTAAAGGTACATGTGAAAAGCATACTATTCCCTTGTTTTAAACACAGGTTTTTCAATTTCCTGCTATTAAAAACAGGTATTTCTAGCCGGTGTGGCTCAGTGGGTGGAGCGTCAGCCTGGGCACTGAAGGGTCCCTGGTTCGGTTCCAGTCAAGGCGTGCACCTGGGTAGGGCTCGGAGGAAGCAGCCCATCAGCGATTCTCTCTCATCATTGATGTTTCTATTTCTCCCTCTCCCTTCCTCTCTGAAATCAATAAAAAAAGATATTAAAAAATAGATATTTTGAAATATTTATTTAAAAAGATGTTTCTTGTTATTTCCAAAACGAAACTCCACCGCTCTTGAAAGGGTAAGTGACCGTCCTCTTCTTTAACGAACCTGTTCCCGCGCAGAGACGAGCGGAGCCTGAGGCCCAGCATCCCGACGTGGTGAGGGGCCGCGTCCTCACCGCATGCTCCACCCTGAATTTTGGGAGGAAAACACCCGGTGTCCTCCCGCCGCTGTTTCAAATTAATCTCGCCATTTAAACGGGAACCATAAGTATTTTTCAGAGCTTTTTTGTTGCTAAATCCTCACCTGAGGCTATTACTTCCATTGATCCCCAGAGAGTGGGAGGGAGGGAGGGAGGAACGGGTGTGAAATGTGAGAAAGACACATCCCCTGCCTGCCCCCCACCCCACCCCCCCGCAAACCCCAGGCGGGGGTCCTGCGATCCAGGCATGCGCCCTTGAACGGAATTGAACCCGAGAACCCGTTGGTCATGGGCCGACGCTGTAATCGCTGAGCAAAACCGGTCAGGGCCGTTGGAGACTGTCATCTTCACATTGACTTGGAGAAACTGATCTTCATTCTCACCTTCCCGGAACACTGGCTTCATCTACTGTTTCTCCCTTTAGCTGATGTTCCTCGAATAAAGGTCTGTGTCCAGAGGACAATTTAAGGTTTGCTGCTGCTGTCAGTTGGGGGGCGGGGGGCAGTTGTAGCCAGGAGAGCTTTCTTGGATCGTTGCTGCTAAGCAGTTCTTTACAGCCCCAGGACCTTCAGTTTCCACAACTTGAAAGTCATCTTTAGTTTCAGGGCACACCGGTTTCCCTGTTACAGCACCGTCCACTGTCCTAGAGGCCTCAGGAGCAAATAGGTTTTGTATTTTCATTGTTTCGGTAACGGAGTCAGATGTCATGAAGTGTTTGCAGAAAGGCCTTGCCTTTTGTCCAGCTGGGTGTGGCTCAGCTGTTGGACAGTCCACCCAGGAATCAAGACGTCACTGGTTTAGGCCTGACTGGTTTGGCTCAGTGGATAGAGCGTCGGCCTGCGGACTGAAGGGTCCCCCCAGACTTGATCCCGGTCAAGGGCATGTGCCTTGGTTGCGGGCACATCTCCAGTAGGGGGTGTGCAGGAGGCAGCTATGATGATTTTCTCTCATCATGGATGTTTCTGTATACCCCTCCCTCTCCCTAAAATCAATAAACTTTTTTTTTTAAAAAAGGACCTCACCCTTTAGGTGCCCTGAGTGAAACTGGAAGTAGAGATCTGGAGTACTCTAGTGTTTTAAGAAATAGTGCCCTTGAGGTTGTTGAAAAGGATTAGTGCTATATTGTTGCAATTTGCTTCTAAATTGCACGGGTAGGAGACACACCCCAGCACCTGAGAAGCCGCTCTGCAAAGGCCAGCCCAAGTCCTGCGTGTCGGGGGACAGGGAAGCCTCGGTACAGACTGGGCGGAACCAGGATCCTGGGAAATCCCACCCTTCGCTCTGAAAGGCGAGGCACACAGCAAGCCCCCCTCCCCCCGGGAGCCCCCCTGCCATCAGCCCCTGCCACACGGGGAGGGGCCGCCTGGAAAGCACCGAGGCGTCATTTCTGTCAGATGCGCTCTCTCCCAACAAGGGCACAGCGGGCCGAGGCTCCCAACGGAGGCAGCGGTTCCCACTCAGCACACAGGGAGGGCAAGGGGCGCTTTGATGGCGAGCACCTACAGGGCACCCCGCTGAATCCGGAGTCCCCACACGGCCTGATACTTCACAGGAGGCACCTGACTGCCCAGGGACGAGGCTCATGTTCAACCCAGGTTCAGAGCCGAGTGTGGGGAGCCAAGGCTCTTCACCCAGCCCACCCGAGCTTGAGCCTCTCCCCCTCAGCTGCCCCCACCGGCCACGTCCACCGAAATGAAGTCATTCGTGAGTGACCTTCCCAGGAAGCTGAGCAGCCCAGTGGCTTCTCTGGAAAGGCTGGCTCCTCTTGCAAGGCCTTCTAGCACCTGTCTCTCTACCTTCTCTCTCTCTTTTTTTTAAATATATTTTATTGATCTTTTACAGAGCGGGAGGGAGAGAGATAGAAAGTCAGAAACATCAATGAGAGACATCGATCAGCTGCCTCTTGCACGCCCCCTACTGGGGATGTGCCCGCAGCCACGGTACATGCCCTTGCCGGAATCGAACCCGGGACCCTTCAGTCCGTAGTCCAACGCTCTATCCACTGAGCCAAACCGGTCTCGGCTCTACCTTCTCTTTTTTCAAAAATATATTTTATTGATTTTTTACAGAGAGGAAGGGAAAGGGACAGAGAGTCAGAAACACTGATGAGAAACATCCGTCAGCTGCCTCCTGCACACACACCCCCAATAGGGATGTGCCCACAGCCAAGGTACAAGCCCTTGATCGGAATCAAACCTGGGACCTTTCAGTCCGCAGGCCGACGCTCTATCCACTGAGCCACACCGGTTTGGGCTCTACCTTCTCTTCTGACCAGACTGTACCGGAGCAGGAACTGTCATTCCAAGCCGGACTGAACGGGGCAGGGGACGGACTGGTCTTTGTAAGCAGCCCGTGGCCAGCAGCTTGTCGGAGTGATCACTTAGCGGGCAGTGCGGTAACTTGGCTTTATTTCTTCCTGCTCGCATGTTTAAAAGTCCACGCAAACAAAACAAAGCAGCTCAATAACAAAGGCGAGTTGCCCGCCGGCCTTTATTCCGGGAGGGAGTTACTCTGAACGTGTGCTCCTGAAGGCGGGGCATCCAGGCCTTGGTTCCGAGTGCGGGCACTGCCCGGCCCTGCCCTCCTCCCGCGTGGGCAGCCTGTTTATGAGGGTGTCATTCCGGTTGGGCGCGAGCAATCACACCTCCCCGGGTTCATTTTCACTTGGGCAGCGGCCAGAAACACAGGCACTTCGTCAGCCAGGCCCGGGTGCTGTGCTGGCTGTGGGGGAGCCCCGCCGGGGTCTGGGGTACACGCACGCGAGAGCCTTGGCGATCCCCCTCCCGTCTGTCCCCAGTCGGGCAGCAAGCCGTCTGCTCCCCTGATGACGGGCTTTCCTCCCCTTCCTCCAGAATCTTCGGAGGAGGATGAAAACAGAAACCGAAACCAGAGGAGGAATGCTGGAAACACTGATACACAAAAGCAAGGAGGGAGGCGAAATGAGAGGTCAAGACAGGAGGGTGAGAGCGCCGCTGGCCCGATGAAAACAGCCACCAGCTCCCTCCCTCCGCGGGACGCAAGCCTCTGGCCCTGCAGCGACGCTGTCCGTGTGCAGTTCTCTCAGTGATGGTGCGTTCATGCGTTTTTGCCTGATTTAAAGGAAAGTCAGCAAATCCACCTAATGGCGAAATCGGGATGAAAAATTCCAATTTTTCCCCAAAATACACAGAAAGTTTCGGGTTATTAAGTAAACGATTGCAGCCCTGTCGAAAGCTTCGGTTGCAAAACGAAAAACAAAAAATAATCCTGACACAGGATGTTCCAAAGCCTAGTTCACGAAAGAGACAATTTCTTCTGTTTAATAAAATGTTTATTAAGGTGGTAACACAAGATAAATCATGCAAGAGCTCCGTAAAACAAAAAAAGAGTATAAGGATTGGTAATTGGTGCTGCCAATTTAAAAATACGTCAATCATTTTCCTCCCCGAAGGGACGGGGAAAGTGTCGGGATCTGAGCACGGACTGGCTGCAGCAATCTCGCGGGAGTGGAAACTAAAGTGATGGGCGACTCCTTGCGTTCTAGTCCTCAGAGGAGTCGAGTCATAGATCCAAAATCATCATCAGGGTCCCTCGCGTCCTGCACGCACATGGCAGCCCAGGGCCCCTGCCCACCGGGTCCCCGAGACAGGCCGGGGACAGGCTCGGACGGACACTTCTCAGCAGGGGGGAGCAGGCACCTTTGGTGACTCTCAAATGGGCCTCGGTCCGCATTCCGAACCTTAACCTCTGCGCTGAGGAAGACCACAGACTGGCATGTCATCCTTACAGCCTTAAATGTAGTGTGGAGACGGCCAAGGGCGGCTCCCTTACCCGGTGGGAGGAACGGGAGCGGACCCACCAAACTGAACACAGCGTCTCAGATCTCAAACCAATAGGACTCGTCTTTTGGCAAAAAAAATAAATATAGTGGAATGCAAGTTTGATAGACGGAAGAATATGTAATCTACCAGCTGTCAAGGAGTACGATTTCATTGCAGACACAAAGAATCAAAGTTTCAAAGGATTTTTTAAAAAAAGAAGTTTGCACTATTTCTCACAAAAATCTTCACTTTTGGAACTACCCCAATAGAAGCTACACACTGAATTTATTAATACAGCATTAAGTTTCTTTGTGTAAAAAAATCTTTGTACATAGTAATAAAAAAAGATAAGGCAAGATGCATTCCACAGAAACCTCCCGGCTCTGTCCTCTGGTTCTCAGAGCCCCGGGGACTGTCTGCAACGAAAGAGGAAGTTCCCGGTTTTCCGTGTCGAGCATCTTGTGCCTTTGCTGTGGTCGCGACTCTGTCCGAGCACCTGAGGGACAGACGCCGGTGACGGTCTTCGGCACTTATGCTGGCAGGCTGAGCTTCTTTCCCTTGAGCACTGGGTTTGAGAGAGAGGAAAACACAGCATTACTGACGCCGACATGCTCGACGTCTCCTGCCTCCATTCCCAGAGGTCAAGATCAGGTTCAAGGAAATAAGCTTGTGGCAGCCAACAGCCCCTGGATTTTGGTGTCAACAAACAAAGCCCGCTCGACTATGACAGTGTCGCACACACACACTGGGATTTTCATGTGTCCGGAGGCCACCGCAGTTACAGTAGGAAATACAAACCTGACTGAAACTGCTGCTCCACTCACAGCGGCTGTACCACGACTGCCCCCTGATGAGCAGTTAGGATTGGCTGTCGCTGTGCCTGTAAAGCTGGGCCTCACAGGAGTCAGGGCCCGGCTGGTGTGGTCCAGCGGCTGAGGTCAGCCCATGAGCAGGAGCTCACGGTTTGCTACGTCATCAAGGCACACGCCAGGGTTTCGGGCCCAATCCCCGGGGGGGGGGGGGGGCGGGGGAGGGCGGGAGGCGCGTGCCGGAGGTAGCCAATTGATGGCTCTCTCTCACTGATGTTTCTCTCTCTCTCTCTCTCTCTCCTCCTCCCTTCATCTCTCTCTAAAATAAAACAAACATACTTAATAAAAAAGGGGGGATCAGATACGTATGCCCTGGTCCCGGCAATAACAACACCATTAGGAATCTACTGTTTATCAACAGTTCTTAGCCAGGGGTCTGCAGCTGGGTTCAGGGGCTTCCGAACCCCCTAAAACTATACGAGTAAATATGCATAAGCATTTTTTCCCTGAGCAAGGACCATAGTTTGCACCTGAGTGGAAACTAGGTGCCTACATTCACATAAATGCAAAAATGTTCATATACAAGGATGCGGAATTAAGCACTGGATTTTAATAGCAAAACAGCCGGGGTGCTGTGAATAGCCATGAATGGGCTGAGTAAGGAAATGACGGTAACAGACATGGGGTTGACAATCGCGCAGACTCTATTTACTGACATGAACAACCAAGTGGGGAAGGCAGATCAGGTGCAGCTAACCGTGTACCTGTGACTGCGCACAGAGACCTGGATTCCATTTACCGAAACGGTGTAAGGATCTCTGAGTGGCAGGATTTCAGGCGACTGTTTTCGGAACTATCAGTTCTGACTGAAA
>CM050516.1:2587500-2622500 GCA_027563665.1 Antrozous pallidus | reverse complement strand
TATGAAACTTCGGTAACATAACAAAACCGAAACCAAAAGCAAGTGTAGGCAGTAAAACACTGCCGCCTACAATATGGAGCGGTATCAGCTGCGACACTCCAGGTATAATTATGTAATACTAGTGGCCGGTGCACAAAATTCGTGCAAAAGGAGGCTTTCCTTCTCCCAGCTAATGGCACTGGCTTCCCTCTGGCACCCGGGACCGGGCTTCCCTTGCAGCCCCAACTTTATCCAGAAGGTCATCCAGAAGGACGACTGGTCTAATTAGCATATTATGCTTTTATTATTATAGGTATTCCTGCACATTCATCCAATCCAAAAGAAAAGTCTGGCCTTCTGAAATGACACCAGTTTTCAGACAGCAGAATTTCAGGCTCAGGAACCAAAAAGCAGGGTTAGCCTGTGAGTAGAGACAGCTGGGATACCAGCTGCACTGCACAACTTGATCAGGGGCAGCACGGGGGCAAACGACGTAACAGAACAACGAAAGCCGTCATCGAGCCCTTCGGTTTTGGTTCAAGACAAAACAAAGACACTAAACTGTCCCTTGTCATGAGTTGTATTTCCAAATAGTAAAGTATTAAAATTGTTTGTCGTACCCATCTAAACACAAGGAACTACGAAAAAAAAAATCAAAATTAACCTTATACTGTTGGGTTCTCTCCACACACAACATCAATGTACAGAGTGCCCGCCAGCAGAACATCTGGCGAGGAGCACAGCTGCCGGGTCCCGCCCAGCACCCAGGCCGCGGCCTGACCAGGCTATGTCCGCACGGGCTTGGCGGCCTCTCGGGGAGCAGCCCCTTCTCTCATCAGTGTTCTGGCACTTCAAGTAAAAGCTGTGAGCACATAAAACTCGACTTGTGCTTCTCTGTTCTTAGGATGTGCTTGGAAACCAGAACCAAGCAGGATTCTTCTGAAGGCCAGGCATCCTGCGGGGGGAGAGGACGCTGGCTCACACACTCTGCCACCTGCAGTTTAACTTGCATGGACAAGCAGGGACACAGGCATCTGTCAGTGAGCCAATTTCCTAATGACTAAGCGCCCGTCACTTAGTCCTGAAGAACGGAATGATTACAGGCGGCTCCAATTTGCTTTTCAGTAAAGATGACAGACTCACATGTTGCTGTCTACTCTGACCTGTGCTTATTAAAATGCTTTTGAACACGAAGTGTTGGGGAGTTGTTTCAAATAAAACACCAAGGCCTAGCCAGCTCAGCTGAGGGAGCCTCAGCCCGAGGACTGAAGGGCCCCAGAGTCCGTTCCGGTCAAGGGCATGAACCTCAGGTGCAGGCTCGATCCCCGGCCCTGATTCGAGTTTGTGTGGAGGCAACCAATCAACGCGTCTCTCTCACATCCATGTTTCTCTCTCCATCTCTCCCCTTCCCTTCCTACAACAGTGCCTGGCACACACTCACTAAGCACTTGAATGAATGAATGAATGAATGAATGAAATCAGACACCTTTTCCTCCACAGGACCCATCGCAAATCACAGCCATGCAGGCAGCACTGGGATGACCACCGCTGGCCCATGAGATCCGAAAGGTGGGCGACCGCTGGTCTCCTCTCCCCACCAGATCTTGACTTCCGCTTCTTCCTGCCCTGTCCTCGGTGCCAGGGAAATGTCCCCCCTACACCCCCCCCCATGGACACTCTGCTTCTCCTAGTGTGGAGTGGGAGCCCCCAGGGCTGCACAGGGTGTTAGGCATATGCGAACGTTTTGTGTTTTAATGGTCACACATTTGTTTAATGTGATGGGAAAAACATAGACACTGAAGGCAGTAGCGCTGATACTAATGTTGAGGACAAATTAAAAGGTTTAAGTACATATTTAGTAAATTATGGCACATTTAAGCTTGGCAAAATAATAAAGATAGCACATACAGCAAAAGTTTCTGAAACATGGACTTAGTGGGGGAAATAAAAGCAGTGGAGGCCTAACGTAGTCCCTCAGCAGCAAAATAAAGCGCTGCGGTGAGGCTGGCTTTCCTTCCTGTCCTGAACTGACTCGCTGGGTTCCCAGGAGTCCACTTTTCCGCTGCCTGAAAACATAAGCTACCTTCTCTCTCTTTCCTTTCCAAAGAGTAATTTACGTAGTTCCCGGCATATAAGACAACTTTTTAACCCAGGAAAATCTTATCAAAAGTCGGGGGTCCAAATCAAATCTGATCTTTTTTAAATTTTTATTGGGTGTGCGTTGGGAGAGGGGTAGTCTTATACGGTGAGTATATCCCAAACTCTATATTTTAACTGGAAAAGTTGGGGGTCGTCTTATACGCCCAGTCGTCTTATATGTTGGAAAATACGGTATTGATTTTGAGAGAGAGGAAAGGAGGGGGGAGAGAAACACTGATGTGAGAGCACATCATCTATCAGCTGCCTCCTGCACACCCCCTACCAGGATGGAGCCTGACCCCAAGCATGTGCTCTTGACCAGGAATCGAACTGGCAACATCTTGGAGATGGAGCCCAACCAACTGAGCCAACTGGCAAGGGCTTTCCCCTCTCCCACTTTTTGTAAAAAATATTTTTTATTGATTTTACAAGAAGGAAGAGAGAGAAACATCAATGATGAGAGAGAATCACTGATTGGCTGCCTCCTGCACACCCCCTACTGGGGTCCGAGCCTGTAACTCAAGCTTGTGCCCTTGGCTGGAATCGAACCTGGGACCCTTCAGTCTGCAAGCTGACGCTCTATGCACTGAGACAAACCAGCTAGGGCTTACCCCTCTTTCTTACAAAATTATCAAGAGCATTAGGAATTTGTCATACTCAAGGAACTTTAGATTTAAAAATTTCTAAGTGCAAAACATTTAATTAGATACTGCTCTGAAATGGGAAAAGAATGCTCACTGATATTTCCATAGGTCTGTGAATTATGGATGAAATACATTCCACTGGAGGCCATACCTACCTTCATAGACGTATTATATAATGAAATGAAGGAAGTGAAAAGATCCAGGTATCGCGTTGTGAAGACCAGTGCAAAGAGAAGCTGGCTCTTTCCGGAAATACCTGAAGAAATAAAGGAAAGTGTCAGCACAGCCCGCAGAGCAGTGATTCGTGTAGCCAACACTGTGCAGAGCGCAGATCTGGAAAACGGGACAGCAGGGGCCAAGGGCTGACTCTAACGAGTCTCCGGTTTCCTTTCCCTTCACATTCTTGACCGTGCTCCTCTGGGGAGGGGCTGACAGCTGCTGTCTCCGGATGATGGGGTGACTCAGGAGAGCGTCTTAATTAGGCCAGAGCCGATATACAAGGATGCACACTGTCCAAATGAACATTTATTTCTCAAATATGTCCCTTTAGTCTGCTGTCATTTAGTGTTGTAGCTCATCTGTCACCTTTCACACCTCTCTCTCCATTAGGAAACAAACAGGACCTCGTGGTGACAAATCTTGCAAGGATGGAGCTGGACTCTCTGGTCGAGGCGACAGGAACACTGCTTCAGGGAGGAGTCTGAGCACCAGCCCCCTGCATGGCCGCCAAAGCCACTTCTCCTGTGAGGGCAGCACTGACTTGGATATGTCATAATTTTTTAAAGTTCCATCTCTTAGATTCCCCATACAACCAACCTCACACTCACAAGGCCAGTCTTCAAAAGCAGCAGTCTTTTTTTTTTTTTAATATATTTTATTGATTTTTTACAGAGCAGAAGGGAGAGGGATAGAAAGTCAGAAACATCGATGAGAGAGAGACATCGATCAGCTGCCTCTTGCACGCCCCCTACTGGGGATGTGCCCGCAGCCAAGATACATGCCCTCGACCAGAATCGAACCCGGGACCCTTCAGTCCGCAGTCCAACGCTCTATCCACTGAGCCACACCGGTCTCGGCAGCAGTCCTTTTTTTAACCGCTGGAGACTGCTTCCACCTCCAGATACTGCTGTGCAACAGCGAGGCAGCTGGGGAAGTGCAGGTCACACCCAGCATGCACTGGGCTTTTCCGAGATGGACATTTGGCCAAATATGTGTGATGAAGGACGGCACTAAGGGTGTCAGATGTTGGAGACTGAGTGAATTCATTAAGGAAACAGAACCCACCACCCTCACCAACACTGCAGACCTCACACCATTAGCCTTATTGGAGCATGTGCCGGCGCTACTGCACGCAAATGAAAACACACCTGCAGAATGGGAAACCCACGATTCTAAAATCCTTGCCCAAGAACATGCTCATTGATTTTAGAGACAGAAGAAGAGAGAGAGAGAAACATCAGCTGGCTGCCTCCTGCCTGTGTCCCACCTGGGCGGAACCGCAGCCCAGGGGTGCCCCGACAGGAGCCACACCCACACCCCACGGCCGAGCCACCTGTCCGGGCAGGAGCGCATTTTAAAAACAGTATTTCACAGACCCATTCTGCAGCCTGTTGAAATTAAACGCCTGGATCTAAGGATGCTGCTTTCTAGGTTTGAATAACCGCAGTTGTAGCCTATTCACCAAAACACCTAAGCAGAACCACTCCAGACCCATCAACAGTAACCAACCGCAAGGCTAGGAGTGGAGCTATAGACGCCAAGACTGCTCCTTTTAGCTTTTTCTCCCGGAAGTGAGGAACCTTATTTTCCTACTGACGTTCAATGTCGCAAAGAAGAGGACCAGCGAAGCTGCCGCTGACACGGACTGTGAGAGAGAGAAGACAGGGTGGGAGGGGAGAGCAGGGGCTTTGTGATCACACTGGGTGTTTGCTGGAGCCTTGAACGATAAATGTTAGTGAGTTTCCTAATGGTTCACTCCAATATTTAAATAAATTATAGGATACATACGGGCAAATTCTGCTGCAAAAGGTTTATTCTAACGGAACTCTAAAAGCCACTCAGACCTGAAATTTTGCCCTTGTCTCAACAGTCCTGTACTGAAGACCAGGGACTGCCTATCCTGTTGCTTTTCCCCACTCCGCTCTGCAACCCAACTTAGCGTCACTCGCTCCAGAAGTCATCTGTGAAGACCCGCTCCTCAGCGTGTCTCCTACCTAATGGGGACCGCTTGGCGCCAGCTGCTACCCCAGCTCCTAGCACAGAACCTACACAACACAGGGTGGTGACCTGCTCACCGTGTCCCCTCGCCCCCAACCCCCTACTAGACCCGGAGATCTTTAAAGGCCCAGGGTAAGCCTATTCCATTTGGTATTATCTGTGTTGAGCACCAAGCCTGACACACAGCAAGCTAAGGAAATATTTGCTAAATCAATGAACAAATGGACAAGAGAAAATGGAATTCGTTATACGTTCATGTCATGGGACAAATTCTCATTCTGTGGTACTTTGGGGTAATACTTCCAAAGAGTTTCTTTTCTTTTTTTTTAATATATTTTATTGGTTTTTCACAGAGGAAGGGAGAGGGACAGAAAGTCAGAAACATGGATGAGAGAGAAACATCAGTCACCTGCCTCCTGCACGCCTCCTACTGGGGATATGCCAGCAACCAAGGTACATGATGTCTCCGACCGAAATCGAACCCAGGACCCTTCAGTCAGCAGGCTGACGCTCCATCCACTGAGCCAAACTGGTTTCGGCAAGAGTTTCTAAGTTATACTGTGTCTGTGACTGGAAGAGGGCAATATGCTCTGGGCTCTGCCCTCTGCCCTAATTTACTGCCCCCCAGAGGGTGGGAGGCCCGAGCAGAGCATGGGGCGGAGGGCAGGGACGGGCAGTGTGGCCTGGAGCTTGCCCTGCTGTGCAGAATCCAAGCAGGAGCTGCTTCTGTGGAATCTGAGGACACTCCCATAGTTCTTTCTTCTCTCTGGCCTGGGGTCCGGATTAGGAAGTAGAAACTTTGTACTTATTAGGTTCAACAAATAACTTTTTAATTATATAAAGTTTACTCACACACAATTTTTGTTGTTCAGATTCCCTAGAAATTGCTGGGATAAAACACGTGCAAGTTGAAGGGTGGGACACGGTCCAACTTCCCCTGGAGAGGCTGTGCCGCCTCACGCGCTCACTAACAGTGGATGAGGACCCTTTATTCACACCTGCCTGCATTAGATGTTGTCAACCCCTTCCCTTCTGTGAACTGCCGACTTGGTCCATTTTTCTAGCAGGTTTTCTTTTTATTTTTAAAAAATATTTTAATCTTTATTATTAAGTTTATTAATTACATTGTTCCCCTTTTTCCCCCCTATAGCTCCCCTCCACCCATCCCACCCTCCGCCGCCGCCGCCCCCCCCCCCCGTCCTCTCCCACAGGTGTGATTTTTGTCCAGTCTCTCGCTGCACCGGCAGGTTCTTTTTGATTGTAGGAGCACCTTATGGGTTTTAGCCCTCTGTCACTTAGACATCCTGCAGACTTTTTCTCTCAGTTCACTGTCTTTTAACTTTGATGACATTCTGAGTAAGTTAATGTGGGGAGACGTATTTTCTTGCTTCCTCACCAGTCTGCTTGGTCCCACCCAGAACTAGGGTTTGAATGCACATTCAGCTCATTTGCTATGTCCATCAGCAAAGTCCGATCCCTTTCTTCATGGAGGTTCTATACACTGCTTGTTGGGGAGTCGGACCCTTCCCGAATCCTTCCTGCAACTTCACATTCACAGGATTGACTGCTGATATGCCTTAATACCCTGTATTTTTATCTTTAAATATACTCTGAGTGGCCAGATTATGATGATCTCTGAATGCATAATAATCTGACCACTCAGTGCGTGTGTGTGTGTGTGTGTGTGTGTGTGTGCGCGTGCGTGTTAGAGGCCCAGTGCATGAATTTGTGCATGGGTGGGGTCCAGCCAGCCTGGCCAGGGGGAGGGGACATGGGCTGCTGGTTGAGGGGACAATTTGCATATTAGCCTTTTATTATATAGGATATACACTGAGTGGCCAGATTATTATGCATTCAGAGATCATCATAATCTGGCCACTCAGTGTATATGTATACACACCACACACATGCATGCACGCACGCACACATATTATTTCAACTAAATTGCAGCTTTCTTGAGAGCAGAAACTTTGATAGCTACAAGCTGCTGCTGAGTTGTGTCCCGGGTGCCTTGCACATAGTGGGTGGTCAATAAATGTTTAAGAGCAATGAAAACTCAAGAGACTGGCTGGGAAAGTGATGCAAAAGCTTCCTGAAGTCCTCAATGACAACAGAAGATGAGGTGTTTCATTTACTTGGCAACTGAAGTGAGATGATGAGAAACGCAGGGATGCAGTACACACCTGGCATGTGTGGCAGGATGAAATCTCAGACCTAACACTAAGCAGCAGGGGGAGGAAGAAGGGAGAGACTAGGGGAGGATTCCGCCAATAATTTAAGTAAAACAGACACAGCACTATGAAAAACGATCAGCCCACAGGAGAAGGTAGCTACAAACCCAGGCTTGTTCCCCGGGTCGGTGTCGAGAAGAATAAAGTGATAACCTGAGCAAACAGTGGATCCAGTTGCAACGGATGTTCAGGAATACGAGAAACTCACACTTCCTGTGGGCACCCCGCGGTAATGACAATGGCGGACACAGACAAGGTCAATGCCAATTCAAACAGAGCTAACCCAGTTCAACTCCTCTGCCGCCGCTTTAAGATAGGTCCTTTAAGGCAGCTGTTCTCACACCAGACTGTCAGGAAAACAACCTCCAACTCCCTTTCTAGCCGGCCTCGTCCCTTACCTAAGAGCAAAAAGCCCTCTGGTTCTGCAACTGCAGGCATGTTCAAAACGGGCGACAAAGTCCTCCAGCGAGCCCCAATACTAGTATCTTCAGAGTGAGAAACACAACCTGGACGTCCGTGTCTCCTGTTCCAGTTATTTGAGAAACTCATATCAAATTCTTCCTCTTTCAAAAGTCTCTAAACGACTTTTATAATTTAGGGTGGAAAAACCAAGCAGCTAGTCAAATTTAGCATTTAATTCTGAAGAAATAATCCTCATGATTTTGATGTTTAAAAGGTTAGGAAATCTCAAGTATAAGGACTAAAATGATTAATCTACAGGCTTAATGTAGGAATACTGGACAAACTCACAGGAATGGAATTCACCTATTTTTCTCCCTAATTATTCTGGCTGCAGTATTTTATATTTCCCTAAATGCTCCTAAATCTCCCAAATAAAAATAGTGAATATTAAAAAAAAAATAAAAAAGAGCAAACTCGTTTTTTCTTTATTACTCAAAGCTCCCTTAAGAATTTTCTTGCCCTGGCCAGTGTGGCTCAGTGGATAGCGCCAGCCTGCGGACTGAAGGGTCTCGGGTTTGATTCTGATCAAGGGCCCACTCCTTGGTTGCAGGGTGCTCCCCAGCCTGGGCCCTGGTCGGGGTGCATGTGAGAGGCAACCAACCGATGTCTCCCTCTCATATCTTTTGCACATGATGTTTCCTCTCTGCCTCTCCTCCTCCCTTCGTAAAAATCAATGGAAAAATGTCCTTCGGTGAGGATTAAAAAACGATTTTCTAGCTGAGGCTGTCCAACATCTTAGTTTATATACCCGTTCAGGAGACATCATGCTTCAACTTCATGACTTGACAGAGGCAGGGATTCTGAGAAACAAGTGGAAGAAAAATTTGGAGTAAAAATAAAGATTGAAAGTAACATTTCCTGAGTGTGTATGGGAGGGGTGTGCAAAATGGGTGACGTTCTAAAGGTATAAACTTCCAGTCATGAGATACGTAAATCCCAGAGGATAATGAAAGCACGGTGTCTGCAGTTAACAATACTGTGTTGTACACTTGGAAGTTTCTGAGACAGCAGATTTTAAAAGTTCTCATGACAAGAAGAAAAACTGTAACTCCCCGTGGTGGTAGATGTCAGCCAAACTTACTCTGATAATTACTTTGCAAACTACACATGTAGCAAATCACTGTGTTGTACACAAAAAACTAACACAATCCGTCCATCATATCTCAGTAAAGCAGGAAAAGTAATTTTCTGAGTGCAACAAGAAATGACCTAACCAACTGGTCTGGCATCAAACGTTTACCCTGAAATGACTTAGAACAAAATAAACAGATATTTCAAAATCCTTAATTGCGAGTTACCCATTGCCCGTTTTAATCCTGCCTCTGCCACTAATTTTCTCACCTCCCTAGCCTCAGTCCCTCCTCCAGAGCACGGGACAATAGCACCTGCCTCCGAAGGTTATTTAAAGGGCGACAGAGGAGGAGCCACCTGAGGCCCAGCGCGCAGCAGGTGCTCCTCTGCCGTCATCCCAAACCACACAACTGAACCTCAAGAACGAGGTGCGCATCAGCTGCGGGATCACCTCCAGCCCGACACGCCGGTTTCAGCACCTGGACTTTGTAACATCCACTCTGATTGCTCAAAGGTCTTTTTTGTCTTTGCTTACTTCCTGGGTCCCAGCTTATGCCCCAGGGAGAGGGGTGAGGCCTGAGGACAGCAGAGAGGGGGTGTTCCTTTAGATGGGGACGTTTTTAGGAATCAACCTGGCAAATGGAATCTCTGCCACCCAGGACTCCCATCTTTTCCTGCCTCTGCAACAATCAAGTTCAACAATCAAGTTCTAGAATCCACTAAAAGTTACTTCGGGGAGGCCATGGCGCCAAAAAGAAGTCTGACAAGCCATTTCATTTACAAAGCGGACATTCAGAAATGGTCAGGCCTGATATAAAGTAGAAGGTCGGTCTGTCTGTCTGTCTGTCTGTCGCCAGCTCTGCAGGAGCTTGCACGCCGGGGAGGGACTCGCCAACTCACTGGTGACGTGGAGCGAGGGATCACAGCGACCACAGAGACCCAGGCGGAACCCTGCGGGCGCCGCCCGGGGGCCCAAACCCGTTATTAGATGGAGGCGCTCTGAGTTTGACAGACTAGTCAATTTCCCGAAGCAGCACGAAGGGTCCCCGAGAAATTCGCTAGAGCCCTCCCCGCACCCCCTTCCCGCGACCGGCGCCACCCCGGGCCCGAGAGGCGCGGCAAAGCCCGCAGAACCACCCCAAGGCCGGGCCGGACCCGACACCCTAACCCCAAGGCCGGTCCTCCCGGGGGGCAGGGTGCGGGGCGGGGTGCCCTCTCTCCCCGCCGGCACCGCCGACCTCACCGGCCCGGCTGCCACGTCAGGCCGAGCCGGCCGCGGTCCTTCCCATCCTCCTCCCGCCCGTCCCATCCATTCGCGGGGTCCCCGAGTCCCCGGAGAGGCGCCCCATGAAAGCCGGGGGACGAGGGACACGGCTGCCTGACTGTCCCCCCCCGCCGCACCGGCCAAACTTTCCGGACAGAACAGGGGCGCCCGCGGTCGGGGTGGCGCCTCCCCCGCCCCGACGGCTCAGGTTCAAGTTCGGCAGCAGATCGAGCGCGGAGCGGGGCCCGGCACCTCGCCACCCGCCCGGGCCGGGGCGTCCCGAAGCCCAGAGGGGGTCGCAGGCCGCCCCCGGGGTCCGCCGCCCGCCAGGCCGGCCGAGGGGGCGTGTCCGGCCGGCGCAGGCCCGCGGGCCGTGGGGCGGCCTCGGAGGTCGGCGGGTTCTTCTGGGGAAGCCGGCCCCGCGCCCCAGCCTTCCCGGGGCCTCGCCCGCCGCTCACCGGCGCAGGAGCGCGTCTTCCAGATCTTGAGCAGCAGGATGACGATGGCCGCCAGGTGGGACAGGTCCCCGGTCAGCCGGAAGATGTTCATGGCGGCGGCGGTCGGCGCGGCGCCCGCGGGCTCGGCGGCTCAGGCGGCGGCGGCGGCGGCGGCCCCGGAGAGGAAGCGGCGAAGATGGCGAGAGCGGGCGCGACGTGGCCGGGGACGTGGCCAAACTGCCGGCGCGCGCGCGGGGCAGCTTGGGAAAGCCAGCCGCCGCCAGGCCCCGCCCCCAGCCCGGGCTCTTAAAGGGGACGCTCCGGAACGCAGTCCGGGCGGGCGGCCGGGCGGCCTGGCGGGCGGGGAGCACCCGCTCCCGAGCTAGTTGCGGAGGACTCCCGGCTTCTCGCCAACTCCCCGGTGCTGGGTTTCCGGCTCCTCCTGGGGTGCCAGCGATTTCCTTTTAATTTTTGAAATGACACTCCCTTGTGAGCGATTTCCCCCCTCCCCCGAATAGTGAGAGCGCTACAGGCTTACTGCCTGAAAAAGTGTAAGAGAAAAATAAAAATTAATCCGTGGTGGCATCACAGGAGGAGGCCGAGACTGGGGCATGAGGAGGTCTGAGGATTTTATCCTTCTGGGAACTCCCTTGGAGAAAGGGCAAAATTGGGTAGAAGAGGGAACAACTCTGTAGAATGAGAGTAAATCACAAGATATTGCCAAAGGAATGAAGCTGACAAACAGAATCTTCTGCACCGTTTGTGGGGTCCCGTGCAGAAACGGGGGATCCCCCGGGAGGAAGGGAGAGGGATAGAAAGTCAGAAACATCCATCAGAGAGAAACATGCATCAGCTGCCTCCTGCACACCCCCCACCCGAGATGTGCCCACAACCAAGGTCCATGCCCTTGACCAGAACCGAACCCGGCACCCTTGAGTGCGAAGGCTGACGCTCTATCCACTGAACCACACCAGTTTCGGCAACTTTCCCCCGTCTTTCGGTCTCTCCCAACATGGGGTGTTTCCTGTTTGCTATTTACTGCCATTCATTCTAAGTAACGAAAAAATATTTAGCTGAAACCGGTTTGGCTCAGTGGATAGAGCATTAGCCTGTGGACTCAAGGGTCCTGGGTTCGATTCCAGTCAATGGCATGGACCTTGGCTACAGGCACATTCCCAGCAAGGGGTGTACAGGAGACAGCTGATCGGTGTTTCTCTCTCATCGATGTTTCTGACTCTCTATCCCTCTCCCTTCCTCTCTGTAAAAAATCAATGAAATATATTTTTAAAAAGGAAAAAACATTTAAATTGTGGTCGTGAATTTTACCATTTGTCTTTATATCGGGCAGCGTCGGTTTTGAATGCAAGTATCAGAGTATTTACCACGGATTCGGAATCCCTGAACGTTCACAATCCATATTTCCTGGCTTGTCCGTGGATGTCCGTGGACCCGGCTGGAAGAGATGAACGCAGGACAGATGCAGGAAGGTCGGAAGGAGAAGAGGGGTTTCCCAGGGCAGTGCAGGCCAAGAGGGCACATCGCTGGGCACGGGATCAGGATGGGCCGGCGCTGTTGCTCCAGGGAGCCAGGGCCCACCTTGGACTTGGGGCCTGGTCGCTGCTGGTTCCCTCTCCCTCCAGCTGGCCTTGCTGGGGCGAGGCATCGCCTCTTTCCACACCACCACCTCCACCCCTAGCAGAGGGCACCCTCAAAGGCATGACCGAGTCGGTGCCAGGGTATCCCTGGATCAGGCATGGGTGAGAATCTTGACCACCAAACAGTGGGATGGCCACAGCCATGCCCTGCTCGTCCAGGCCACAAGGCACACACGCTCAACCAGTCCCACCCCACACCTACCCCCAGGCTCCCACCTCAGTGGAAGGTGGCAGTGGTCACTGAGCAGGAGCAGAGGGAAGGAGGCTGGGTTGCCGGGGATACAGGGGAGCAGACAGCCGAGAACCCATCCTGATGAGGCGAGAAGGCGGCAAGAGTGGAACCACACAGGGGCCGCAGAGGTCACATGCAAAACACAAATTCAAAGAGAAAACTATTGAAGAATTTGAAGACGGGGCCCCTGGAGCATTAAGCCTTGAAAGTGGGGCCCTTTGTCCCTGAGAAAGTGGTCGCTTACCATGAAGCCAGATGCCACAAACAGCACAGAAGCCAGGAAATAACATAACACTTTTATTTGTTTTTAAACACTGATAAAATTTATTTGCAATACTAGAGGCCTAGTGCACAAAATCCATGCACAGGTAGGGTCCCTAGGCCTGGCCAGTGATCAGGGCTGATCTGTGAGGCAACAGGCAGGGACCCTCTCCCCCACACCCCTCTCCCAGCACCTGGCCTGGAGCCTGCGGGCTGCGGGCAGCTCCTGTATTGAGCATCTGCCCCTGGTGGTCAGTGCACGTCGGAGCAACTGGTCATTCCCCCAGTTGTTCTACAGTTTGGTCAATTTGCATATTAGGCTTTTATTATGTAGGATTTACTCCAAGAAATATATATATATATTTAAAAAATAAGGTAATTACAGCACTAAACCAGGCACCTTCGCCAAAATCACAGCCTCTTCTTAGATTCCCCTTTGCTCTAAGCCTCTTCCAAATCCTCCGTCCTGGGCTGACGACATGGCGAACACCCGGGGGGTCAGTGCCAAGCACGCTCAGTGAGGGTCACTCTGTCCCTTTCTCTTAGAGTGCAGGCCCACCTTCCTATCCTTGTTCTTCCCTCATTAGGAAGTTCACTTTATTTATTTATTTATTTTATATTTTATTGATTTTTCACAGAGAGGAAGGGAGAGGGATAGGAAATCAGAAACATCGATGAGAGAGAAACATCGATCAGCTCCCTCCTGCACACCCCCCACTGGGGATGTGCCTGCAACCAAGGTCCATGCCCTTGACCGGAATCGACCTGGGACTCTTCAGTCCGCAGGCCGACACTCTAGCCACTGAGCCAAACCGGTTTCAGCAGGAAGTTGACTTTAAACCTCTCTGCCAAAGGAGCGACTGTAGGGGAAGAGAGGGCAGTCTTCACGTGGATGGTGCCTCGCTTTCCTGCCCCAGCTTCCGGCAAGGGGCTCTAGAGTCACCAGCTGGCGGGGGGCCTCAGCTCAGTTCCTCAGATGATCCGGGCCCTGCTTGGCCCAGGGCGGCTCCCGCAACAGCCGGGACCCAGGCTCCGCGCCCCCCACCGCCACTGGCTCGGTGACTGCAGGGCCCAGGGGAGGCCACGGGGGCCACGCAGCACAGCACCCCGCCCATCCCAGAAAGACACTTGTGCAGGGAAACGGAGTCACAGGTGGAAGCTCCAGTTAGAGAGGGCGGTCTGGGGTGATTTGGACGGATCAGGATGGTTTGGCAGAAGCTGTGAGGCGGCCGGAGCGCCTGCACTGGACTGAGATGACGCACAGTCAGACCACATCTTCGGCTCAGGCCGGCCTCTGGCGCAAAGCCTCACAGTGCTTTTACAATGAACCACTTTGCACATGTACGAAATACTCCTTTTTTCCTACATTTTTGTCACTGCACATTCTTGTTTTTTTTTTAATTTTTTAAAATCTTTTGAAAAATATATTTTATTGACCCTCTCCGCATTTAACCTTGTATCGTCCTCACAGGTTATTCTATGCATCTATTCCCAAGAGTGAAAAGAGGCTGTGGGCTCTGCTTTTCTGTTTTTTCTTTTTTTTAAGATATTTTATTGGTTTGTTACAGAGAGGAAGGGAGAGGTAGAGAGAGTTAGAAACATCAATGAGAAGGAAACATCGATCAGCTGCCTCTTGCACACACCCCCTACTGGGGATGTGCCTGCAGTCAAGGTACATGCCCTTGACTGGAATCAAACTCGGGACCCTTGAATCCGCAGGCCGATGCTCTATCCACTGAGCCACACCGGTCAGGGCTGAAATACTCTTTTTTCCTACATTTCTGTCACTGCACCCTCTTTGGTCACCTCTTCCTGTGATGCTGATTGTGTGTGTGTGTCAGTGTACTGGGACCAACAACTTTAATAAGTCAGAACATTGTGATTTCTCCATTTTTGTTGCGATCCAATCACATTAGCTTCAGGGCTGCAACGTGGTGATCAATACTCGTATGACGGGGGCGTGTGCAGGGACATGGGCTTGCCTGCTCCCAGGACACGGTTTCCCCTCGGCGTGGGAAGAGACTGCCCGGTGCTCACCGGCTCCTCTCCCGGGCTCCCTCATGACTCAGCAGTTCAGCTCCTGAGTCAGCACTGGCAGCATCCACTCACACAGCGTTTCCCAGAAACATCACTCGGTGCTTCGTCTAAGGACAGACGAGCCAAGCTGGGGGGTGAATTTCCTGAGCAGGTGAGACAGGGCTCCTCACGCCGGCTCCCGGTGTAAATCTCACTTTTTCTGGGGCCGAGCCTTGGCAAGCGTTGCCAACATGGGTGTGTGCAGTGAGTGTTGCCAGATGGAATACATACTTACGTACAGCCTACCTCTGTGTGTTTCAGCGACGGGACTGGGGTCTCGCCACTGATCTGTGTGTGTGTGAACGAAAAGGGATTCAAAGCCCTGACCGGTGTTGCTCAGTGGATGGAGCGTCGGCCTGTGGACTCAAGGGTCCCAGGTTCAATTCCGGTCAAGGGCCTGTACCCTGGCTGCGGGCACATCCCCAGTGGGGTGTGCAGAAGGCAGCTGACTGATGTTTCTCTCTCATCGATGTTTCTAGCTCTTTATCCTTCTCCCTTCCTCTCTGTAAAAAACCAATAAAATATATTTTTTTTTAAAAAAGAAAGAAAAGGGATTCAGAGCCCACAGCCTCTTTACACTCTTGGGAATAGATGCATAGAATAACCTGTGAGGACGATAGAAGATTAAACGCGGAGAGGGTCCAAAAACTTAGGAAAAGCTGTCTCTTCATCTCCCCTCCATTTAGGGATAGAACGTGTTTATCTATTTTGGTATAGAAGAGGCTTTCTGAGCTTTTTTTTTTTTTTTTTTTTTTTTTAATTCTTACCCAAGGATTTTTTTTCCATTGAATTTTAGAGAGAGAGTGGAAGGAAGGGAGAGAGATAATGAGAGAGAGACAGAGACAGAGAGAAACAGAGACAGACAGACAGACAGAGAGAACTTGCAACTGAGGTAAGTGCCTTGACTGGGAATGTAACTCGCATCCCGTTGGTGGTCTGGGCCAAGGCTCCAACAACTGGGCCAGACTGGACAGGTTTTTTTTTTTTTGCTAAGAAATTACAACATGTTGCCTCATATTGACCCAGCCCCACCTAAGAGAGTGGCCATTCTTTCCACTCTTTCTAGAGCTGACAAGGTGAGTTTCACTCTGAGCACCATTGGGGGGGGGGGTTCTCTCTTTTCCACGTCCAGCGTGGAAGGAAGAGCGGGTCCAGTTTCTGAGTAGAGGAGCTGGAGATTGAGAAATAAAAGAAAGAACAGAGGACACAGAAGTAGAAATAAAAGCTGGGGCTGGGTGGAATCTCTGCTCTCTGATGGAGAGACAGGAATCCCAACCCAAATGCAGCGTGTTTATTTATGCTAAAATTAAAAAGAGTTTCGCATGAAAAAACTTAAAATCAAAGGAGCTTAAGTGGGCCCAGGCCCTACTCATTCCTTCACTCCCCGGGGCTCGGCTGAATCTACATTTCAAGGCCCTCCCCCCAACACCTGAAGCAAGTTAAGAGTGAGCACTGATCACGCATCCAGCCTTCTTGGTGGATGTGTTTCCAAGACGCGGCTCTGCCTGGTGCCTCGGGTTCAGCTGACCCTGATTTACAGAATGCTCAGGTGCCTTCCTGGGGGCCCTCCACACACCATCAAATCTTTGGAAATGTCCTGATATAGAATGGCACTCCTCATTTCTTTTTTCAGGTCAGTTTGCTGGGAAGATGTCAACCTCAATGTGCAAGGTTGTGTCTGAGACTTATTTCTGTGTGCCCTGTATCTGAGTCTATGCTGTCTTCAGGAAGACTATGAATTATTCTCTGTGTGTAAGTGGCCCGGTGCACGAAATTCGTACAGATTAAAAGGGTAGTAATTAGAGGAAATAATTTAATATTGCTATTTGGTCTTTCTCTATAATAGAAGTATCAGAGACTAAAGAAAATTAGTAAAATGTATATGAAAACCTTCCTCCTGTCGGAGTCTGGGGCACACCACGGGGCCCAGAGTCAAGTCCCCACTCACTCAGATGTGCCTCAGACGTGAGACCCAGACCCAGCTGCCCCCCCCCCCCCCCCCGCATTGGGGTAGATCCAGACCCCGCCAGTCCCACTCTTGTCAAGCCACCCAGGGCAGGGTGTGTCCTCAGGCCCCTTGGCCCAGCACCAGGATGGGGATTGTGGCCTGAGGTCCCCCATAAAATCCCACCAGGTGGGAGACACGACCTGAGATCCCCTGTCAAGCCCCACTGGGTAGGGGACATGGCCTGAGGTCCCCCGTCAAGCCCCACCAGGCAGAGGAGCACAGCCTCAAGTCCCCCAGCCCAGCACCCAAGGTCCCAAGGTTATTTATTTATTTTTATTGCTAGCAGAGAGGGAGGAAAAGGGAGAAAGAGAAATAGAAACATCAATGATGATAGAGAATCACTGATTGGCCACCTCCTGCACGCCCCCCACTGGGGATGAGGCCGAAACTCAGACATGTGCCCTCGACCGGGATCGAACTCAGGACCCTTCAGTCCACAGGCTGACACTCTATCCACTGAGCCGCACCCAGGGCCCATCCATGTGGTATTTTTTACTTATTACAACAGGAGCGCCCCCCCCCCCCCCCGTGACCTCGACCCTCCTCACCCTCCTAATCGCCGTATGGCGCTCCGACCGTGGACTCGGCGGAATCCCTTCCTCCGTTCCCCGAGCTTTTGGACATCCGGGGGCTTGCGATGGGTTCCAGGAGGGACGGCCACGTGCCCCCACGCCTCTCCGCACTTCTGTTTCCGTGGGGTGCATTTCCACATCCGGCCTTTCTCCTGGGGCCCCCCCTCCGGGAGTTTCGGGGGGACGGCTGGAGGCTATAGCCCTGTGCTGACGCTGTGGCCCGCTGCCCCGCCCCGAGCCACCACACCTGCCTACGCCGCCTGCGTGCCCTGAGCCACCCCCCCCTAACCTGGGAAGTCCCTTCCACACCTCTGAGGCCACCTCCGGGAGGCCACCCTGCGGGCAGTGCCAGCTCTCACCGGGCAGTGCCAGCTCACCTCCGCTATGGGCAGTCCCCACCTCCAGCCCAGAGCGTTCCCTCCCAGTCCTTCCTGCCCCCGGACACTCCATCTCCTTCCGTGGAAACCCTCACACCAACCCTACGTGGTCCCAGGTCACACAATCGCTGTGTTCATCAGTGCTGGGGACCCCCGGAGCCCAGCCAAAACCTCTTTACTTTTTTTTTTTTAATATATTTTATTGATTTTTCACGGAGAGGAAGGGAGAGGGAGAGAGAGTCAGAAACATCGATGAGAGAGAAACACCGATCAGCGGCCTCCTGCACGCCCTCCACCGGAGATGTGCCCGCAGTCGGCACGTCTGAATTTCGATGCCCTCGACCGGAATCGAACCTGGGACCCTTCAGTCTGCAGGCCGACGCTCCATCCACTGAGCCAAGCCGGTTTTGGCCAGTCAAAGCCTCTTTAGAGATCGGGTGCTCTCAAAGGAAAGAGGTGGTTCGTTCGGACAGCTGGCCAGGCCCTGCGCCCCGGCCTGAGAACAGCATTCCCCCATTGGGGTGACTTCAGTTTCCCCCAGAACACCGCATGGCTGCCGCCTTCTGTGACCATCGGGGTGACTTTCCAAAACAAAGACGCCTGCAGAATAAGGCCGCCAGCTCCCCCCCCCCCCCCCCCCCCCCGCCAGGTGGTATGAATGCATCTAATGACACAGACGTTTTGTTCCAGGGCGTGCAACTCCCTGCTGGGTCCCCTGGCCACCCAAACCTTTTCTCTGGTTCCCACTGAGCGCCTTCTTTTCATTTTTGTTTTTTGTGTGTGTTTTTTAAATATATTCTATTGATTTTTTACGGAGAGGAAGAGAAAGAGATAGAAACATCGATGGGAGAGAAACATGGATCAGCTGCCTCCTGCACGCCCCCCACTGGGGATGTGCCCGCAGCCACGGTACATGCCCCTGACCGGAACCGAACCCGGGACCCTTCAGTCCGCAGGCCGACACTCTTTCCACTGAGCCACACCGGTCTCAGCGTGAGCGCCTTTTTGAAAGCTTTGAATCAGCTGCCAACGTCTCCAATACAAATCTGGGCTCCGCTTCCTTTGCGAAAGCCCAGAACTCGGGCACCGAAAGGCGTGTCTTCCCCCGTGGGAGTCCCGGGCTGGGGCTCCCCCTGCGGCCGGCACCCACTCCCGGCTCCTGGGGCCCAGCCCGCCCCGTCTGCACGTCAGTGGTGTCTCATCTGTCCCTGTCCCCTCACACCCGCCACGTGTGTGCCCTGCTTGCCCGGCCTCTGTGGACCTCCCCTCCGCAGCCTGGTTTGAAGGGTCCGATACGGGCGGCCAAACCGTCACCCTTGGCAGCTTCCTGCCCTGATGTCATTCGGTTTGGTTTCATGGGCAGTTACTGAGCGCTTGTGTGCAAAGTCTGGCAACGGCTGGGCCCATGGGGAATCAAGCTGAGGACAGGGTTATCGGGGAGTAGACAGCTGGCCGCTGAAGCCTGGGCGTGGGAGGGTTTGCCAAGGGAGGGCAAACAGTGCGAGCGAGGCTGCGACAGAGGCAGGTAAGATAAGGACAGCGGGCTGAAACCGGTGTGGCCCAGTGGGTAGAGCATCAGCCTGCGGACCGAAAGGTCCCGGGTTCAGTTCCAGCCAAGGGCATGTACCTTGGCTGCGGGCACATCCCCAGTAGGGGGCGTGCAGGAGGCGGCTGATCGATATTTTTCCCTCTCAGCGATGTTTCTGACTCTCTATCCTTCTCCCTTCCTCTCTGTAAAAAATCAATAAAGTATATATTTTTAAAAATACATTAAGCAACACAAAGACGATGTTTCCACTCAGAGGATGGGGTTTGGATTTAGACAGGGGTTCCCCACCTTCCCCACGCTGCAGCCCCTCACACAGCTCCTCGTGTCATGGTGCCCCCCACCATGACAGTACTGTCCTTGCTACTCCATAGCTGTCTTTTTACTGCTGTCAGCGAATCGTGATGTGCAGACCTGGAATGCAGGATGTCCCAGGCGACAACCCCTGTGAAAGGGTCCCCCGACCCCCAAAGGGGCCGCGACCCCCAGGCTGAGCAGCGCTGGTTTAGAGGGGCCCGCGGTTCCATCCGGCAAGTCCCATGACCTTCCTGCATCTCAGACTTTTTATTTGTACAAAGGAGCTACCAAAGCCACCTCCGAGGGTCCCTGAGCACACAACCCGGCCACCACGGGCCGATGGGGTCGGGAGGGGCGGTGCGTAACGAGGCTGGACTTCCTCAGCGTCAGGGAGAGAGGAAGGAGTTCCTGGGGCGAAAGTGCTTCCCTTCCCATCGAGCCGTGGGGTGAGGCGATGGTGGGGGGTGAGGTGCCCCCGTTGGCTCACATATCCGGCCTTGTCCCGACTCGGGTGTAGGGCCGCCGTGAAATACAGCCCCCCGGGAACCGCGCTCAGAGGGCTGACCCGGAAGGTGGGTGTGCCCAGCGTCACCCCCGGCACACAGCAGTCAGTCCAAAGGTGTTGGCAAACGCGTTTATGGAGGAAGAGAATCCGCTGAGGACGTGAAGAGGCTGAGTATCGACAGCCACCTGCTGACGGGGGGGGGGGGTTAGTCAACACTTCGTATTGCAAGAGACAGGACCCATTCCAACCAGCCTAAGCCAAAACACGAAAATAAAATTTAAGAATTTACAAATGGAGGCCAGGGGCGGGGGGGGGGGGGGCTGTTACAAATTGTCTTGGGAAAGGACCAGTGCAGAGCCTGCTTCAGGCATGGCTGGATCCAGGGACAAGGAGCTGTAAGGAGTGATCTCTCTCCCGCTGTCCGGCACTGGCTTCCCACCCAGACAGGAGCGCTGCAGGGGGAGGCCCTGGAAGCTCCCCGCAGCCTTGCACCCTCTCTGCGCCCAGCAACTCACCCCGAAAACAGAAAGCCTCCTCTTCTCTGACCCTCCTCATCCAATGGGCACGCTCCGGGCGTGGGAGTAGGGGAGGGATCATTCCCCAGAGGAAAACCGGGGGGCTCCCCCCAGCAGGAGGGACACTGGTTTCCAGGCAGGGACGGACCACTGCCGCCCCCCGCCCCCCGACTCTGTGTGTGGGGAGGAGACGGGCACTCTGGGCGACTAGGTACGTGGGAGGGAGAAGCACGCCACCTGGACACGGGATCGAGGGTAAGCAGGGCCGTGCTGGGTCAGGGGACCGGGGCACAGAGGAGGCTAAAGGGGCTGGGGTCTGAGCCAGGTGCCCAGCCAAGGGGGCGTGTGGAGCACCGACTGCAAAATGGCCCTGATTCTTGCCCACCGGGATCCCCTCGGTGTGCTCTGCACCAGCTCGCAGCCTTCCCACCGCCGTGGCCCTTTAACGCGGCTCCTCGTGTGGCGGGGACCCCCAGCCATACAATTATTTTCATTGTACTTCGTAACCGTGATTTTCTACTGTTATCTTAACAGGCTGAGAGCTGCTTCTGTGGAGCCCGAGACCATCGGAGACACAGATATCTACATCACGATTCACAGCAGTAGCAAAATTACAGTGCTGAAGTAGCAGCAAAAATAATTTTATAGCCGAAACCGGTTTGGCTCGGTGGCTAGAGCGTCGGCCTGCGGACTGAAAGGTCCCAGGTTCGATTCCGTTCAGGGGCATGGACCTTGGCTGCGTGCGCAACCCCAGTGGAGGGTGTGCAGGAGGCAGCTGATCGATGTTTCTGACTTTCTCCCTTTCTCTCTGTAAAAAAATCAATAAAATATATATATATATATAAAAGAAAATAATTTTATGGTGGGGTCAGCACAGGAGGAACCGTATTGAAGGGCCTCGGCGTTGGCGGGGGGAACCTCTGCGTTAGAGCACCCTCTGCACGCAGACCAGACCCGGCTGGCGTCACGGCTTCGACGAGACCGGAATGCCAGGCCGGAGCTTGGCCACCGGCCTTCTGGGCCTTTGCTTTTCGCTTGGACCCCTGTCCACCCTGTGACCTCCCTGGCCATCGGCCTGGAGGACCAGAGGCCACAGGAAAGCCTCCCAGCTGTGCCAGGAGGGCCCCAGGCTGGGAGCGAGCCCTGTGGGCTGTCCAGCAGAGTGACTGCACGTGCGCACGCACACACACACACATACACACACACACACACACACACACACACAGAGACACATAGACACACATATATAAACACAGAGACACACATACACACATTGACACACATAAACACACAGAGACACATAGACACACACACACATAAACACAGAGACACATACAAATGCACAGAGACACACACATAAACACATAGAGACACAGACACACACGTACACACATATAAACACACAGAGAGACACACACGCACATACAGACACACACACACATACACACACCTAAGAGCCACAGGCCCAGCTCAGAGGGCTGCCCAGCGGACCACAGGTGACTGCACACACACACACACACACACACACACACAAACACACACACAAACACACACACACATAAACAAACACACAAACACACAGACACACACATATAACCACACACATATATAAACACACAATAAACACACATGCACACACAGACACAAGCGTCATGGGCCCAGCTCAGAGGGCTGCCCAGCAGACCACAGGTGACTGCACACACACACACACACAAACACACACACATACACATATAAACACACATATAAACACACATATAAAAACACATATAAAAACACACACACATACACACATACATACACAAACACACACATATACACACACACACGGGCACCAGGGACCCGCTCAGAGCAGTCAGCGGCTGCTGCTTTAAGCAACTGAGGCTTTTGTTTTGTTTCGTTCCGTTTTGTTTTGTTTGGGTCGATCCTCACCTGAGGATCCTTTCCGTTGATCTTTAGAGAGGGGAGGGGAGGGGAGAGCCAAAGACAGACACATGGATGGGAGACACATGGGTTGGTTGCCCCCTCCCAGCCCCCGCACATGCCCAGACCAGGGCTGGGATGGGACCCAGGACCCTCCGTCCACAGGCTGACCCTCTCCCGCTGGGCCACCGGCCGGGCGGCGTGTTCCGTGGCCTCGCGTGGCCCACAGCGACGGGCGGAGGGCGGGCGGCGCTGTGCTCCCGGCACGGAGCCGCACCTGCCCCGTCTCTAACTCGCGGGGAAATGTCACAGGAGCCCTGACTGCGGGGAGTCACCCCGGGCCCGGCCTGGGGGCGTCTCTGATCTCTGAGGTCTCCTGCGGTCCGCCCGACCAGCTGCGGGAAGGCCTGGAACTGTGCCTTCGGATGGAGAGATTCCTCTGCGCAGCTGGAGAGGGGAGCCGAACAACCGCCCGGCCCGCCTCACAGGGGGCTGCGGAGCCAGCGGGGTGGGAGGTTCAGAAGTCACAAGGTCCCAAGGCTGGGTCCTGCGGCCTGGGGGGCGGGAAAGATGCCCAGGGACGGGCCTAGAGCCCCGATGCGAGGTCCCAGGTTCGAGAAGGTTGAGGAGAGAGGCCGGGGATCGCCAGCTGGAGCCGGGAAAGGAGCCAGCACCCCCCTGTCGGTGCACCCCGCTTCCGGGGAGCTCAGACAGCGGGACAATGCGGGGCCCCAGAAAGCCCGAGACTGTGTCCCTCCCCCCAGGTCCCCCCAGCCTGCTTTCCGCCCGGGACCTGTCCCAGCACCGTCCCAGCACCCCTCCCGTCGGCCGCCAAGTCCCGTCCAGGCACCCCCCGGACGGCTGTCTCTGCGGCCCGGCCCGAGACGCCCGGCACAGAGGGTCTTCCGCACCCAGGGCCTCGCTGCTTCTCCCCTGCCCCCCCCCCACAACTGGGCACCAGCCCAGGGCAGCTTCCTCCAGCTCCCGAGCCCCCCGAGGCGGAGAATGGGGCTCTCCGCTGCCTGCCTCTCCCAAGCACCCCGAGGCCCAGCTGGGAGAGGGGCCTGCAGGCTCCAGGGTTCGGGTCCAGGAGGTCTGTGCCCTTGATGATGCCCCCCAGGGCCCGGTGGGGGCCAAGCCTTGAGGAGCAGATGGCAGAGGCCGCCCAGGGCCCCGGCCACTTGCTATTTCCCCGCCGGCCGCAGCCCCGCCCCCGAGTCCCCTGTGTCCTGAGGGTTCGGGCAGGAGCCCTTGCTGGCGTGCGGGGGGGGGGGGGGGGGGGGGCAGGTGCAATGAGGTGCAGGTGGCCAGCCAGGCCAGGGAGCGATGGCGGCCCTTCTGGGGTTCACCTTCCCTGCGAGCACACGGTGGCCCCTGTACCCCAGCGCTCAGGGCTGGGGCTCGGCCGGGAGATGGGGTCCAGCAGAACCCCGACTTTCGCCGTGGCTGACGCTCAGCGCTGAGGTAGCTGGAGACAGGGGGCTCCGTGGGCACAGCAGCCCGAGGTCCCGGGCAGGAAGGGCTCAGGGGTGGGCGAGGCGCAGCTTCTGGGGCTCCTCTCCACACCCGGCTGAAGGGGGGCCGGTCGCCGCTGTCACCAGGCCAGGGGCGAGGCCATGCCGGAGCTGCGGCCGCCCTCCCCGGCCTGCAGGTCGCCGAGGGCCCGCTGGGGGGAGGGGGAGCAGGTGGGAGGGTTTGTCAGTGGTTCCGGAGCCCCCCAGCCCTTCACCCAACACCCGCCTGGCCGACTTCAGCCCCCGAGCAAGCAGAGACCTACACCCTCCCTGGGGGCTGGGGGCGCTCCCCGGGGCGCTCTCCCAACACCCGCTCCACAGAGAGCCCCCTGCGGACGCCGGACGCCTCCCCGGGGGCCGCAGCCTCCCGCTCACCTCGAACTTGCTCATGAACTCGGCGAAGATGCCAAAGAAGGCCTCCGAGGTGGTGGCTCTGGAGTCCTCCCCGAAGAAGGCGAGCGCCCGGCCCAGCTCCTCCTCCGCCTCCCGCTGCAGCCCGTCCAGCGCCCGCAGCGCCGGCTGCGCCGTCTCCAGGAAGGCCTGGCCGCTCAGGAAACTGCCACCGCGGTGCCCAGCCCGCCCGTGTCCCCGACCCGGTGCCCCGACCTGGTTCCCGGACCCGGTTCCCGGACCTAGTGCCCGCCCGGTGCCCCGACCTGGTTCCCGGACCCGGTTCCCGGACCTAGTGCCCGCCCGGTGCCCCCGACCCGGTGCCCCGACCCGGTGCCCCCGACCCGGTGCCCCTGACCCGGTGCCCCCAACCCGGTGCCCCGACCCGGTGCCCCCGACCCGGTGCCCCCGACCCGGTGCCCCTGACCCGGTGCCCCCAACCCGGTGCCCCGACCCGGTGCCCCCGACCCGGTGCCCCAACCCGGTGCCCCGACCCGGTGCCCCCGACCCGGTGCCCCCGACCCGGTGCCCCGACCCGGTGCCCCGACCCGGTGCCCCCGACCCGGTGCCCCCAACCCGGTGCCCCGACCCGGTGCCCCCGACCCGGTGCCCCCGACCCGGAGCCCCCGACCCGGTGCCCCCGACCCGGTGCCCCTGACCCGGTTCCCGGACCCGGTTCCCGGACCCAGTGCCCGCCCGGTGCCCCCGACCCGGTGCCCCGACCCGGTTCCCGGACCCGGTTCCCGGACCCAGTGCCCGCCCGGTGCCCCCGACCCGGAGCCCCGACCCGGTGCCCCCGACCCGGTGCCCCCGACCCGGTGCCCCGACCCGGTGCCCCGACCCGGTGCCCCCGACCCGGTGCCCCCGACCCGGTGCCCCGACCCAGCGCCCAGACCCAGTGCCCGGACCCGGTTCCCGGACCCAGTGCCCGCCCGTGTCCCGACCCGGCGCCCCTGACCCGGTGCCCCGACCCAGCGCCCCGACCCACCTAGTGCTCAGCTGGGAGCCGCGCCCTGTCCTGGCGCTGCAGCCCCTGCCCCTGAACCAGTCCTGAACCCCACCACGCTCTGTCCTGCCGGGGCCTTTCCTCCCCACCCCCTCAGATGCCCCCAGCCTCTTCCCGGCCTTTCACGGGAGTGGCCCCCGCCCCTCTCCAGCCTGACCCTCTCTCCTTTTTCTTTTTCTTTTTCTAAATATATTTCATTAATTTTTCACAGAGAGGAAGGGAGAGGGAGAGAGCTAGAAACATCGATGAGAGAGAAACATGGATCAGCTGCCTCCTGCACACCTCCTACTGGGATGTGCCCGCAGCCACGGTCCATGGTCGGAATGGAACCCGGGACCCTTCAGTCCGCAGGCCGACGCTCTGTCCACTGAGCCACCCCGGTCAGGGCTCTCTCTCATTTGTCACTCTCTGTGCCCAGTGGGAATGTCCCTCTCTCCCGACTGCCTGGGGCTGGCCAGGGCCTGACAAGTCTCTCTCTGGATCTGGTGACCGAGGTCGGGGCTCTGCTGGGGACCAGGCCCGGGACAAGGCGGCGGCTTCAGGTCCGTCAAAGGGGCACCTTCCAGGGGCCCACAGCCCTGGCCCAGGGGCCTGGGTCTGAACAGCCAGGATGGACCCTCTGCCAGCAGCCGGACACACAGCGTCTGCCCAGCCCCTCTGTGGGGAGACGGCGGCCACCGGAGCGAAGACTAGCTCCCCCCACCCGACCCCCCTGGGCCCCGTGCCCCCCGGCCCACCGCTCGGAGGATACCGTCATGACGGCGGCAAACTTGTCCTCGCTGGCGGGGGCCGCGCTCTGGCAGGCAGCCTGGATCTCGCGGACGGTGCCGTGCAGGTCGTCCAGGTCGCCGGTCAGAGCCCGCTGGTTCACTGCGGGGCAGCGCGGGGCCTTGTGGGGCCATGCCCCCCCGCCCTCTCCCCCCGCCCGCCCAGTGCCAGCCTCCTCTGCCCCCCCCCGCCCAGTGCCAGCCCCCCCCCCCCCCCCCCCGCCTACCTTTGGCCGCCAGGGGCACCGTGGGCAGGTCCTGCGCGAAGCCCAGGAGCTCGGGGAAGTGCTGGCTCAGCGATTTGGCGAGGATGTGCAGGAAGGTGAGCTTGCCGTCCACCGTCTTGGTGGAGTTCAGCTGCAAGCGACCCCCACACACATCCTCCTGAGCCCCCGACGGACTGCGGGCCACACGTGTGCCCAGCCTGCTGCTCTCAGACCCGCTGGGTCCCTGCCTCAGCGAGCCCACCCCCATAACTGTCCGCTGTGCTCCTCCTCCGGGGTCTTCCCCCCTGGGACGCCACAGGCCCCCCCCGGGAGTCTGGAGGGCCCTGCCCAGAACTAGGCCCTCAGCCCCAGGGAGAGACAGGCCCCCAGGGAACTAGGCCTGCAGCCCCGGGAGAGGCAGGCCGGGGAGAGGCAGGCCGGGGAGAGGCAGGCCCGGGAGAGGCAGCCCCGGGAGAGGCAGGCCGGGGAGAGGCAGCCCCGGGAGAGGCAGGCCCGGGAGAGGCAGGCCGGGGAGAGGCAGGCCGGGGAGAGGCAGGCCGGGGCTTCTCAGTTCTGGAGCGTTTGCCTTGTCAGCAGACAGAGCCCACGCTTCCCTGACTCCACGGGTGGGGAGCACCACTCCCAGGTCTCCCTCTGGTGGTTTTCTGGAAGCGTCTATGGCCCCCTGAGCCTCACACACCTAAACCATTGACAGCTGCAAGTGGGTTTTCTCCCTCTTGTTAAAGAACAGGAGGCTCCCGGGAAGAAGTCCCAGGAGCCCTGTGGGTTCGGCTGGGGACGCAGCCGTCCTGCTTCCGATCCTAGATCTTGGGGTGGGTGGCTGGACCGACAGTGTGAGTGCTGTTGGGGGTACAGGACCTACCAGGCGGGCACTCCCCTTCCACTTGGAGTCTTCCCTCCCTGGCCCCCCCTCCAACTCCATTGTTCCGGAGGCTGGGCGTGGAGGGGCCCCCCAATCTTCCCCACAGTCACACCCTGGCCCTGGGCAGCCAGCTCCTCCTCCTGGGGAAGCGTGCCCCCCGCCCCCTGTGATGTTCCCTCCTCTGCTCTGCCGCTCCCGCCCCCCAACCTCCAGCGGGCGGGTCTCACCTCCGTGAGGAAGTTGATCTTGAAGCCGGTGGTCTTGTTGGTCCTGGGCTGCCCGTCGTTGAGATAGTTGCCCATGGCCAGCACGAACTGTGGCAAGGAAGGTGATAGGTACCCCCCCAACTGGTGGGCAGACTTATGATATAACCAGCACCTGCCAAATACCTTCAGCCCCCGACTCCTGGGTCCAGGGGTACCCAATCATGTGCCTTACATGAAGCTGCCAATCAGTACGTGCTGGGTACCCTAAGCCCCATCCACTTCCCTTTATTTTTTTTATTTTTTAAATATATGTCATTGATTTTTCACAGAGAGGAACAGAAAGTCAGAAACATCGATGGGAGAGAAACATCGATCAGCTGCCTCTTGCACGCCCCGTACTGGGGATGTGCCCTCAGGCAAGGGACATGCCCTTGACCAGAATCGAACCCGGAACCCTTCAGTCCGCAGACCGACGCTCTATCCACTGAGCCACACCGGTTCGGCCCATCCACTCCCCTTTAAAAGGCACCTTCACCCTGCACGTGCGCTCGCTCTCTCTCTCTCTCTCTCTCTCTCTCTCTCTCTCTCTTGCCCTTGGCCAGTGAGCCAGCAGGGTCATCTCTTCTCCTCAGTGAAGCCTGAATCCTGGTACCCTGGTCTCTCTGGCACGTTTCATCTTTCAGGCGGGCAGGTACCCCCCGCCCCCCCCCCCCCCCGGCCTGGCGTGGGAGCCCCAGGGGCAGAGGGCGAGTGGGGCCCCGGGCGGGGCAGGGGGTGCGGCTGACCTCCAGGATCTTGGCCAGCTTCCTGCTGTTCCTGAGCTCCAGGGAGGCCTGGCGCAGGCACTGCAGGCTGGCGCGGACCTCCTCCGTCCTCTCCTGCAGCGTGACCTGGAAGTGCAGGCTGCGCAGGCGGGTTTTGTACTCCGGCACCGACAGCATCTGCCGGGGAGGCCGGCCGGGTCATCCCTCCGCCGGCACCGCCGGGAGACCCACCGCCCGTCACAGCCTGGGGTCCCGGCTGCTGCCGGCCAGGCGTCCCGTAGGAAACTCAGCAGGGCCCCTGAGGGCACAGGCACCCCCTGCAGCTGGCTCCCAAGCGGGACGGGGCTCGGGGAGGTGTGACTTGCTGGTTGTGCGGCGACCCAGGAAGCGGGAGGTCACGATGGGATCCCGGGCCGGGGCACAGGCCCGGGGGGCGGGCTCCCTCCCCCCTTCGTGCAGGAGGCAGCCGATCCAGGACTCTCTCCCATCACTGAGGTTTCTCTCTTTCTCTCTCCCTTCCTCTCAATAAAGATATTTTTAAAATATATTTTATTGTTTTGTTTTTTTAACAGAGAGGGATAGTCAGAAACATGGATGAGAGAGAAACATCGATCGGCTGCCTCTTGCACACCCCGCAATGGGCATGTGCCCAAAACCCAGGTACATGCCCTTGACCGGACCTGAACCCAAGACCTCTCAGTCCGCAGGCCGACGCTCTACCCACTGAGCCACACTGGTTTCAGCAAGATATATAGAACAGAAAGGTGTAAATTGGTGCTCAGAGGTGTGAGCGTGGGGGCGAGTGTGGAGCAGGACCAATGGCCCGGATGGGGCGATGGCCGGCTGGGTAGCGGCCTGCCCCCCCGCCCCCTGATGGGGCGATGGCCGGCTGGGCAGCAGCCCGGGGTCCCCGCTGGGCCCCCCGATGGGGCGATGGCCGGCTGGGCAGCAGTCCAGGGCCCCCGCTGGGCCCCCCGGTGGGGCGATGGCCGGCTGGGCAGTGGCCCCTGCTGGGCCCCCCGATGGGGCGATGGCCAGCTGGGCAGTGGCCCGGGCCCCCCGCTGGGCCCCCGGTGGGGCGATGGCCGGCTGGGCAGCAGCCCGGGCCCCCCGCTGGGCCCCCCGGTGGGGTGATGGGCAGCAGCCCGGGGCCCCCGCTGGCCCCCCGGTGGGGTGATGGGCAGCAGCCCGGGGCCCCCGCTGGGCCCCCCGGTGGGGCGATGGCCGGCTGGGCAGCGGCCCGGGGCCCCCGCTGGCCCCCCGATGGGGCGATGGCCGGCTGGGCAGCAGCCCGGGCCCCCCGCTGGCCCCCCGGTGGGGCGATGGCCGGCTGGCCAGCGGCCAGCGCACCTGCAGGACGAACTGGTCGGGCTCGCTCAGGCGGCCGGGCGCCTCGCGGAAGGCCTGGTAGCGCAGCTCCTCGTCGGCGTCGGGCGCGAAGAGCAGCAGCTGCGCCAGGTGCGCGGGCTCCAGGCGGCCCGGCTCCATGCTCATGAGCACCTGGCGCAGCTCGGCCGGGCTCAGCTTCAGGTGCGCCAGCAGGATGGCTGCGGGGGGCTCAGGTGAGCGGGGCTGGGGGGGGTGCCCTGGGGGGGGCCTGGGGGGGAGGGGGCACCGGGGCGGCAGGAGCCGGGAGGGGTGGAGAGCCCCCCTCGGTGCCGGACGGAAGGGCACGGCGGGCTCTCCCGGAGAAAGGTCTAGAACTGAGCGGCACCTGGCCGCGGGGCCAAGGAAGCGGGACCAGAACCCCGGGGAACAGAGGGCGGGCCTCTGGGGTGGACCCAGGGCCGCACCCACCCAGGAGGATGTGGCACCCGGGAGGGGCCTCTGCCCGCTGGATGGCAGGTGAATACTGGGGGGGTGGGGGGCACAGCCTAATTTCTGTTCTCCATGGGGGGTCGCTTCCTGCCCCCCACAGCCCCAGGCCTCCCTGCCCCCATTCAGCCCCGGGCCTCCCCTCCCTCCTGTCCCCCCCCAGCCCCGGGCCTCCCCTCCCTCCTGTCCTCCCCCAGCCCCGGGCCTCCCCTCCCTCCTGTCCCCCCTCAGCCCCAGACCTCCCCTCCCTCCTGTCCCCCCCCAGCCCTGGGCCTCCCCTCCCTCCTGTCCCCCCCCAGCCCCGGGCCTCCCCTCCCTCCTGTCCCCCCCAGCCCCGGGCCTCCCCTCCCTCCTGTCCCCCCCCAGCCCCGGACCTCCCCTCCCTCCTGTCCCCCCCCAGTCCCGGGCCTCCCCTCCCTCCTGTCCCCCCCAGCCCCGGGCCTCCCCTCCCTCCTGTCCCCCCTCAGCCCCGGGCCTCCCGCCCCTCCTGTCCCCCCTCAGCCCCAGACCTCCCCTCCCTCCTGTCCCCCCCAGCCCCAGACCTCCCCTCCCTCCTGTCCCCCCTCAGCCCCAGACCTCCCCTCCCTCCTGTCCCCCCTCAGCCCCAGACCTCCCCTCCCTCCTGTCCCCCCCCAGCCCTGGGCCTCCCCTCCCTCCTGTCCCCCTCAGCCCCGGGCCTCCCCTCCCTCCTGTCCCCCCCCAGCCCCGGGCCTCCCCTCCCTCCTGTCCCCCTCAGCCCCGGGCCTCCCCTCCCTCCTGTCCCCCCCCAGCCCCGGGCCTCCCCTCCCTCCTGTCCCCCCCAGCCCCGGGCCTCCCCTCCCTCCTGTCCCCCCTCAGCCCCGGGCCTCCCCTCCCTCCTGTCCCCCCCCAGCCCCGGGCCTCCCCTCCCTCCTGTCCCCCCCCAGCCCGGGCCTCCCGCCCCTCACAGGTGTTGTAGGCCTTCTTGTGGGACAGGATCTCCACCACCTCCTTCTTCCTGAAGGGCTCGGGCCTGGGCACCGGCTCTGGAAGGGAAATGGAGGTCGAGTGAGGGCGGCCAGGCTGAGGCTGTGTGAGGCCCAGGAGGGTGTGGCCCCCACAACAGCTCAAACACCCCGTTTCCGTGGCCTCGACTGAATCAGCTCCGGGTGTCCACAGGCCTCGCACTCAGCACGCGTGGCGCGGCCCTCCCGTCCTCTGCCCCCAGCGGGGGGACTGGGCTGCCCGGGTGAGGGGCACCCCCCCCCCCCCGGACCTTGCAGATGCCTCCTGGGTGGAGACGGCCTTTCTCTTCCATCTGGGACCACTTTCCACAGTGTCCCTGGCTGCCTACAGTCCCCCCGCGCCCCCCCCCCCCAACTACAGGGAGGGATACAGAGAGGGCAGGGGAGGGGCAGGGAGGGCCATTGTGGGTGCCTCCTGTCAGCCTCGTCCGGCCATGCCCGGGTCACCAGCCCTCTGTGCTTCCTCACCAGGAAGTCACCAGTGTCCGGGGCTGGTTTTGAAGTGAGGGTGCGGGGTGTCTGGCACGTAGCGCCTGTGCAGTAAGTGCCAGCTGTCAGTCCCTGCGTTTGCGGCGAGGAAACGGAGCCCCGAGGCCTGGACTCAGGGACACAGGAAGTGAATGGACGTCCGTGTAGCCCTCGGGGGCTCTGAGCCCTGGGCTGTCACAGTGACCCTGGGGTGGTGTGGGGGGCGCCCCCAGGCAAGACACCGTGAGCATTCTTTAAATCTCTGTCCGGCTGAATCCGAGGCGCCTGGCAAAACCGCGTCTTGGAAAAACACATTCACCAACGAGGCTGGATATGTTATCAGCTTGGCCTTAACTCGGCCTCAGGTGTCGGGGAGAGGGCCTTGAAATGTAAATGCAGGCGTGTCCCCGGGAATGGGGGGATGAACAGGGCCTGGGCTCACGGAAACTCCTTTGATCCGAATGTTGGAGAGACCCCTTTGTATTGTGGAATATAAATAAATGCAGCTTTGTGGGCTGGGGTCTCTGTCTCTCCATCAGAGAGAACAGACCTCCCACCGGGCCCCAGCTTATTATTTCTGTGTTTCTGCATCTTCTATTCTTCATATCTCTTAATCCCCAGCTCCTCTACTCAGAAACTCTCCACGCTGGACGTGGAAAAGAGAGAAAAAAACACCTATGGGGTGGGGGTCCCCCGGGGCCCTCAGGCCACTCACTGGCCGGTTTCTGGGTGCCGAAGTGGAGCTCCAGGTCGAGGTATTTCACCATGTCGCTCAGCTTGTCATAGTCAGAGTCCTCCCCCAACTGCAAGGCAGGGCAGCTCAGTGAGGAGGAGCCTGGGGGCTGGGCTGCCGCCCCCAGTCCCAAGGAGAAGAGCCCCCCTCGGGCGCTGGGATAAACACCCGGGCAGCCTGCAGAAAAGCCACATCAGCGCTCAGGCGGCTGCTCTGCTGGCCGATCACACACACACCTAGACGCCCCCCCTCCCCAGGCCAGCACTGGGGGGGGCAGGACAGCAGGGGCTGCAAAGGGGCTGGAGCCACCAAGGGGTCTTGGAGGTGAGGTGGCTGAGGGGGGTCTGGCCCCGCTTTGAGGTGTCCTTTGCAGGGAGTGAGCTGCCCCATGTTGCTGACGCTGAAAACGGACCCAGGAAAATGGGGAAGGGGGGGCGCTAGACGCCGGACGGGGCCTTGTCCTCAATGCTGCTGCCCAGCCGCCTACCTGCCCCCAGATGGTGCCCTCCGAGTTCTCCACCTGCTCCCAGCGAAGGCGCTTGACGCTCATGTGGCTGGTCTCGCTGCGGCGGTGGCCCAGGCCCCGGGCCAGCACGGGGGGCGCGCAGGGCACGGGTGGGGGCGGGGGCGGCGGGGGCGGCGGAGGGACCGGGTGGCTGAGTTGGGTGAGGGGCTTGGCCGGCATCTGAGTGGGACCCCGGGAGCCGTCGGGGGTGCGGGAGCCGGGCTTGGGGTCGTGGAAGGGCAGGGGGGGCGGCGGCGGCGGGGGGCTGAGCGGGGGCGGGGGGATGTGGTCGGACATGGAGGAGTAGGTGAGGGAGCGGCCGTCCTCGCTGCTGCTGACGCACTCGCTGGCGCTGCTCCGCTCGTTGGTGACAAAGCTGCCCTGGTCGTCCCCATGGAAGCTCATCTGACGGGGACGAGACGGGAGGGAGGGCCGGGCTGGGCCAGGGGCAGCCGGGCAAGGGGGCTGGGGCGGGGGCGGCCCGGGCAGGGGCTGGGACAGGCCCAGGGGCAAGGACGGGCTAGGCCCGTGGTCGGCAAACTGCGGCTCTCGCGCTGCATGAGGCTCTTGGGCCCCTGGAGGGCGGCTCTTCCACAGAATACCGCGGCCTGGGCGCGATATGTCGAAGACGTGGCGTGGGAAGACGTTTACGTTTAAAAAACGTGGCTCCCCAAAGAAATGTCAGTCGTCGTCCTGTTGGCATTCGGCTCTGTGGACTCATGAGTTTGCCGACCTCGGGGCGAGGCTGGTGGGAAGCTGAGGCGGGGGAGGGACGGCCTGGCCGTCTGGGGGGTCAGCACAGGAGTGTGTGCAGCCCCGGGGGGGGCGGGTCCTAAGTGTCATGCTGAGTCAAAGGGTGGGACGGCCCTACCGGTTTGGCTCAGGGTCCCGGGTTCAATTCCTTGTCAGGGCACATGCTGGGGGTGTGGGCTCGATCCCCACTAGGGGGCGTGCAGGAGGCAGCGGGTCAATGATTCTCTCATCCTTGATGTTCTCTCTCTCCCTCTCCCTTCCTCTCGGAAATCTATTTAAATGTAGTGGTTTTTTTAAATTATACATTTTATTGATTTTTTACAGAGAGAGGGATAGAGAGTTAGAAACATCCATCAGCTGCCTCCTGCACACCCCCTACTGGGAAAGTGCCCGCAACCAAGGTATATGCCCTTGACCGGAATCGAACCCAGGACCCTTCAGTCCGCAGGCCGACGCTCTATCCACTGAGCCAAACCGGTTCCGGCTAAAATGTAGTTTTTAAAAATATATTTTATTGATCTTTTACAGAGAGGAAGGGAGAGGGATAGAAAGTCAGAAACATCGATGAGAGAGAAACATCGATCAGCTGCCTCCTGCACGCCCCCTACTGAGGATGTGCCCGCAACCAAGGTACATGCCCTCGACCGGAATCGAACCCGGGACCCTTCAGTCTGCAAGCTGACGCTCTGTCCACTGAGCCACAAGGGCTTCAGCAGGGGGCAGCAGCCTCTTGCAGATCTCAGGGACACTGCCCACCTTGCAGACACCCCGTTCCCCCCGCCCCGGCCTCCCCCTCCCCCCTGCCTCCGCACTCACCTCCTCATAGTCATTCTCGGGGCTCAGGAAGTCGTCCACCATGGTGACCCGCGGGCCCAGCTGCTCGCTCAGGGCGTCCAGGAAGCGGTCGGTGTCGCGGCTCCGCGGGGGCCGGGAGAAGGTGAAGCGCTTCCTGCGGCTGGGCGGGCCCGGGGCCGGGCTGGGGGGGCTGTCGGGGCGGTCGGGCCCGGGGCCTGGCTGCGGGGAGGCTGCGGGGCTGCTGTCCAGGCTGGCGTAGGGGTGGGACTCGGAGCTGCTGGGGGACGCGGGGCCCTCGGGGCACAGCGGGTAGTAGCAGGGGGAGGGCCGGAGCCGCTCGCTGGGCCAGGAGACGCCGGACAGGGTCCTGGGACCTGGAGGGAGAGGGGGGCAGTGAGGACCCAGCTTCTGTCAGTCGATGCCGGGTCCCAGGTGCAGGCTGGGAGTGGGCCCGGGGCAGGGGCTGTGTCCCTGGGCAGCTTCCTTGCCCTCTCTGGACGTGGCACAGGGAACTGTGGCACCGCGGTCCCCATGCTTTTCCCTGAGGGTGACAACAGGCTCAAGGTGGGGCACTGCCTGGGACAGACCAGACCCAGCGCAGCCTGGGGGCAACACCGGGTACCACCCGGGCCCTGCACACAGCTCTGAGGGCCAGGGACCCTGCTCCAGGCCCGGACCCAGGGCCATGGGCACCTCCCACACCCACAGGCCCTGGGCTCCCAGGAGCAACGCCAGGGGTCCTGCCTTCTGAACTTCAGCGGAGTCATCATGTCAGAGTGAGCGTGTGTGTGTGTGTGAGCA